>VXBO01005579.1:539115-924216 GCA_013400135.1 Rhinoptilus africanus
TGTGAGTGTGTATGGGGGGTGTGTGTGGTTGTGCACGTGTGTGAGTGTGCATGTGGGGGGGTGTGTGTGCAAGTGTGTATGGGGGGGATGTATGTGATTGCGCACGTGTGATTGTGCACAAGCATGTGTGAGAGCGTGCACGTGTGCATGGGGTGCGTGCATGTGAGAGCATGCGTGTGCATGAGTGGGGGTGTGGGCGAGTCGGTGGAGGGGTGTGTGTGAGTGTGTGTCTGTGTCTTTGTGTGTGCACAAGCATGTGTGAGTGTGTGCATGTGAGAGTGCACATGTGCACGAGGGGGGTGTAGGTGTGGGGGGGGCGTGCACGTACAGCCTGCGCGTGCACCGCCCGTGTCTGTGCACAGTCTGGGTGTGCACTGTGTGCCCAAGCCCGTGACCATGGGGTGCGTTTGTGCATCGCCCACTTGTCTATGGGTGTGCACAAGCTGCCTGTGTGATCTCTGTGTGTGTGATCTGTGTGACACGTTTGTGTGTGATGTGTGTGTGTCTGTGTGATGTGTGTGACCGGTACGTGTGCACAGCCCCTGTGTGTGTGCCCTGCAGCCTTGTGCAGTCCCTGCGTCGCCTGTCTGTGCACGGCCCACGTGTGCACAGCGTGGGCTGGTGTGCACGGCGCCCGCACGCACGCGCACTCGGTATCGGGGTGTGCGGTCACAGTGTGTGTGTGGGGGGTGTACCTGGTGGTGTGTGCTGTGCATGTGTGCACACACAGGGCCGGAGAGTGCACAGAGGTGTGTTAACGCGCTCTGTGACCATGGGTGCACACATGGGGGGGGTGCACAGACTCCTTCCCCCCCCACTCTTTCAACAGGCCAAGGTCACGCTCCCTTCCCTCTGCTTTCCATGTCACCCACAGCCTGCCGTGTCCCTGCCGTGTCCCTGCGATGCGCTGAGACCCCCGGGGGATCTGGTTCCGGGCGAGGGGAGAAAAGGAAACGTTTAATTGTGATTAACCTTCACGTTGCAAAACAGTTGTTAGTAGGTGTATTTAAAATATAATTACTCTTGCCGTGACTCATAGGTGCTTTAATAAATGGTTAATCAATGCCCCCCGGGGCCAGGGATCCACGCTGCCAACACGCCTGGCTACTGCCCGCCGCAGAAAACCCGACTCGGGGAGGGGTGAGCCCCTGCCCTCCCCGGCCCCCTCCCCAGCCCGCTGCCCCCCCGCTCCCCGGCACTGGGAGGCCGCGCTCTGCGCCCTCACCCACTGCTCCGCACCTTCAGGGTGTCCCCACGGCTGGCACCGCGCCTGCCTCCCGGGCCGGGATGGGAACCGGCCGAGCACAGCCTGCAGCTGGCCCGGAGAAACGGCCCGGCCGTCTGCCGGGAGGAAGGCAGTAAACATCTGTATACCATTAAATCCATTAGATGTGTTCATTATTTTATATTGATTGGTATATCACTACACAAAGTTAATATATTATGATTATTAGTATATTGTTAAATCATTAAATACGACAGCAGACGCAATAAATAATTTCCAGGGGATCTCTGCTGACATTTAGAAATTGATGGGTATGTTTTTCCTTTTGCATCCTGGCTGACTGCGGGACTGCAGCGACGCTCCGGCTGCTCCGACTGATCTCCTTCCCCTGCTCTCCTTTGCAAGCAAAGGCAGCGGAAAGAGCCTGCTCCGCCATGCCCGAGTTTGCATTTTAAAAGATGAATCTCAATTAATACAAGCCCCAAAGAAACCTGTTGGACAAGGATGTGCAAACCACTTGCACGGAACAGGGAGCCACAAGAAGGACTTATACCAGAGGCTGTATCTTGCTATTGCTCAGGGAGAAGACCACCGTCTTGAAGCGCCAACAGGATTCTCGAGTGAAAACGCAAGGATGGAGCTGGCCGCCACTGCCACCCCGCCTCCCGCGGGCACCCATCCTGCCAGCTCTCCTGACCAGGGAGCGCGGGAGCAAAAGCATCCCCGCACCCTCAGCCCAGACTGCGGGTCACCGGGGTGCGTGGATTTATGGCACAGCTCCTCATGAAACAGCAGATGTTGGAGAGCGCGCACATCTGTATCCTTACAGCAGGGGAGCTGGATGCCAATCAGGGTTAATTCGGGATAAATTTACAAGAGCGCACAGCATGACCCAAGGTACCTCTTTATTGGCCTACTACAGGCCTGCTAAATACATTGGCCGACTACTACACATTAAAGCCACATGAGCCTGTATGTTCAAAATGAATTTTACAGGAAGACACAGGGATAGAAAAAGGAGGAGAGCCTGTGTCACAAATGACATCCAGATGTGAAAACACTGTAAATACAAACATCAAAAGGTTCACCCCTCCACATTCTGCAAAGACAACACTGGAGAAAGGACTTGCTGCATTTAAACAAATATTCTCGGCAAGGAAGCCAAGGAGCCTGCTGTCCCCGGTGCGCAGCAAACCCGAGCGGGAATGAGCCATTTGTCAAGGCAAATACACAGCAAATACCATGCCGTCCTCTAGACGGTCCGACCTTGCGTCGGGGGCAATGAAAGGGGTTGGAAGGGAGGTGTTCTCCTAAGACGACCAGAAGTTTAAATCTAGTAACTCAAATCTGAAAACCGCACTCCAGAAAGCATGTGATTATTTAGATAAAGCCTCCAGAGCTATGACATACTTCTTACGAGAATCGATATCATTCAGGGACGGCTCTTAAGCCTTGCCAGTTGCATGAAATAACTAACTAAAGAGGTGCCTTTTAAAGCCTTGGTATCTGCCGCAGTGAGGATACGACTGGAGCGATGCCCCAGACAACCTGGAATAGCAGGTAAACCACTCACTGACTCTCCTTTAAGAAGAGGTGGCAACTGAAAGGCCATATCCCTGGAAGGGCTCTGAAGAGCCTGAAATCTCCGCTCGCAGGGACCTACAGAGGAGGATGAACCAGCAGTGAGTTACTGTGAGTGAAGGACGAGTGTTGCCAGAGCCAAGGACTCATCCCATCCATCACCTGCCACACTGTCCCTTTCCCTCCTTGCTTCCCTCCCACCGCAGCTGGACGCAATGGGGGTCAAAGCTGGCTTGAAGCGGGACAGCAGAAACCTAAAGTAGTGTCAACGGCGGCGGAAACCACTTAACGCCCTTCCAGAAAGGCGGGGGATTGATGGGTAAGTGGTGCACGCAGGGTGCAATCTCAGATATTTATTTAGTGTTCTCGGTTCAGCCCTGGAACGTGCAAACCAAGATGACAACATCGGCTGTTATTTGCTTGAACTCTCCTCTCGGAGCAGTGTGGCCAGGCGTCGGGCCGAGGCAACGTGAAAGAGAAGCTTAGATGGGGTGTACTCTTGTTTTCTCATCTTTTCAAGATGCTATCTGACCACCAACACCCTACGGGCAGCCGGAGCAGACCACAGGAGGGATCGCATACAGAGCTTGCGCTGCTGAAGGTGCTGGAATGTCAGGGTGTGGGGGCAGCATGAGTGCTCACAGAGATGAGATGAGACAGGCTGTGGCTATCATTTTTACTTGGGTCTAACTCAAGGCTGCGGGATCGCAGTCATCCGCTCTACCAGCGCTATCTGTCCCAAGGGGAGAGCCCTCCCTCGAGACATGACTCCACCGGACCAGCCTGGTGCCTGAAGAGAGCGCGGATGACTCCCCTCACCCCCCGAGCCAGACCACCCTTCTTGTTTTGGACCTAAAAGCTTCAAGCAGTTTGAGACTGGCAGTGCTGACAATAGAAGGAGAAAGCACTTAACCATCACGTTGCATAAAGATGTCATGAGGAAATCAGGATTTTACAGTAGAGAGAGTAGAAAAACACTCAGGAAGAGCTTGGATAAACTCAGGGCTAGATTCAATAAGAGGCGCCAGCCGCCTCCTGCTCTGTGGGCCCCCACCTGGGCTTCTGCTGGGAGGCAGCCGGAGAGAAGTTTTATTGAATCTTTTATTGAATCTGTCTCTAGGCTGGTAGCCATGCTAGGTACCCTCACCAGGGCCTAAAATAGAAATGAAGTGACATAGGAATTTGCAGTGAAACTGTTAAAATATGCTCTGATTTGCTTTAAAAGAAGGCGTGCACAGCAGAGGGAGCGCGGCAGGGACGCGGTGGCGTGCCAGGCTGCTGCTGGGCACCTGAAGCTGCCGAGAGCCCCGGCGTCCCCGGCTGCGGACAGCACAGGAGGTCGACTGCAGGTCTCCATCCCTGGGTTTGGTGGTGGGTGACGCACAGCCCCACTCCCAGGCCTGACAACACACGCGCCGCAAAACTCTGTAGCCATCGGAGTATCGCATTACATGCAAAATCTATAGCTGCTCGGGAGCTTAATATTGACATGCAATTTTCACTTGCTGAACAGAAAAGGGAGGGGAAGCCTGAAACTGTCTAAACAAAAGAATGTTTTTTTCCACTGCACTTTCAAATGTTCATAAACCCAACAGAATACAGTTAGAGACGGCCCTTCGCCTCGGGGCATCCAAGGCTATGGCTCCAATTAAAGAGAACAAGGATACAGGAGGTGGTACCTCCAGTCTGATTGCTCTCGCCCGGGGCAGCTGAGCCTCATGAATAAACACTGTTGACTCTAACTCTCAACAAAACAATTACACATTTGTTTTTAGAATACATTTTCTTAGCCTTTCCACTTGCAATTTTTGCTACTATAAACTAGCCAGGACAAGAATAAATACCTTTGTGATTCTCTAAACATCCTTGTAATTGCAGTTCTTCACTCATGAATGTGTATTTCAACAGAAGAAAAGATCCCAAGCGATATGAAGAAATGTTTCTTTGAAGTAACCTTTCAGAATTAGATGCAAAATATTTACAGCTAATTATTATTACAAGAACTCCTGTACACGCTGCCAGCGACAAGAGCGAAAACCTTATGCACAAATCCAGTTACCTTTGAAGAACGCAAACACAAGCAGATCTCCCCATGGGCCTGTCAGCCCCCCCCCCTCCCCCTCCCGGTACCCCCCTGCAGTCAGCCTGCAAATGGGACCCCAAAGGGACGGTGCTGAGAGGAGGGGGTCCTTCTACACCTCAAAAGTGCCTCCTCAGCTACCTCCTGGATGCAAACGAACCGAGTGGCAGGCTTTCTGTGGTTGGGGAAAGTCTAAATGGAATAGGCAGTGGATGAATCCAAGCGAAAGCGGGGACATAACTTCCTCCCACCCCAAGCGCTCTGCTGCTACAGCACCCAGGACAAACCCCGGAGCTTCTGTAAGACAGAGGAAGAGAAGATAGCCCCGGCTGGCCCTTACAGGCTCAGGTTTCTCAGAAAGATGGGTGCAGAAGTCAAGCAGAACTCTGGTTTCCTTCTGAGGAGAGCGATGGAAGGAGAAGAACAATTTACTCAACTTTCTAAGGATTTTTCCCAGAAAACCAACCTCTATCTGCAAAGCTGAACAGCTGAGCACCAACCACCATTTCAAAACACCAAGCCTTAAACTGCAGTTTCTCTGCTTAGCACAAAAGATTTTGGCCAATACACTTTTTTTCCTTAGAAATATTTCCTAACTGGATTATTACTCTCCTTCTCACTGTTAGTGTAAGGATGAGAAAATACAGAATGGGAAAGTCACGGAGAGGCTATTTCCTGGACAGGCGACACATGGGCTGTGGATTTGGGAGCGAGTAAGCAATACGTTAACGATACTTGTTCCACGTTCCAAGTCGGAAGACAAGCGATGCTGCCCGCTCCTATATGTTATTTATATATTGTGTTAAGCAACAACGTGCAAATGAGCTGGAGTACAAAATATCAGACACGGCAAGATGTTTCAGTGCAGTACTACACAGCACAACAAAGACAAGTGACTCTCCGTATGGGGCCCTGTATCCTAGGAGTGTTTATACTTGCTTGTATAATTGGGACCGCAGCCAGCTCATCCGAAAATATACAGCATGAGTATGGTTAGGCATTGCATCTGTAACATACACAACTTTAGATGTCAAAGCATCTTTGTTTGAAGTCAACAGCAATAAAAACTGCATTTGTACGAGAGCTTAGCATGTGGGAATACATATTGCTAAACCAGGATGTTAGCACATGGCCCTCCTCAGCTTGCTGCTGCCAAAAGTATGCCTTTCAAAATTGGGATGAGCATGCCAATAATCTGCAGGGTATTTTAAAACTTGGAGGAATCTACAGCAATCATCCAGTATTGGAGAAAACTCTCTTTGGGCAAATTTACCTTTAGGAGAAATGGGCATAACTCCTTCTAGTTTGAAATATTTGGGTTCTTCACATATACGGACGCTATGTGTAAAAAGGATGTTTCTGACATGTTTCCTTTTGCAGAACCTCTGCTTAGTCACTTAGTGACCAATTATTCATTTAGCTAAGTGAAACTTTCAAATGTATGCAAACTCTCAAACGTACACAAACCTATCTTTTTAAGGTCGCTATCTTGATATTACTTCATTAAGGCACACAGAAATTACATCAGAACTGTGTTAAGTTTATGGGATTTCTGTGAATTCCCTTTCTGGATATTAAACTTTAAACAAATATTGTGATTGTATTCCAAAGGCTTGAATGGGCTGATGATTTTCAAAGTGCTACTTTGGCATCATTGTACAGTTCCATTCTTTTATGTATGTTTTGTTAAAACACAAAGAAGCTCTATTTACGAAAAGCCAGTCTTAAATCTATAGTTTGTGAAGCCATAATTTGTGGTTGCAATTGTGGTTAATTTAACAAAGAAAGCCTTTTGGTTCACAGTGCACCATACTTACTATTTTTCATAAACTATCAGAGCAAAAAAACCCCTTCAACATGTCAGATATATGATGATCCAGCAATGTTGCAATTTTCCAACTCCTATTTTGTGGTATACCATATTATATGCACAGGAATGCTACATCATTTATTCTGGAGCACAGCCCTATAATTATTGCTGGCAAACTACTAATTACATACCGCCATCAAATCTAACAATTTTCCCAATAAAAAAAAATAACTACTTTCGGGCGGAGTATAGCAAATACAGCCATGAGTGCACGCATGTTTTTCTTTTAACACGCATGCCATACGGTACTGATCCTCCACTCCTATATATATCACCTAAAATATCCCTACCGACAACGGCATTCCGCAAGCTTTGCGTTAAGGTACAACGCCGTGGGGCACGAGAGGTCTCAGCTGTGAACTCTGGTTCTGAACTGGCGTCTCCCCCATCTGAGAGCCAAAGCTCTCAGCTCACGTGTACTTGGCGTGGTCTAAATAAGATTCGGGCCCTGCAACAAAAAGGGGGTTCAGATCTCGAGTTCCTCAAATTCCAGGATTGTTGTGTTTGGAGTTTTGGCAGTGGTTCATCTTTAGAAGCTACAATATTGGATCTTCTTTTGTGTCCCCCGCTGAGAGCCATGGTTAGCACTGCGGAGAAAGCCTGTCAGCTGGTCAGAAACCTGCTCCTCTGCATCCCGAGGAATGCTAAGAGCCATGGCAAATTTCAATGCAGAACCGCACAGTTTAGAGTCACTTCTAGGAAAAAAGGAGGGATTGTGGAGAGAGGGAGCACACAACAATAATTCCTCAAAGATAATGCCCTATATACACCGACTTCTCCGGAATTGGACAGCTTGGAGCAGCCCCACTGTTCCCTTGCAGTGCGGGAGGAGCACGGGCAGAAAAGCAGCAGATGCCCATTGATATCTGTGAAGGCTTCTACTCGAGGCTGTCCGTGTCTAACCCATTCGGTGATTACTGCACGCCTGTCCCGTGCCCAGGCTGCCCGTGGCCTGGCAGGGCACCACGGGAGGAACGGCGCTGCAGTCCGCCAGGGACAACGTGGGGTGAAGTGGGAGCCGCGTCGCTGCAGGGGGCCAATTCTGGATTTGAGGCTCCAGGCTGCTCGCTCGCAGCATCTGCCCGAGCGGCTGCGCTCGCAGCTGGCGGCGGGATTACCTGCAGGGAAGTGGATGATGGTGGCAGAGCTCAGCAGCGTGGGGCTCAGGGCTGCAGAAGCTGCTTTCCCGCAGCAGCACGTCTGGCCCTGGAGGACATCCCTACTGCTCCAGGCTGCTCCAGCAGCCAAGGGCAGGGGGGAGAAGCCCAAACCGGCATCAGATCCTATGCATCGATTTCCTCATTCACAGAACGCCTTCCTGGCTTGGGGGGGGGACTATTTTGACACGCAGAAGAAAGGGAACAGCGGTGCTGATGCCACCTCAATATGTTGTCCCCTGGTGTCCACTCTCCCGAGCGTGTGTTTGTGACTTGGCAATCAAAACATCTGCAAGACTCACTGCCTTTTAAAGACATGACACACAGCGTAGGTATGCGAGACAATTTTCTTAATCTTTCTCAATTTTCTCCTATTTCAAAACAGCAGTTAAAATTGACTGCAGAGCAAACCCCTTTCCTGCTTGTCTGAAGATATGGAGCAATGTAAGGAGCTTGTTGCACGCTTTGATAATAAGGTGTGAAATGAAGCAGCCAGGGGCGCTCGTGAAGGATGTCGGAAAAATCCCAGTGGAGCACAGTAACCTCAACGCCTCCGCGGCAGCCCAGGGCACGCGCTGCCAGCACAGAGCAGCACACGGCTGCAAAATCTGGCGCGGTTCTGGTAGAGCATGGACTATTTGCTTAAGTTTCTGGCATTTACTCCTCAGCGTCCTCAGCAGCTTCAACAAGAAGAAAGCATGCTTTGCATGCCAAGCAAGTTGGCTGATCTTAGTCACGGCTCTGGTCAAACACAAGGAGTTGCTTGACAAGAACGAACTGCAACTAAACCCATTAAAAAACGTTAACAGAACTGGCAGCTTGCAAGTTTAGTGTTGTATCTGACGGCCCCTGGGAACTACCCTCAACATTAATCTCATCAGGGGTTCTCAGGCACCAACACTCCTTGTCCTCTGTTCTTACTTATTTTGCAACTACAGAAATGGTCTGGTTTAAAAAAAAAAAAAAAGTGACAGGTATAAGACTCCGCTCATATGGATAACTCTGGAAAAAGAGATTTTCTTCCCTGAGTCTACTTTCAGGTTTGCTGCTATGAGTCGAGGATTAGTCAGCTAACATGGCATCTCTGTTGACATACATTTTCTCCCCACAGCTAAAACAGCTTAACTACTTTATACACCAGAATATGCAACGGTTAACCAGATACTTCCAAAGAAGAAAAGTATCTCCTACTTGTTCATTTGTAATTCTGCTTTTAGTATTGAATTGGAATCCACAGACAAAGAAATAAGCACCCAAAGCCCTCTTGCCTGTAAAATACACTCACATGAAAGGCTTGAATTATAGTTAGATAAATAAATGAACAGAAGAAGTTACTTGGCCAGTCTTGAAAGCGCACAGAATCCATTCAAAATCTTGCATATGTTTTCTTCTTCGGCACATACACATTACAAGGATTAAACAGAAAGGGAAACTTACAGCTTTAGACCCACTTTGCGTCTCAATGCCAACTGCAGCACTATCTCCTCTGTAAGGATTACCAAGGCTACACCCCCATGCAGCTGTCAGTCCCTGCGGGCTGTAATTCAGCGATCCCGCTCTCACTCTATCCATCACATTTACACAAATCCCCAAGGTGGACTGCCTTCTAAATGTCTTTACCTTGTGCATTATCCTGGGGCTTAACAATCCAATATTGGTGCAGCCAAGGATAATTACTCTCCATTGATGATAAAACACCCTGAATCCTGTCAGGCATGGCAATTTGCATCTTACAGTGCTGAGGATCAATAGATACAACAAAGGAGTGAAACCTGATTAGATACTGCTGCCTCTCAATGGAAAGGGAAGAGCTGATTGTTTTGCAGGGTTGAAGTCCTGGTTAAAAGGGGAACGGAGGTTTCCCATTACAACACAGTCCCCAAACCTGCTGTTCACCTGGAAACTGCCGCGGGGAGTCCGAGACTTGAGGAGAAAGTAGGTGAAGAAGCACCCAGCTCTTACGGACAACCGCTAACGAAGGAGTGCTATTTACTTGTGCCAGTGTGGCTTGTGCAGCACCACCGTAACCCAAGAGAATACTGCAGACGTGAATTGTCTGGAGCTCTGAGAGGTTCTACTTTTCCCCCGGCTTTATAGATTTACAGAATAAAAAGGTCAAGTAATTAGTCCACAATCACACGCTGCTTCACTATCCTGCCTGGAAGTTGGCTAGTGGCTCTCTGAATCCATCTATTTCTGAAGCATCCTCTATGAGCGTGGGCCCAGCAAAGAGCTCCTGCCTTGCCAAGGCAGCAGAAATGTCATATATATTTAAAATAAGGGACTGCAGGATTTTTTCAACCACAACTAACCAGGTAAGCAGATGTATGAAGGTGGAGGTGGAATAACGAATTATCCCAACCCATTTGACAGTCTTCTAGCATTAATCTAACACTGAATCTGATCGAAGATAAGAAGAGCAGTGGGTGAACTTCGGTTCCCACATTTAATCTAGAGAGACATCACAAGCTTCCGCCTCTTCAAGTCTTTATTTGGAGGCCAGTAACACATTGACAGAAAACCATGGTTTGGCTGACAGCACTGCTGGGCTTCAGGCAGGGAACGCGTTCCCGTTTGGACGTGATTCTCCACCGCTGACACTCCCTGGGCTCAGCTGTGCCCATCTCCCACAGCACGCCCAGATTAGTGATAGCAAAGCTCAGCCCTGGGCTGCAGACCAAGAGCTCCCAGGATGGATGTAGCTAACTCTGTTAAATCTGGATTTTTATTTGGTTTCTGGTGGCAGAGCTACATTAAGCAGGGATTGCATCTTTCCAGGCTCTTGCCAGACTGAAAGAAATGCAGACTTTTCTTCCAGGGAAACTGGTGAGGAAAAAGTTGAATTTGGGGGATTCCCAAGAATGAGAAGGGCATTTTAAAAAAGCCCCACAATATAAATGATGCAGAAAATAAAACAACATCAGATAAAAGAGCTGGGTGCATCTTTTCAGAGTGTGCGCTCTGAGCCTGACGAAGCAGGGCTCAAAGCAAGAGAGGAGGAAAGCAGAGTACGAGAAAAACTCTTCAGAAACCAGCTGGGAATAGTCTGTTCTTATCAAAACACGTTGCTGACACAGACCTGTCACGGAGCCAACATCTGCTCCCAACTCGCGGAGTCAGTCCGAGGCATGCTGAGCGTCTACTGCGCTCAGACACAGGAACACCAAGAGTTGACTTGGCACGTTGGACATAAATGAGACGAGCTTCTGAAAGCACCAGTGAGCTCAAAGGGAAGGAAACTTGCTCCTTTGATGGAAAAACTTTTTATTTTGACCTACAGGCAAACTTGCAGATTTTCTCTGTAGAATGGAGTCTCTTCCAACGTGAGAAAAGGAAAAAAGAGCCTGACTCTGGACCTCTGACACACATGGAAGCGTCTACTAAAGCCAACAGGGGGGTTGCATATGGCAAGCTTGAAAAACTGAGGCTCATTAACATTACCACGTGGGATTATCACTGTTTTATGGTCACAAGGATCTGTCTCTTTCATCCTGATGGCTGCTTAGTGTCAGTTGGTTCAGGTGCCCCATATAAACTCCCAAGAGTAAATTTAATATTGGTGAGAAAGACCAACCCCGCATCTAAAATCCTTTGTCTCCCTCGCTTCCGCAATAGAGTAGAAGCACGCTTTCTCACCCCCACCTCCCTTTCACCTGAAATCTAGCCTAGAACGACTACCTTAAAGGCTTTCACTCCTTTTGCCTGCTTCAATCCCCAGCATTTTTGGGCTACCAGAGAGGATTTTCAAACAGTCTCAGACACCACAACTACAGGAGAGATGGCAACTCTCCCACTTAGGGCGAGACACCAAATAACTATCTGTTGGATTCTCCCCCGAGGATCCAGCTCCTGGCACCGCTTGTGCCTCTGCAGCGGCCCTCCGAATCTATCCTGCATCGTGGGAACTCATCACTCATCATGAAGAAAGGGACGTTATTATGGATTTCCATCCGTCAGTATAAAGTGAAATGTAACTCTGTATTGGGCTCTCCACGCTGCACTCAGGCATGGAAGATTTAGAGCTTGCTGCTCTCTCTTTGAAATGGGAAATTGGAGTGGAGGTGCTGAGTCATGAGAACAGGGGCCAGTATCGCCAGTCGTTTCTCCCTGGGGAAAACCACTAATCCCCTCCGATGCACCTGGGTGCGATTGATTCCTCAGGATTACCCACGCACTCACACCACCTCAGACTGTCAGAGGTGCATTGATTTGTTCGGCAGTGGAGAACAGAATGGATATAACGGAGGTGATTTTTAAGGTGATGATTGCTATGGGTGGGTGAAGACAAAACTGTATTAAATAAGCAGCCATTAGAACTTAAAACTGAGCAGCTCAGCCTCCTGCTCCTGCCCTCTGAAAGGAGGACGATAACAGTGTCATATGCATCTCACACAGGTGAGCAGAGCGTAATGAATTCACAGGGTGTAATAAACCTGGTGGAAACTGGATGAAAATAGACTTGTGGTAACAATGCATCCCCTTGCAACGCAGTGCACTCAAGGACATCATCCTCATCAAAATGACATTATGTATGGTGGAAGAAAACAGAAGGGGAGCATAAACTTAAAGACCTCGTAAACAGCCACGACCAAGTCCCGGACAAGAGCATCCTATTAAAGACAATGATGCTGAACCCTTGAAAACAAATGCAAATTAGCAAAACTGCTAGTCAGAGTTTGCCAGGAAAGCTTCTGGTCATCGTTAACTGCTCTGCACAATTGGAAGGGAGAGGAAAAAGGTCAGGATAAAGACCTATTTCCCTATCATTTCATCACATCACTCTTCATATAAGCACCCTGCTGACCAGCCTTCTCCCAGAACTTCTCAGCGATTAGCACCATGCTGTTTCTTACTGTGAATTCGAACAAGAGTAGCACAAAGCTATCAGCAGGGACTTCAGTGATCAGAAACTGCTCAGCCAATTTTCACTATCATTTTTTCTATGTCAAACAAATGCCTATTGTCACCGGGCCTGCTCCTGTGGCATGTTGAGAGCTTCTGCAAATTGCAGAGACCCCTGTCTCTGATTTTAAATCCCTAAAATGTCATCTCTCACCTTATAGACTAACAGATGAGCAAAGGACAGGGAGCCAGGAGCCGCTGGTGGTAATTCTGGCTATTGATGTGCAGCACAAGTATCTTGTGTACCCTGCTCCTGCCTCAACCTTCCTGCCTGCAGAATAGGGATGGAAAGTATCAGTATCTCCCTGCCATGAGGCAAAGGGAACCTAAGGGGTTTTTAAGATGCAAAGTGCTAATTGCTAGTATGCAAACTGCAGGTCTTGGCACTGGAATTAGAAGCAGCAAAACTATGCAAACTACTGCTGCAGTCACCAAATGTAACCGCAACAGAGACTTCACCCTTAAAAAAAAAAAAAAAGGAGGGCAGGATTTTATTCATCTGTTTCATAGAAAGGTTTCACTTCACCTGCAAAACAAACACTGTGCCACTATCGACAAGTTCTCCCCTTGAACGGAAACCTAGTCTGCCCGCAGCCCTGTCTGACCCCGCAGTGAAGCCATCATCCTGTCCTTAGGAGATCACCAGAAGCTGCGATGGAAATGTCACACGTCGACGTGATGTCATCATTCAGCCCTATGACTCTGGCGGAGCTGGAAAGAGGAGCAGATGGACTACAAAGTGTATAACCCTGATTTAATGTCATTAATGCTATTTGATAATTAGCAGAGGTGTTAGAGGCCTTACAGAAAAGGGAAAGAGAAAGGGATTTGGACAAAGACAGGATGTATTTTAGAGCTTCCTCCAGCCTGCAGATTTCTTTTCAACACCACTTATATTGCATTTTTTCTTAAAGCAGCCTCGGCAGGGGCCAGAGCATTGTATACCAAGAAGAATGGTCAAACACAATTTTAATGTATCTAGTAAGGCAGAGTGCAATACTTATATATATCAGAACAAGCAATGTGCCAAAGTGCCTGATGATAAGGAAGAAATGTGTCCTCGATCAAGAAAAACCAGTTTAATGCGCACACTGGGAGCAGAGTATTACACAGATACCGCTTTCTCCTGGCCATGTGAATTTAAGGAACCCCTGCTGGTAACTGAGATTCTTTGCAGACAATCAGACCAGAAGCAAAATGTTATAAATTCTTAAGGTACTGTACGACGTGAGATACATCCTCACATTTTATACAAAACCGAGAAGGGAAAGATACCATGTAAGCATCCGAACTCCCATACAACAAATGCCATTTCAAGCATCATTTATTATGCTGCCTTTCACAGACTTTTACAGTCCTCAATATGGTTAGCAATTCCAGCTGACTCGTAAAGCGGTTTTAAAATTCATCACTGAAAAGAATGTTTATCTCTGTGTTTTCTCCAGTTTGGGAGTAAAATTAGACTCTTAAAAACCTGAGGATGGTGTGTCTTTAATTTTGTTTAGAACAGAAAATAACTGCGATATGAAAGGTTTAATGAGGTTAGAAATCTAAAAGGAAATGGAGTGGGAATAGATTATCAAGAGAAATAAAGCCAACCGCTGGAGAGTACACTAATATTAAATATTAGGTTTCTAAACCAAATATATATAATCCATTTAGGGACTTAATGGTGGTTCTCAGAAGCACATTTATCTACAGCTTATGGTTCAACAACCAATATTATAACTCCATTTGTCATTGTTAGGCGAGGGGAATGGATGTCAGGGAGGCGAGGGTCAGCAGATGAGGAGGAGCTCGGAGGAGACTCAGCCACTGCGTGTTACAGACAGCACTTGGAGGGGAAGAGCTCGCCCACAGATTCCTGGCTCCACGTTGAAGATCTGTTGGCTGCCCTGAAAACGCCTTCTTACAAAAATACTCCTTTTTTCGTTTTCCTCACCAAGAACAAAGGAAACATATTCAAGCAGGGATTTGCCTTAAATTAGGCTTTATACCCATTTTTCATTCAGCAAGATACTTATACATGTGCCTAACTAAACGTGGGATTACGCACTTGATTAAAATTAGCGACACGCTTAAACTACTTGATGAATTGGGTCATTAGATACCTAAGTCAATATGAGATAAGGAGCTCTGGAAATCAAGACAAATTGAAAACTCAAAAATGGATTTTGGTACTTAGCTTTTGGCACCTACATTAACAAATCTACAGAACAGGCAAAGATTTAACGAAACCTCTTGATACTAACACTTAAAACGAGATCCCTGCTTTGGAAACACCCGCTTTCTTTCTGGCTCTCCCAGGACACCGGGGCAGGGAGACGACCAGCTGCGGGACAGCTCTGCTCCCTGCAACTCCACTTGTCCTCAAGCAGCCCCTGAAGCTGCAGAAAAAACTTCCACAACGAAGAGAGAAGAGACTAGGAGATGGAATATTTAAGAAAAAGTTATGGAAAGATGCATGGGTTTTCCCACTTCTATTTTAGAAAAAGCCAAAAGAGCCCCTTGTGGAGATACCAGCTCCCTGGCAATACGAAGGGAGAACCGCCAGATGAACGACGATTCGTTATTGCTTTTACCAGGGTTGCCCAGTGAACCCCTCTGTACTGACATAAAAGCAGGGTGAGGTGCATAAGCAGAGGTAATTTTTTTTATCACGTTAAATAGTTGGGTAAAACACACAAATGCCAAGCGCACCCATCCTTCCTGAAGAAGCCTCTGCGCTGGCCTTTTTGAAAGGGCTGTGTGCCAGAAAGCCTGTTGTTTTGCCCCAGTTCCATCTGCTGGTCAAACACCAGGCACCCTCTCCCTCCCTCCGCATCCTGCCTTGCTGCATCCCCTCAGTGAAGGAGGAGGCTGATGTTCCATTTCACACTCGGGATCGCTGTGTTATTTTGGTTATTCATTGTGTTTCCCCTGTCTTTTCCTTTCTGAAAGGACGCCTGCTGTCAGGGACCCCCCACTTCCAAGCGAGCGCTCAGCCTGCCGGCTCCAGGCTCCCGGCTGCAGCCGGCAGCTCGCTGAGGACTCCCAGGCGGTCTCCTCTCTGCTTGCGCGGGAGGGGAGGGAAGCTGAGCTGGGAGGATGACACAGTAGGAAACAGAAGCGTGCTCCTTTCTCTTGAAAGGCTCCAAATCTGCTCCCTCTCCAGCCCCAAAGTACTTCTTGGGCCAATTCTTGATTGACTGAAATCTTGAAACATCACCAAGAACTGGAGCAAGCCAATCCAACGTGCTTGTCTGAAGTGGTCAAAATGAAGTAAAACATACTCCACTACAACTAACGCTTGGCTAATTCCAGCACAAATGCTTTTTGCTATCGATGAAATTTTGAGGAAACTCGGGGAACTCAGTTAGCACCGTATGTTGGCAATCACCCGGCTCCTAGGCTGGGCATTAGTGGGTTTTCACTACTAACACCATCAATAACAGCAAACTGAATTAGCTGTAAGAGTCACAAATCCATCCTCTGAGTGGTATGACCAAATTCTTGCACATAATTTGCCTGAGTGACAGAAAAATATGTTGCTAGCATAAAACAAGTCTGGAGACTTAAAATGCTTTTAATTCTGCAAAAAAAAAAAATAACAGAAAGCTGCTTCTTGACTTCAGAGAGCTTTGAATCAAGACCTCACTTCAGAAAAGTGCTTAATCGTGACATTTAACTTGAATTGAAATCAATTTTGCTGAATGAAACCTGTAAACTTTTTTTTTTTTTTACAGCAAACACAAGGAAACAGTTTTTCCACATGACATGTCATTAAATTGTGGAATTCACTATCACAGGATGTTGCAGAGGCCAAAAATATAAATGAGTTCAAAAAAAGATTAGACAAATTCACGGGGGATAAGTCCACCGGTGGCAATTAAACACAATGGTCTGGATGCAACCCCTGGCTCAGGAAGTTCCCAAAGTGCCGACTGCCAGACATGGGGAGGATAAGACCGGGGAAAGGTTCACCCTGTACAATCCTGTTTCTTATATTCCTTCCTGAGCATCTCCTGTTGACCACTGGGAGCAGGGATTTCTGCGCTAGGCAAGCTGCCCCCATGTGCTAATTCCTATGGTCTTCACAACATTTGGATCTGAACAAAGTTCTAACTTTTGTTGCAAAGCAGAAAAATTTGGTAACATGCAGAATGCTGCTATTTTTTTCACATCTTGAAAAGTTTTCCACGAGTCTCAATAAAAACCAAGCTTTTCCGTAACAAGGTGTCTCGGACTTCTTGCCACCCCCGTTTAAAAAGGAGATCCAAAGAATATATTAAACGTAACAGAATAAATTCTTTATTCCTATTGGTATCATGCAGCTGTACTATTACTGGTTTATTCTTTCTATCAAATTGTGGTGAAACAGCTGAACATATTCATCAGAACTTCTTGACTCATATTCCTTTAAGTAATTTAAACAACGCTGTGTCCAAATGTCTGGCACAGGTAGAATTATGACGGCATTGTGTGCAGGAGCAGTGCACTTCAGTGGGTGCAGAGGCACAAGGACATAACTCCGAGGTCTAGAGCTCCTTCTCGGACTTATTTACAGTGCAATTCTTAAGCCTTATGATTGTTGATGCTTTTCTTGAAGCCTGTTTCTAAGTGTAATTCTGTGAGAATCTTGGTGTTCGATGAAACAGAAAATGATACATTTCTAGCACTGTGAAGCTTAAAAATGTGATCTAAATGCATTCCCTCATCCCCTAAAGGCTGGGGTAAGGCAGAGAAAAAGACCTCATTTAAAAAACAAGACCTCCCCCTTAAAAACAAAACCTTTTCTGAGACCCATGATATTCAATGACATGGGTCAAATCTATTTATTAGACACAACCGAGTCTCAAATCACAACCACCCAAATGTAGCTTAAATTGCATATTCTGGGTGCCCAAAAATAGCACAAGTTTCTCATTGTGTTCCTTAGTCTCATATCTCAATTATAGAGCATGACACAGATTTGGAATTAACCTGTATGAGTTTGCCGCAAGAAGTAACAAAAACGTCATGAACCCAAATCCTTGGTGAACAATTAACCAGAGACATCTAATTAATTAAGTAGCCTAATTCACAATAACATCCCGACTACGTACAAATTTCCACTGGTTTAAAAACCAATTTTGCTAACGTGTGGCAAAACTTATATCAGTTGTTTCAAATTCAATTTGATTTAAGCCTAGTCAAATATAAATTAAGATCTAGACAAATCTATTTAATCCTGGTTTAAAAAGAGAGAAGAAT
The DNA here is from genome assembly GCA_013400135.1 of Rhinoptilus africanus. Classification (NCBI taxonomy): domain Eukaryota; kingdom Metazoa; phylum Chordata; class Aves; order Charadriiformes; family Glareolidae; genus Rhinoptilus; species Rhinoptilus africanus. The sequence goes on from VXBO01005579.1 coordinate 557,163, forward strand.
GTCCATGCTGGGTTTGGCATAGTTTGAGCTCAATGATTTAAATCATGTCCTTAGTTACTGACTAGTACAACTGTGAACACAAACAATGCCGAGGTCAGGAAGTTTTTTACTTCTCTAGCACCTGTAAAAGTAATTGTTAGAAAATACTTTTTTTTAAAAAATGTATGTTTGTGCCCTTCTTGTCACCTTGTGCTGTACAAGGACCTTCCAAAGTATTTTCTTTACAGTATATACCTACTGAGATTTTATCCACTGTATTTCTAACATAATAAACTTCAGCAGCAGAAAGCTTGAACAGGTTGAGTAAAAACATTTTCTTCTTTCAAGCTTTCCATCTGATGACCCTTCGTGCACACGTAATTTCATGGATTCTGTAAGTCCCCAAGAGTCTGCTGGACAATGCGCGACTAGATGTCTACCAGAAAATCACCAGGATTTACAGAAGCAACCAACTCCTAACTTCCTCAGTCAGCCTTTAGCTGTGCCTCTTTTGTACTTTTTAAAGCCACCACCTATAGTCAACAGGAACATTTGTTTCTTTCAATTTCTATTAGTCATAAATTTTGCAAAATTTAAGAAAAGGCATGAGCAGGACCGGGGTGCTGAAGCCATTTTGAAGACAGGCATCAAGATGAATGTTAACACAGCATCGAGTTCCACGCCGTCGGAATACTTTTTAAGTAGATCTAAATTGTTTTGCAGTGCCGCTTTATTCAATTTGTTGCATCAGACTTAGTTGTTTTCAGGTCAGATACCAGCAGCCTTTTGGTAATTGAACACCTCCTTAATTTCAATCAGAGCTATGTGATGCTAATGCAATTCCAGCCCTTTTAATTTCTGTTGTCTTTCCCTGATTTGCTTTTGTCTTTTAGTCCCACAAAAAGTCATTAAGTGACAGCATTAACATTTTTTCTCATCCCTGTCAGTTGGCAACATCCTGGGAACTGTGGTAAGTTACCCACCCTGAGCTCAGAAGCATGTGAAACCAGTGTGGGGACCCCAGCAAAACCCGAGCAGCGGCAGTCGTCCCCATTTCCAAACCTTTCCCTCTGGTCTACTCCTTTTTCTTATCCCCTCACACACACTTGTTTCCTATTTATTTGGAGGCGATGGGAAGGCAGGAGGAACGTTCTTTGGTGATTTTTTAGGAAAGGTTTTTTTTCCAGCCTATGGCAGCTTCTATGGGGAGGGAAACAAAGAGAATGAGCAGATCCTGTTGTGGTGACGTAAAGCCTAAGAGATATTTCAGGGTCACCAGCTATCTTATGTAGACAACATCTGGCAAAATCATCCAGCCGCAGTATGGATACCAGCCCCAGGAAATACTGGTACACACAGCTAGGAAAAAATACAGTATTCCGGGGTTTATTTTGAAAAAAAGTCCTTTTTTGTCAAGAAGAAAAAAAAGTGAAATATCCATAAACAGCAGCGGAGACTTGCCGGCGCAGGCAGTGACAGATGAGGACTTTTGCTCACTCTCAGATGCATAGAAGAGAATAGTTTTTTGTGTTAAGAGTTCATTACAGCTACAGCCCTCCTACTGCACTGTTTCCTCTGAAATCAGGGGCAAGATTAAATCTGTTGTAGCGGAGCGCTCCGTAATGGCTCTGACAGACGTTGTTTTTCCCCGGCCTCACATCTGGGAGTTAACCAGCAGAGCACTTGAAACCAACCAGGTCAGCTCTTTAGTTGAGTTTCGTGTCTAATCAGCCAGGAAGGCTGAGGCCTCAGGTCACACATGGAAATCACTAGAGCTATTTAAGTCGCCAGAGGTTATTAATAAATCTCCCACTATTTCCTTAAGTAAATAATTGGAGGCCCATCTTTCAAACAAGTTATGTCTGGCCATGTTATGGTACCAATTTTATCCTTCCTTTTTTCCCCTCACCAAGCAGGAAGAACAAATCTCTGGTGACAACAATGGCAAAACTGTGAATTATAAACATCCATGTGTCTCTCATTTGAATGCCTCCTCGAGTTTCCTTGACAGCTGGGGGAGAGAGAGGCTCTTAGTCTTTCCACCAGAGCCCAAGCCACCGAAACCGCTCTCGCACCAGCAGAGACTCTGGAGGAAAGCCACTCGGCTCCGAGCGCTGGGTGGAAGAGGAGCCCTGCCCTCTCCGGTCGGTGCTGTTGGTAGCCGAGTTTGGGTTCCTCTGGGCTGCCACGAGGGAAACGAGGGGAAAAGCCTGACCGTGAAACATGGCTGGAGCCAGGGCTCGGGGGCTTTGGGAAAGACGAACAGCACCGAGGGAGAGATGGGGTTTGCGCTGCTGCATCAACCCTTCAGGTCACACAGAGGCACAGGGACACAGGGGACCACAGCCAGGGCTGACACACACAGGTCCTGTGAGACCTGCACAACCACAGCCACAAAAAACAAGCCCTGGCTTAACTAGAGATCCCAGACTTTCCTGCATACGTTACTCTTTCAACTTTGAAAATAACAGACCGCTTTGTTTTTACTGTCATTGCACTAAGGTAGATATGCATGTGCTTATGTGCAGAGAAATTAACACCAGCCCAGGGCTCTGCCCGTCACCAAAGCTGCACCGTAGAGGCAATCCTCCACTGGCACGACCTGTGGGAAAGCTGGGGCGAGCACCCAAGGGTGCCTCCAGCTGCAGGGCTGTACCTGGCAGCAGGACGCTCCACATCCCCCCTGCTCACCCCGACTCAGACAGATAAATTCAACAAGAGACGGCTCCTGCCTGCCCCTGCGTATGCCAAGCCACCGCACCAAGCTCCTCACGGGTCTCGGAGATATTTATGGCAGCTGCGATAACCCCAACGCACCTTCTCGCTGCCGGATCACTTCCACCGCTGCACTGAGTTACGAGTTGTCTTTCTTTGAACTTCTTTCAAGATGATGCAGAGTTTCAGGCATTAGGGATACAGAATGGGTGCTTTAAACAAAGCAAAAGTCTGCGTGCAAACATGTACCTTGTGCATATACGTGTACACAGATATATCTGTTCCTTTACAATAAATTATTTAGATTAAACAATTTAGATCTAAATCTAAAGATCTAATTTAGATCTAAACAAAGAACACTGACTCCATCCTTCAAATCAAGTCAGCAAAACAGCAGATTCATGGCCATTACAACCTTCACGTATATGGAAATATTTTTAATTTGCAATAAAGACTTTTTTTTTTTTTCACTTTTCAGAAAATGGAGGATCTGCTCCCTCTCATGACAACACTCTGTCTTCTATCTGTGGTCTAAAAAAGTCCCTACTCGAATCACGTTTCCTTTCTTTCTTTTACCTCATTCTTGCAAAGATTAATGCCTTGAACCTAAAAACCAGTCTTTCAGAGGGAGGATTCTCCTCACACGATCATTGCTTTGCGGCATTTCTAACAGGGGCTATCGACTTAATTAACTATAACTTCAGGTCTGAATCTCCCAACGGAAAGCAAATTTGAGCTGTAGCTACGTACTGCTTCAGCCAAGCAGTGTCTTTCAAGCGAGCGATACCGAAGCATAATCCTCCCATGCCTGCAAATAGGTGAAGGAAAAACGCAGCCCTACTGTGCCGGGGTGTGCGCTGCCCGTGGGGGATGCACACCTCGGCCGGGCTGCGGAGTCCCCGGCCAGGCTGACGGGTATCTCAGGCCACCGGCAGCAAAGCTTTGTTCAAAAAGCGGCATATTGAGGCTGTGTGAGTATCCGGAGGGAGAGGTGGAGGTAGCGCAGCTCTCCGGCACCCGGGCTGTCGCCCAGGCATCGCTGATGTGGGCACTGGAGGGAGTTGCTTGCCAATCCTGGCAGAAGAAAAATTGCTACAGATGGCAACTGCCAGTAGGGAATGAACAGCAAAAACAGAGGAATTCATGACAGAAATTATGGAGAGAGAGGGAAAAAAAAGCATTTCCAGTGTACTCGTTTCATCTTTTCAGTTAAAGAAAAAACTGTTCTCAAGTGGCCAAATGAACAGCTCCCACTAAAGCCAAGGGTGAAAATCACTACAGGGCCACCGGAGCCAGTGCAGCGCCTTCAATTAAAAATGTACTGCGCAGCGTGCTTACACAGACAGTACATGCATGCATAATGTGTGTTATTTGCTTGCAAAGACTTGGGTGCACTAAATGAGTGACATTATTTATGCACATACATATTTTTGTGGCTGTGGCCCAAGAACTAGGCTGAAGACAAGCAAAATCTGTGGCATTTGCACATCTTTCCTTTCTGCTTGACAGAAGGTGCCAGATGAAGATATCTGCTGTCCTATCCACTTAAGAGAGCAAAAGTAGGGAGCAGGAAAGGAAAAAAAAGAAAAAAAATGCAGCAAGCAGGAACACTTAAAATGAGTTACTATGTCTGGTCACTCAATCCTTTAAGCCCTGCCAACACTTTTCTGTGATTAGTTAGTAAATCTGACAAGGCCTGCGTTTGTTCACAGCTTATTGACAGAACTGTATTGATAAAGCAATATCCAAGCCTGGGGAAAGAAAGCCCACAATCTCATTTCACTTTCTCAAGTCTTTATTGCACAAAGGTGTTTTTCCTGGATGAATTCATTTTCCTGAAACTAAAGTTTGAATTTTCTGAGAGTGCAGCTCTTATTTCATTGCTTAATAATTATTTATCGACTGGGTAGACATTAAACACGGGAGAGGAAAAACATGTCACACAAATTTATATGTGCAGGTTTCTGACCTGACGACGCAGGGACGTTTGTTCGGAGCTCATGAGAGACAGCACGAACGGTAGCTCTGGGGGTTATAATTTTCCCATCCCCCAGAGACACCCTGTGCTTTCCTGTTTCTTGTGCCCCAACTCATCCCGAGCTTCTTCCTAGAACCCGCCTCCCTCTCCCCTGGAGGTTTGTGTCACGGCTGTCGCATTCTGGATGAGACCGCTGGTGGGGTCCCTGGAGGACCCATTAGTGCCGCTCATGAATTAACCAGATGGGGTTTGCTTTGGCCGAGCTGCAGCGGGTCGGGTCTGGAGGGGAACCCAGGGCTCCCACCCTGCGCCAAGGGAACTGACCGCCGCACGGACACACGGGATATGTTTTCAAAGACGAGGAGCGGAGCGATAGGAAAAAGTAGGAAGGGACAGAATTAAAACCAGAAATGATTTCATATTAAACCCACACATATTACTGAAGCCTAATTGCAGCATTTCACATCCCGTTGAATTTTATGAGCTTGATAAATCCAGAGTGTCAATAAAGAAGTGACAGTGTGGGATTGTTCAACGATTTCAAACCAAAGCGAGGGGAAATGGGGTCAGTGACAACCTCCAGCTATGGACACCCGCAGAAAGCAAGCAGTGGTGCAACAGCTTTGCTCCAAGACGGCACCAAACGCCTATTTCTATGCTCCCACTCAAGATTGCACAGTTTAAAGAGATCTAAGACCACTGCGGAAGCTGGCAGTTGACAGAAATTGTTGAAAAAACCCTATTTGTTGGTGTTTCATTTACTGTTTCTCTTCCTCTTTTCTGTGGGTAGTGGAAATTGGCAGATAAAAGCCAGAGGAGAAATGGAACGTCATCGCCAAAACACAGTGTGATAGGGAAAATCCCTTTATCATTTATGTTAAACCACCATCAGATATCAATGAAGCAAAAGCTCAAAAGCCTATCTAGGCTTCTTTGGCATTACAAATCCAGACAGTCCTCTGGGCTCTTCTGCAATCGCTATTGATTATGACTTTAAACCCCCAAAAGTCCTCCTTGCTAACAATAAAATCACTTGTTCAAAACAGAAAATAAAGCATTTTTAGAAAATGAGCTGAAAAATAGCATACACATATCTTCAAAGGCTATTTTCACTATTGTAGGCATGCACGTATTAAGTCTTCTAAAATTTATGAAGGAAAGAGTAAGTGGGAGAAATTATAACTTGCTGAAAAAATAGACTATGCTAGAAAGAGGCTAATAAAGTATATATACTTCAAGGGGTGACATGTTTAATAGTAATAATCTATAACAACATAGTCCCTTTACTACACAACACTTATCAAAAATAAAAGAAAATTCTTTTGCCATAGGGGAAAGACATATCATGGGATTGTAGGTGATGGCCAGGGGCTGATCAGAGAACCTGGGACCAGGGAGCCCTGAGGTCCCAGCCTCACGTGCAGGCGGCTGCGCTCCTCACCGGGCAGGGTGCATCCTAACAACTCCTGCTCATCCACCAGCCTTCTATTAACAAGGAAAGCTGTAAGAACCTACAGATGTTACATGTGTTTTGAAAGGATTCGTTCGTGTATCAAGGACTTTCTAAAAAAACGGAGGCACTACCACAGCTGTATACCCAGGGCTTATGCAATTCCAGTTCGGTGGTGAAACTGGCAAAGGCGCCACCTCTAAGCGTGCCTTCACAGAAGCGACCTGAGGTGCTCACAGTGAGCGCTGTGACGTGGCAGAGCTCAGCACAGCTCTCCCTCCCCACGTCTTGCTCCCCAGGGGCAGATCTTCTGTCTGGCTGCTGAGAATTGCTGACACCGTCCGAGGAGAAGCCCCGCTCAGACAATGTCTTTCGGGAGGGCGGTCGCGGCCGTGACTCAGGCTAGTAAGGGTTTTACTAGTTCCCTTATTAATACAGCACTGGTGAGATGCCACAGCTCTTGCTGAAGCCAAGTGGGGTTGCAGTCTCACAATTCTCATTTTGACTGTAAACAAAGAGCCCGGCCCTCTGTGGTAAGGATCTGGAGATGACTTATTGTTAGAGCTGGATGTTGGAAATTATTACTGTGGCAACACTTTGTTCTGCATCGAATGCCATTTCATAACATAACCATCTCAACCCCACCACAAACATGGACGATGCTCCATTCAGGAGAGCTTTTAACAGTTTGTCAAATAATGTTTTACAACTGAGTTACCTCCACTCTAGTCTGCTGTTTCATGCACTGTTGGGTTGGACAGAAGGAAAGAGAAAGAAAAAAGAAGCTGGGACATAAGCAGTGTGTAGCAGCACGGTGGCACTAAAACCAGTGCGGGCCTTCTCCATGGCAGCCCTTTCTGAACACTATAAATCAGAATCTCCTCACTACCAGCTTTTCAAAATAGCTCCAGATTCAGAATTGACGGACAGTCTTTTCCTGAAGGAATTCACTACTATGGTACAAGAGTCAATATTCTCGCTTTTTAGAAAGTTCCAAGAACGCAGATTCTTGGAATTGGAGAGTCTAGATTCATCAAAGACTTGTCATATGGCTCTGGACACAAGTCTCATAATTACAATTTCTAAGAAAAAAAGGCAAAGTAATTCTGTGTCCCTGAATTTCTGGGTATGCTTTTTGAAAACTCTCTGTCCCAGCTTTCAGAGGAGCTGAGCATTTGCAAACGCCCCTACAGTCACAGCAGTATTGAGTGCTCAACAACTTTTGCACTGGGTATTTCAGAGGACAGTTCTTGAAAACCAATCTCCGTACCTCATTTGTGTCATCTGTTTCATGGCAATGCTCATGTAGGTCACATCAGAGAGACGAGATTTTCTACATTATTAACACCTAAGAAACGCTTTGCAATTGCAGGTTGGAAGAAGCTCTGTGCTTCAACAATCTTCAACTGCTGAATGCTGTCATGCTTCCACTGCTTCCAGCAGAAGCAAAACCATCCCCACAGATGATGATCTACTCCACAATCATAAATCCCTTTCTCTCACCCGTCGCTGTAAGTACAGTTTGGCGGAGAGACAGCTAAGGTGGGATGCTTATTTGAAGCACACAGGTGATGGGAGTAAGAGAAGAAGAAATGAAGAACAGGATGGTTTAGGCTCTGTTGGTCTCACCCGTATTTATGTTCAGGCCACCCAACGCTGTTCTGGCTGCACAGGAGAACGTAACATGAGTACAAATACAGTTTCTGTTAGACGTTATCTCACAGGGCCACAGAAGGTATGAATGACCTTTAGTTTAAGTGAGAATCAGGCTTTGCATGCAAAAGAGCCGTCTGTTTGACCGTGAGAGCTATTAGGCTCTGGAAAGATTTCCTAAGGGGGGCTGAAGAAGCTGTCATTTGGTACACTTAAGGCTGAATTGGGCAAGAACTGGAAAATATATTTAAACAGAAAATACTATCTTGTCAGCAGGATGGATGAAGTGACCTAACACATGTTCTCCAACTTCAATTTTATGCAGCTTAGGTGTACACTGAAAAAGGTCTACCAAGAAAGCCTTTGCTGAAGATGGAGATGCAGCTTCTGCTGACCAGAGAATATTAGTTTGCTAAAAACCTAACAAATTGAACCAATGACCGGATTTCTTGTTGATAAAATTGTATCTATGCTGGTGTTTGGTCTTTCATTTTTATTTGTTTTAAATCCCTGTCTTTCCCTGCATTCTTTGTTGACATAACTATGCCATCCTAAAACTCAGGTAGTTTAATCTCCAGCCAGGCTGTACCTCCACACCAGACCAAACAGACATGGGCAATGCACACACGCTACTGCAAACCAGATCTAATCATTAAATGTGCCAGGTCACTGTCATTATATGCACAACTACAAGCTCTTCTTATAACAATAAATATTTGCTAATTGGTAACATGATTATTCAAAATGCTAGGAGGAGGAGGAGGGCTGCAGAGGGGAGAAACGCGCCCCGTTTATTTTCACGATTTCTCTGAAGCCATGACATATCTATGCAGAACACATTTTCCTACCACATGTGCTGATCTAGAACTAAGCAGAAGATGGATGCTGAAGAGAGCCATTTTCATCATCCCCGGAGAGCTCTGTAAAACAAGAGAGAGGGCTTTTTATTCCCCTCTCTCTGAAAGAGGCATTGGCTCCTTTCCACTTCCAATTTCACCATGGCTGCACACGACTAAACATCCATTTTGACACTAATGCGGAGTGGTGCTCTCTGCTAGGTTGGGTCAGCCAGCTCTCCTGCCTGACTGGCCAAGTGATTGTAAAATCATTAATGGTATATTTTACACCCCATATTTCTTAAAAAACATAATTACTAGGGAAATTATTCTTCTTTTACTCCAGGATTTTTTCTTTTCCTTTTTTTTTTTTTTTCCAAAGACATGTGCTCACTCTCTCATAACAGTCAAAATGAGGTCAGAAACTTGAACATATGTGGCTGCGTGCGCTTTCTCCTCCAACCAGAAATGACAAAGCAGAGTTTGGCAAGGCAATAAAGGAATGGCCACAAATCAGCCAGGATTATCTGACTTCCTTTAAGAAAGCCATAAATTGTTTACAGCAGCATTGGTCTTTAATGGCAGAATGGGGGGTGATGGAGGGGAAAGCTTTAATCTAACAATTTCAACACATTGCCAAAGTCCTTTCCTGTAGTTTACAATAAAAGAACCTCCAAAGCATCTAACTTATGTTGGCTGGACTTTTTATTTTCAGGGAAAAGATCCTTCCCATGCTCCCTTCTCCTTCAATACAGAAATAGACTGGAGCGTAATGAGGTTAAGTTTTAAAGCATTAAGCATTTGACAAAAACGCTTGCAAAGATTTTAGCACCAGAAAACCCCTAGAGAAACTGGACAGAGCCTGGGATAATACACAGCAGACTCCTCCAAGCTTAATGCACTGGGAATTGGAAGTGCATTAGGATTTTGGCTGCAGCTGGGCTTTTTACGGCCATTGGATTCTCGGCACCACTGCCGCTAATAATACATAGGTGAGGGGATATGGAGACAGACGGTTTGCTGTGATTGCTACTCACCGTACACCGCAAAACAGTTCCAAATCGGAAAAGGCAGCAGTTAAAAAAAAATGGTCTGGAAACAGAGGCAATCTGCACAACTCATATATGTGAATTTCCAACACTGGACCCTCCTTCCCCCTCCAGTGCAATTCTACATTCAAAGTTGTTTGGTTTTATCCTTTTGTTCTTGCTTATCCTAGAGGGCAATTGTGAAATTCAGAACCATCACTGGAATTTGGACAATGAATATTTGCAAAGTTTGAGGGTGCCCATAGTGAGATTTTTAGAGATAGGGTCTATGCCTCCTCTGGTTCTTTGTATATTTTGCCCTTCAGGGCCATTTCCCAGATGGCACTGTAGTGCAACATGCATCGAACACAAACAATGCAAGCATCTCCACTGCCTGGGATGGAAATCCCCCAATCCTTTCCTGCAGCTCCTCTGAATATTGGGATCATCCCTGCTGCTGCACTGTACTTCTTCGGTCACACACCACTTTTGGAAAACGCATTTCTACTGCAGGAATGATGTAAATAAATACAGCACAACTCACATGGTTTGAAGAGTTTGTCAACAGAAAATATCCATTCCAGACTACTGCCTTCTGAGAACTGGAATGTTTCCAAATCTATTTATCTCATCACTTTGTAGAAACTCCTTCCTCCCTCCTCTTGATATTTCAGAAATTTATTTGCCTCCCATTATGAAAATAAATACAAGTGCTCTCCCTCCCCAATGCCCAAACAGTAATTAGTTATAATGATTACTATTTATGTTGTGGCAGTGCCTTGGAGCCCCAGACATAGGCTGGGACCTGATATGGTCATATGTTTATAATCCCTCCTCTACATGCTACTTAACTGCATATTGCTCGAAAGCCAGTAAAAGCAAATTCTTCAAGTATCACAAAGGAGACTGCCAGCAGAGTTTCCCCAAAGCTTTGGATAAAAATCCCAAGAAGCTGAGTGGTTCCCCATACTGCAAACTCTAACTCTAGCAAGAGTCGGTCACCTTAGCTGAATTTTTTGTTTGTTTGGCCGAAAACAAACTCACAGGCTGAAGTACAAAAAGGCAAATGTACAGTGTTTCAAGGGCAAGAGGGAAACCATTCCTTTCTTGCAAAGCTTTTCTTTAATAATTAAGGCTGAAAAATTACTTGTATTTTCCCACGCACTGATGAGAAAGTTATAGGAAGGAAGGAAACACAGGAAGATCTGAACAGCACAAAAGCATAGAATGAAGTACTTTTATGGATAATTGCCATGTAACTCTCTATTTTGTTTCTGGTGCCTAGATATTATTGAGTAAACCTAATTAGAAATGCAATAGATAAATGTACTCAGAATTCTTCATATCCTCTGAGTGGTTCCAATACCACCCATCAGGGACTCTGCGTTTGCTGGGCAGGGAAATGATTTTCTCATAAAAAGCTGGACAACTCTTATCATGGCTCATTTTCTCCTTTAACCTCTACTATTACTGCTCCTCCTCCTACAAAGTGAAATATAACACCCGTCAGCTTTGTAATGATTCCTTAACCAGAGATGCAAGTAAAAAGCAAAACAAACCCCCCAAACCCTCGGCACAGAAGGCAAGATGAGCACAGCTAGTTAGCCCTGTCTCTAATTAACGCGTTTTGCTTTTCCTGCCAGGTGTGGTCCCCGTTTCTCACTCACTGGCTTCCCTCCCCAACCATTTATTCTTCAAAAGAAAAAGCAAACGATGGAAACAGAACCTGTAAAATACAAATAACGAAGCAAATCAGCGCTCTTGTTTTTTTCTTGCTGCTCAAGAACTTTAAAGACGTTTGGGGAAAAAACCAACAAAAACCCCCAACCAAAACAAAAACCTTTCCACTAAGTAATTGAGTCTGCACTCTTGTATCAGACATTCAATGCTAATTTGGAGTCCTGTCTTATCGCATTACAGACAAACACAAGGCCCCTTACATCAAGTGCAACAAAATAGCTACACTCGGCATTATTAATGAAGTAGATGGATTAATTTCCTATTTATGAGAAGCTAACCAACTGGCTAGCTTGCTGACAGCACTATTAATGATCCTTAATGCCCCACAGGCGGTAATGGGTCCCGCTGGGAGATCTAGGAGCGCTGCAATTTGTATTGAGGATTTAGACATAACAAAAAAAAAAAAATGCCCTCCTGGGAGCAGGCAGTTGATCAGCGGGCGCCCCAGCGGAACACAGCAGACAAATAATAAATGACAGCCTTGCGATTAAATCAAACCTTCTACTTTAAGTGTTAAAGTGTCTGACTGTCACTAACAATCTAGTGGTTGTTAAAGCCTCCCGGGGCCTCCAGGAACAGAGGCAGTGAGCTGGAAGGTAAAAGGGGGGGCGAGCGGCAGTGGCAGCAGCAGGAGCTTTGCTGTCTTCAGAAGGGAAGCTGCATTAAGGCAGGAACTTAGATAACCACCGGCTCTGCTTTTTGAGGTACCACAGACCCAGGGCACAGGACCCCCACAAGCCTACAGGAGCCTTAAAAAATTTTAGCTGAGACTGAAACAGCCTGAAGCTTCCCTAATCCCAACTCTCCAGCCCCGCAAACCTGCTTACAATGGACTTCGCAGCCGAAAATGAGCAGGATGCCCCGACGTAAGATCACATCTTGGGTAAATAAACGGTCTTGCCTGCTGCTATCTAGGAATTTCAGTTTCCATTCATATGTCTGTGCATTCAGGATTGAAACCAGAGGGCTATGTTTCTAGATTCAAAAGGGACAGGTTGAGGTGTGAACAGAAGTCCTGGAGGCAACGTGGATTTCATTCACTTAGTCTTCTTGATAAATACAGCCATACACAATCTGTCTTCCTTATATTTAGTTTCTTTGCTGCCCCGCACTGATCACATCCTGGGGCTGGGTGACAGCCTGGAGAAATCCCAATGCTTTCTCTTCTGGAGATCAGTGTTCAGAGATAGAGATGAAACGGGCAAGTAGGTGAGATGAAAATAAGCACTGAAACGGTCCTTTGCCTGTCACCCTCTATCAGAACACCAAAGCAAGAGCCGAGGCTTAATGAGTTAAGGAGGCACAAGGCCAACATTTTGTTCTGATTGTGAAAATCGTCTCCCTCCTCTTTGTCATCCTCTCCTCATGCCATGACCAAGCGTACACTTCTATTTTCTTGGGTCTTCTTCCACCCCATTTTAAAAGCCCAATACTACATATAATTAAGGTGAATAATGTGAAGATTTCAAACATGGTTAATCTATCTTTAAAGGAATGTTTAGAAAATCAAGGGGAGTTGGATGTCGCACGCCTGCCATCATCAATAATAAAAATACATTCTTGTAATCCAACTCAGGTGGTGTCAAATTCACCCAAGTGTCTCTCAAAGCAGATGCCCAGACCAGAGGATGATGAACCTTTGCATCTTGCAGGACAAACCAATACTACAAACCTGCTGGTAAGATTTCTATACATGAGAACTGTCTGTATCATTTGCAGATGTTTGTAAAAAAAAAAAAACCAAAACCAAAAAAACCCTAACAAACAGAAAACAGTCCAGTACAGTAGGTATACGTTTGTAAAGTCACATGCAATATGACATTAAAGAAAAAAGCAGAAAGCTTTTTCAAGGAATATTTCTTATAGGCAGAAAGATCAAAGGAGAAAAGAAAAAGCCATGTGAAGAGTTTGAATGTATCTTGTATTTTTGTTAAAAAGAAAAAGAAAACAAATATTACCTCCAGTTACATGCTCATGGGTCAATTGCTGCATATTCACTTTCAGAAATTATATACAGCTATCACGATGAGATTCAACTTCACCTTCCTCTTCAAGTCTCATAGAGTTATATCAGTACACAACCAGGAGCCATTAAATCAGAATTGGCATTGGGCATGCGCGTGCCCACGCACACCCACCGTTAGGGAAGTACTGGGAAGTACGTACATTACTGGCATATTTGAGCTACAGATGCTTAAATGAGACTATCTGATTTTGGTATGTTGACAAAATTGTTCACAGTAGGGTCTCAGCTACCAGCCGTTGCCCGTTTGCGACACCCAGAGCCCACAGGGCAGAGCCTGGGCTATGAGCGCAGCCCCACCACGCAGTGGGGTGGCAGAGCCTGTGGGTGCTTCTGGCACCCCAACGAAAGCTCTCTGCGTGTCCTAGGCAGAGTCAGTGCCCTCATGCATGTTTTGAAAGGACGCTGCTTGCTGCTTACTGCATAACACCCGTTCGGAGTTTATCGCAGTCCTGTTTTACTGATGAAAAAGATAAGAAGGGCACATGAGGAATTTGTCTGAAGCTACGGGGGGAGTCAATAGGAAGAAAGGAGATGGGAACTCAGAGCTCTTCCTCCTTCCTGTGCTCAGGCCACTTGCTGGTAACAACATGGCAGTGCCTGAAGGAGACAACAAGGAATACTAACACAAACAAGGCACGTGGCAAGGTCGCTTTCCCCATTCTCCCCTCCCGCAAGCAGTAAAGTATAGGTTTCAAAAGGACAAAATCCGAACAAATCTAAGAATGAAGACTAGCAAAAAAAGAAGAGAAACTTGCACAAGGATTCCCATGCAAGTCAACAGCACGAGTCCCAGTTCAGTGCCCTATCCATGCTGCTGGAGTTGAGTCTGGACCAGGCTCAGTGTATCCTCCCTCGGACTGAAGCAACAGTGGGCAGCTGTTCCCAGTCTGACCCCGCAATGCTTGGAGCCAGGATCCAGCAGGATCCCTTCTCCTCAGGCACAGTGCTGGGACACTCACTGCTGACAGCAGTTTATTCCAGCCAACGCTCTCCAAAAAGGCAACCCACCCCTTGACAGAGCAAAACACTCAAGTGTTTGCACAACAAAACCACTGCCCACATGCCCCTCTTCACATCCCATGTTTGCTTCCCTGCTGACGTACTTGCAGGAAACAGGAAAGGTCCTTCCGCTTTCTTCCTCCTCATATGCTATTCCCATAATCCAGGAAACGGAGCATTTACCTTCTAGATGCTTCGTAAAACCTACATGGAAGCTTTATGGCTTCTCTGAGCTGTTACATTTCATAGGCACTGAAAGGTGGTCCCTCTGCCAGTACGCGACACCAAGGGGCCATTCAGTAGATCCTCCACCCCATGCAGGAGCCCTCGATACAGCACGTAGCTGTGAGAAATGACAGTCCAAGCGAGGGAACTAGAATTTTGTCTGGTTTTTATACAGCCAAAACTCCCTGAGACCACCCTTTAACCGATCGCGGGTGTGAGTTAATAGCCGGTCTGCTGTCTTGCAAGAAACTGTCATGCAATTTATGGCATGGTCATACCTTGGTACTGCAGCCTGGGAAGAGAGCCATAAAGAATCATCTTGGCTCATATATATCAATTTATTCTATTACCAATCCATGTGTGTTTTCTGGCAGAATTAGTCTTTTCTCTTTTTAATCATACAACTTAACGATAGGCCATTGAAGAGAACTCACTGGAAAACACAGCAGCCAACTGGATTTTCTTCCCCTTATGTGAGCTTCAGTAAAGAACATGTAACATAAAAATATAGTGCATGATAGGGAAATATGGTGAGCAAAGGCTCCCAAGAAGGTAGCATCTACAGGACCACACTTATTTGTTTATCTCTCGGTTCATACAAGCTGCTCTATTATAGCCTCTAGGCGGGGAAGCATCGATTTTTAAACATCACAAGCTGAAGAACAACTGATCTGACAAAATGTCAGTGTGGTACAGAACCCTCCTGATGCAGGGAAGGCAACGCACTGCCCTTGCCCTCAGGCAGGAGCCTCAGTCCAAAGGGTGAGAGATGTGCCCAGAGGCACTTGAAGGCAAGGGGAGGCTGCTGCCTGCTGATGCCACCCATCAGATTGCTATCAGGGTTTAAATATGTGGGCAGCAAGCAGGGGGGGCAATTTCTACACTCACCTGGCTCCATGTTGGATACCACCTGAATTAACATCATATCCCAATGAGCACGGGTAGGACCCGGCAGCATCAGAGCGGTGAGGTCTCTGGGACGCAGTGCATCTGTAGAAGCACTAACATTGGAGGGCAACCGCCTCAGAGGGGTTCTAATGAGATCTGAGTTCTGCACATCAGCTTTATAAACCTATTTAGGAGCTCCAGTTTCCCCTGGAAAGACTGCCAAATTGAGCTTTGGCTGGTGATCTATCCCCTTTGGTCAAGTGGATCACAAAAGGCGGGGCTGTTCGAATGTCAGATGGTAACAAAGTCACTATTACAGAAAAAATGTTCTTCATAAGGCATCTTCCTCCCATTGATCACACAAAGAGTTAAGAGGCACTGCTAATTTCTTTAGCCTGTCCTCTCCTGTCTCCCTAGTGCTGGCATAAAATTGGATCCTGAGCCTTGTTTGCTTGATCACGCTTCCCCTCCTCCAACCTGTCCTCACCCCCTGCACCTCCCCACTGCTTCGCTCCCATCGTCCTCGCTCGGGTGGGGAAGGCACAAAATAATAGTGACAGCCCCCACGGGAAAGCCAAGAGGCCCTTGCAAAGTGCAGCGCGAAAACGAACGTGCCTGCTCACTCATCACATTTCGCATTCGTTCTGCCACTCGCTGTCAAATTAAAACGTGGCCAACAACTCATTTCTCCTGCTCTCACAGTTACAAATTAGTCCATTAAGCTGTCTGCAGCAAGCCTTTTTTCCTCTTCCCAGTAATGGCCTCCGAGAATTCCTTCATAATCGCCAAGTCCTCCTGGGATGCCCACCGAAAGCAGATGGAGAAGCTCCCGGGTAATACAAGGCACTTTTTAATGACACAACATGCTGTGGGGGTTTTTTTAAATTTTATTTTTTTATGTCCCTGTTCTCCCTTCATCATCTTTCCCCCCTCCTTTCTTTCTTCCACCAGGATGATTAGGAATTAAAAAAAATAAATAAAAGAGAAGCGGGGATGGAGGGGCACGGATGCTTCTGTGCAAAGGCTGACAGCTACAGGAAGAGGTGGGGGGAATCAGCTTCAACTCCCTAATTAAAACCTCCTAATTGAATTATCTTTATTGAAAAATTAGATCTTCCATTGGAAGCGTAGAGATCTGGGAAGACAGACGATCAAGTCCTCCTATAGATGACTAATCTGTTTCATTTATCGTGTCTCCTCCTCCCCAGGCAGAGACTGCACAGACGACGACCGCCTCTTCTGCGGGCCAGACCTGTCGCAGAGCGAATCGCTCCTGACAGAGCAAGTTGCTTAATGCAGAATCCCCCCCTCTTAAGGGATGTTTTGGAGAGCCAAAAGGACTTGAGTGTTATTAGCAAGTAAAGGGCTAGTATCAGCTGGGAGTTGCTTTTATTTATTTAAAAGAGCATCTCATAAAGTGAGGCTGGTCCAGCAGCCTGTTGGTGTGGGGAACGGGCTGCTGACCCCAGCATCGGTGAGGGCACTGTAACCCCACACAGCCGCTGCGTATAGAAACAAGGCATTTAAGGTACGGCAAACCTTTTCTGTACATTGATGATGTACAGAAAAAAATGATACTGATTAAATACAGCCAGTTGGTATCCACGCTGCACTTTAAATAATAGCAACTACAGAGAAATCTTTCCTGTCCATCTGTTAACCCAAAGACTAAGTCCTGGAGATGCTGCTCGGAAGCGGCACTGCTCACCCACAGCCTGTGCAGCAGACGATGACCCCGGTGAGCACCCGGACTGGAGCATGGCTGTGCCGAGCTGGGACCCTCGCTGAGCTCTCATGGGCTCCCCTTCCCCACGTGGGGCTTGGCAGCCCACCACCCTGATCGCAGCAACGGGCACAGCTCTGAGGAGCACCACCTTCCAGACTCCATCCTGCACTGAAGAGGCTGGCTAGGAGGATGCTTTGCTTTATACAGCGCAGTAAGAAAAAACACTGGAGAACTTAGTCCTCCCTTCCCAGGTTACTGGTCAAAATAGAGTTCAGCCTCTATGTCCTATTTGATGCTTACTTGGTGGTCAAGAGAGAATCTGCCCCAAACGTAGCATTCACCTCACAAACTCACAGCTGGCCTTTTCTGGAAGCCTCTGGAGACAGAGGCAAGATTAGTGGTGTCTGGGAAGATCCTGTCTCATCCTATTTTTTTAACTTTCTCAAAACAAGGAGGAAAAGTTCTTCCCAGTGGAAACTACTGGAGTCATACGCATTGGCAATTCTTGTTTCCAGTGAATCACCAAAGGGTAGAAAACACAAATCCATCTGTGTCCATTTGTCTTCCTTCCTCTCTCCCCACCAAATCAGAAAATCGTCTTCAAAATCGTGAGATGAAAACCTAACTAAGTACAGAGTGCATTCCTTTAATTTCCTTGCTGGCTTTGCCATGGAGTGGCTCCTATTGCCAGGTCTCCTTAGTGACTGCATGGGTTAATTTTTCTCTCTCATGAAGTCAACATTTCTTATCTCACTGCAGAATTCCAGGAGCTGTGCCTTTAAGGAAACATTTTGCAGTAAAATTACAAGATTTGGTGACACTACAGTAGTCCCTCTTCAGCCTCCTCCTCCCACATCAAATAAAATTCAGCGGCTCGACTGCCACCCTGCCGCTCTCCTCCCCGCTCCGCTGTGAGTGACAGGCACGCTGTGCTCACACCATCCTGGGGAACAGCCAAAGTATTCATGGATCTTACTGCTAGACAGGCTGTGATAAGGCTGTTTTCATGGCTATACACCCCACAGACAGGCAGAAAGAGAAACAAGAAAGGCGGTGGCAATGGAGAGTGGAGTCCTCTCTGCACCTTTGGGGAGATGCCGTGTGCTGGAGGGCGAGAGGAGCTTTTTCATGCGTTATGAATGTATATATTTCGAGGTGGGGAGGGGAAGGAATAAACCAGTTTCCTGGAAGTGAAGAAAAATTGGCTGTCTTTGCAAAGTCTGGGGCCAGCTGGGAAGACAGAGGCGTGATTCAACTTTTTGTTTAAAGAAAACCCACTCCAAGTGGCAGAAACGTCCAAAAAAACCCACAACCAGCCCCAGCCCCAACCCCTTAAGTCTTGTACTAGGAGAAGGAAAAACCCAACTTTCTCTAAACACAGACGAGTCAGTGTGAATAAAAAGTGACCTTCATGTAGCATAAATTATTACTTTAGGAAGAAAACAGGCAGTTTTTCTTTGAACAGTAATATACAAATATTCCCACTGGCAGAACAAAAAAGGGGAGGAAGACTTCAAGTAGATCCCTGCACTCTTGGATTTTGTTAGCACTATCTGCTCATTTATCCCTTTCTCACAACATAAAGACTTCCTGATTGTATTATATTTATAGAAAATATGAGACAACCTCCCTAGGCTTTTTCATACTGGTTTTTTTCTGTTCTTTACAATAAATTCTTTGAAAGGAAAGAAATAACCTTTTATCATCCCTATTTACATGTGTGCTGTAGACAAAGACAATAGCTAGAAGAAATCAGATAGTGGCTAGAAATGCTGTAGTGCTGAGTAGGTGGTGAGGGAAATACGTATACAGATAGAGAGAAGGCTGGGACATAACCAAAGAAGAATCCATCCACGTGGGCTCCAATTTCGGTGCAGACCACTGGCTAAAGAAGGCTTGGCCAGCCTTAAACCAAACTGAAAGGCATTTGGCAAGGAGGTCTGCTAACTCTGCTCTCTCTGTTTCTATTGCACTGTTGTCCCAAAAGATAATGAGAAGGGACATGCTATTGGAAATGCTGGTTCAAATAAAAAGAAACCTAAATCATTGACACTTCGGTTACACACATGCTCTTTTTAACGTACGTGCCATATTCAAAATTGCAGATAAAGTGGAAGTTAATCAGCTGAAGTCCCACTCATTTTCTGCAGGAATGAAGTTAACACTGTTGCCTCGTCCAAGCAAGAAAGATTTTGGTTTAGCCATTTGTGACAGCAATCTAACTTGCATACAGCTCGACCGCAATTGTGCACACCGATCTATTTGCATACACCTTTTTGTAACTGGCTGACTGCTCTGTTTAAAGCGTCTCCTTGAAATAACCTTGAACCTACAGCACACACGCCATGCACATGCACAGATATAAATGCATGCGTGAGTTCAGCATTACCGTTACAGAAAGATTACGGTATAGTAATGCTTCAGTTAGGCATCAAAACACCATAGCTTATAATTTTACTTCACTACTTGGGGAAATTTCTGAGAAATACTGTAGTATTTTTAATAGCACACATACGAGAGACCATATATACCGCTGCTGGCCGCTGGTTTCCATAAATCTTTCAAAACCAATATTTATACTCCCATGAAGGAGTGCTGGCTGCTTATTTTCCATCTCCGTAAAAGTGGTCAGATCAATAGTTCTGTGTATGTTACTTGGAAACATGTCACAGCAGCCTCTAAAACCTCTTTTTCCTTTGTCTGAAATCGATTTCTGTAATATGCAAATATTAAGAAAGAGGAAGCTTTAAGTTTCCTCTTAGGATCCTTTGTGAATCCTTCAGAATCCAGACACCACGACGACGGAAAATTAAAACCCTGCCAGCAGTTTACCGTCTCCCCTGAGCGCCAGTCGCGCTGTGATCCTAACACTTTGCTCCAAGCTATGAAATTCTGAAATTTGCATATTCTTCACTTCAGGATTGTTTCGGCAAAAAGGTAAAACACTGTGGAGCTGCCTGCCCACAAAAGCAACCCTCTCCTCGGACAACCTTCCTCCCTCTGAAGATGACAAGAGGAGGAGGAGGAGGATTTCCACTGCTCCTCGACGCCAAGGGAAAGATAACACTACTCACACTCTCACTTTAGATGTTGCTGCAGCACACCCAATTTTTTAGTTAATATGCAGGATCAGGAAAACTAAACTTGTGTTACGGAGTCTTACTTTGAGAAGGACCAAAGAGACGTGCTATTCACTGGAGCTTTTTGTGAGAGTCTTTATCCCCCCCCTCTTTTTTTTTTTTTCAGCACAGCTTGAGCCCTGAAGCTTTTATTAAAAAAATAAAAAAGAGAAAAAAAACCCCCAAACCAAGCAGTGTACAAAAGTGGGGGGAGTAGAGAAGGTTTAACAAGCTCCAAGTCATAGATTATAAGCCGCTGCTAAAAATTTATGGCTGTTTGGATCTTTGCCACACTGAACAGATTGGCAAGCTGATCAGAATCGCAGCAGGCTGCCTAATGAGTCCCACACAATTTTTCACCCCATATTTTTCCAATAAAAAAGCAGTTAAATACCAACCGCAGCCACAGCAGAGCCTGCCATCTGGCTGCTTTTTTCTCCAGCCATCATTAAAATGGTTCTTGGCAGTTTACACCTCGCTTTTTTCTGTACAGATGTGGAACGAATTTTCTGACAACCCTTGGATGAAACAGGGGGCTTTATTGAGCTTTACAGATTAACTGCCTAACTTCTGGTCCTAATTTTAAGTGTCTTAGCACACCGGAGGCATCATTTTAAGTGAGCTAATTGTACATATCTGAGCCCACCAGCAACATTTGGTTGAGTTAAAGTGAGATTCAAAATCAACTCTTTGAAGAGCTGCGTAACCCACGTCACCACGGTCACCAGCGTCCGGCCCACGCCGTGAGTTCACAGGGATTAAAAAATAATAACTGTAAGGATAACATTTGAAAGTGTCTATAGGGGAAACCAAAGAATTATGGTATAAGCCCATTTATCGCAGCCAATTGAATATGAGCAGCTTTATTATTTTTTGCTTTTACTGTTGTCCCCATGCAGCAGTTTGGTTAGCCAGGGGCTAGCAGAGCCCCCTGTTTGTGGTTGCCACACTGCCCCGAGACCAGCGGGATGAAGCTGCGGCCTCGAGTGTCTGGTTCGATGTGTTCGAGCCACGGGGCAGCTTACTGGAAACCAGCTCCACTCGCCTCTGTCACTGGAAGGTGACAGTGAGCAGAGGGAGAAGAAAGCTGGTTTGGGGGCACAAAATTTATGCACAGAATAACTTATTTTCTACCATCAAATTTTGAAAGCGGAAATGCAAAGCAGAGGTCCTACAGAAACTTAGAAAAATCAAAATACAGCTAAGAAGCACATTTAAAAACTATATATGGGCCAAACAGAAGCAGGATAAGCTGAAGATGGATACAACTGGCTGAATGCCTACGGACAGTTTTGATTAATGTAGTCTGCAAGTCCGGGCAGTTTGGGGATAGGAGCAGGAGGGCAGCCAGCTGAAGTGCAGTGAAGGTGCTCCAAAAACAGTGTTTCAGTCTCTCCCTAATGACTTGTCAAGATCACAAAAGCAGCAGTGGAAGGGCAGGGACCGGAGCCCAAGGTCCTCCGAGGGCAAAGCTGAAGGTCTGTCAGACCCCTCTTTCTCTCCAAAAAGATGACAAACAGCAGCAGAACATCAAGGAGACTTTCTATCATTTTGCTTTCCTTCGCATCCCTAACACGGATTATTACTTATGCCAATCATCTTATAATGACCAGTGGATTTAAAAAATGAATAATTTATAGGAATGTTGATAACATTTATTTGTTTTCAGCAAGGACTTCATAGAATCATAGAAATGCAGTGCAGAAAGGGACCTTAAAAGGTCATTCTAGACTCCCTGCTCTGAAAGAGATTATGGTGGAGATTATGTGCATAATAATGTAAATGACCCTATAACTGTAGTCCAGAATCAACATTTTCATTAAGAAATATATTGCCCTTGTAATCCTACTGGTTGGGTAGATAACCTTCAGAGTGCAAGCTGATGCAACCACAGCTATCCAAGCCTGGAAACAGGCAGAAACAGTGACCTGAGACAGCACGAGTGGGCACTCATTCAGAAACCTACCAAGCACAGGCTGGAGAGGAATACAACTGGCTGACTGCATAATGATAGCTATAATTAAGGTATGCTTCTGTCACTGTCCAAAAAGGGTGGCAGTTCTGGGAGACGGGAGCAGCACAGCAGTCAGGAGAAGCTGAGAGCTGGTGCGATGGAGATAAAGGGTTCCACGTTCACGCTCTGCTGTTGAAGTCACCCTTGGCCCCCAAACTGTGATGTGTCCTATCCCCATTACTGGAAATGGCTGTGCAAATTGCTGACGAAAAAGAGAAAAAAAATTACCTCCATCTCTTTAGTGGGTGCTGAAAGCTCCAATTTATCTCCTACCGATCGACCTAAAACACCGGTTCACCCTAAAAGCACTGATGTACTTTCAATGCACAATCCCGCAACCCGCTGCAAACCTCATGGCAATAATAAAAAGAATTGACTTGAGCATCAGTAGTCAGGTCAGACAGTTCTGGGGTTCCAAACTCTATAATTTGGGCCTGGTGTGCAGTGTAGGGTAAAGAACCTTGTTTCATAGCAAAGTAAATTAAAAACCAAGCAAATCTGCCAGAGCAACTTTTTTGTCCTATTACACTTCTGGTAAATTTTGCGTCTAAGAACCATTACTGTACAAAGAGGCATTCGCATACACGCACTGCCTTGACATTTGCACTTTTTTATATAAACATTTTTACAATATTCCATTACCACAGAAGGCACCAGCTAATAGCCAAATCCTTAAAGCTGCTAACAATCAAGTCTGGCTCAGAGTTGCCTCGGAATAACTTCCATTTCTTCGATGCTTTTGCACAGCAGGATTGCTAATAAACAACCGGGCAGTAAAACTACAAGTCAGCCAGCACTGCCTCTGCCTTCTCCAGTTCAGGGAATTGCTCTAATACAATGTGGAAATATATCCTGTGACCAAGCAGCCTCTGGGAATTCTTACATTTCAGGTTGGGTTGTCTTCATTTGGGTTATTTTGGGATATCCACAAAAATGAGTCCCAATTCCCTTTCCCTTGCTCTCCACCCCCCACAGTCACACACTCCACCAAGCAAAACATTCTAGCTACTTAAATGTGGTTAGGGAATAAACTATTTCAAGAAAAAAAAATAGTCTCATCTTAAATGGTTTCCATCCAATCAAACGATTTAGCCCAGAGGCTAAAATGATTTAGCCCTTACACAAGCCTAACACAATAGCGTTTGCATAACTTACTCAAGCTCTCTCTCCTGTCCCACGGAGAGTTCCCAGCCCACAGAGGAGACGCAAAGATAATTGGGCACTTGATCCAAGGCTAGTTTTCATTTTATTTAGGACTCAACTAAATTGAAGGTTGGAAGGTTACCTGTGCATGGCAAACCGCCCTTTGTTTTATCGATCCATCAACAGCTACGTCCTCCGTGCTGCAATGAGCTCTGCAGCCCGACTGCAGGAGCCCATTCCTAGCGATTGGGCTAGTCAGGAGCACGAGGGAAGTACTGGGGTGAGGTGCTGAGCAGCAGGGGTACCAAGCCCTGAATACAGTGACCTTTTGTGCCCTGGACAGCCACGTCACTACGGAACATCCTAAAATCCACATTTTAGGCCTTCACGCTTGTTTCAGCCCTGCAATGTGTTTTATTTTTATTGCTTTTCATTGCTAAGTTAGTATAACTGACGTGTTGCCTTTACAGATAATGTTCTCATGGTGAGTCTCAAAACTAGTTTTAGGGTTATTAATGATCTTTTCTTCCTCACTATTTTTAAGGGTTTATGGTTTAGATTTGAGATTTTAGCTGTAGGCAGAAATGCGGTGCAAAGTGATCCTAGAATTTTTCCCCTTGATCCTATTAAAAATAAAATCCTTTCATTGTAAAGGTAAAAGAAAATTCACAGCAAAAAAGGGGAACAAATGATTCAGGGGTATTTTCAAGTCATTCATTTTCATTCCAAAAAATAATAAATTTAAACCACATTTTCTTCCTCAGAAGTAAAGCTTTGGTCTTGCAATTAAAATAGCTCAGCACTTGAAATCCATGGGACACATGCAGAAAAAAGGAAAGTAAATAAGCAGAGCGCCTCTGTACTTCTAAACAGAAGAGCTGGACTCAGAGAGAGGATCGTAGAGCCAGTCATTTGGACGTCTTGGGGTTATATAGTTTGAATTCTGCATTTATAGGCATCAGTGGGAATTTTGCCAATGGCTTAACTGACTTTTATGCTATAAAGCTAGAATGATCCATTTTGATTAACTGCTCTGACCTCCTGCACTACACAGGCTTATAGCACAGGGCCAAGATTTCATCCCAAATCTGGACAGACGAGAGATGCACAACATATGAGTCAGCAGGACAAGCACAACAATTTTAATTTCAAAATGCCAAATCGTGCTGGCAGGGGAAAACAGGGTGGATGATGGACAGTTCTGGATACTGAGAGGTTTCTTGAATTATTGGGAGATACTTGGCTATGTCAAGCGAGCTGACTGAGCTAGCTTTCATCTCTTGTTTTTAATTATCTTTACTCTTTTAGCATTTCCTTCTTGTGCTAAAAGTTGTCCTGGTGTAAGCCTCCTCCCCAGATCTAATCTTTTTGCTTGAGGCAATTGGGGCAGGGTTATTTTGACATGCAAACGAAGAGGACATATGTTGCATGCAAATGAGAGGGCCACAGCTTAGAGCAGACAGATTTTTTTTTTTTCCCCCCTGCCCCAGGCATTTCTGTTGTTGCTTAACAGGATTTCCTGGGGATCTAGATCAACACTTTCACATCAGGGTCCCTAAACCCCAGCTGCCCATCAGCCACCCAAGGGCAGGGGTGGGGAGGCAGGCCAGGCTCTCCTGGGCGCGGAGCAGACAGCCCCGCCAGGCTTCCTGCTCTCAGAGGGGACGAGCAGGGTGCTGGGTGCTGCAGAGGCTCAGCCCCACCGAGCAGCAGGCTCACCTTCAGCCAGGCCCACTGCAGGGAGCTGCTTTGGGAAAAGCTGGCGCGAGGCCACCAGCCCAGCCAGCCTCACTCCCTATTTGTTGTTCTCAGGTATTAACATTGGAAAATTGGCTACTGTGCACTGGCAGTAACTTCTTAATGTTATTTAATACACGTTATTGTATTCACATGGTAAAGGGCCCACACCCTGTTCTGATTCAAGACCTAGATACAGGGTCATTATGGTGCTATAAACACCACTTTTAAAAGCCTGACTAGGTATTGACACAGTTTTTAATATGTGCAGAAGAGACCCTCAAAACCACTCTCAAACATCGTGATGACGTTTTACACTGGGCTCATGTGTCCCCAGGATGGCATTAATTGAAATAGTGCCGGGAAAGCAAAGGGAAACATATGAAACAGCAAGATCTGTGCAAAATAATTCTCCTTCTGAGATAAGAAATCAAGGCAATTTGGAGAGGAGGCCAGATTCTGTGCTCGATCCTCCATCTTTGCTTGCCAAGATTGTAACAGTCATCCAAGAGTGAATGTTACCAGGGGAAACATCTGAGAATTTGCCTTTGCTACTAAGAAAGGTGCTTAAATTTCAAAGTACCCAAAAGGTAAGCTACCCATCCCCAGACAAGAGTACTGGCAATGATAATTGCAGGTCTTAAATATGTGAATATTTTTAAAAAAAAGAAAAAAAAAGAAAAAAAAAAGGTCTCATAACACTTGGCACAAATCACAGCATTCATTGCAAGAAATCACTTCTGGCCAACCCAGCCCCATGGGCTTCAAGGGCTGTCAGCAAACACCACAACCAGAATGAACTTGCAGGTCCCTCCCTTTGGTGGGTCTGCTCCAGCCGGGATGGGACTGCTGACTCTTGGGGGCGGGGGGTTGGCTTTTTCAGGATAAACCAATTATATCGACATCCTTGCCCACCTCCCTAAATAAGGCAGATTTGGAACAGAGGCAGAGGAAGAAAGCCTTACAGATGGTACTGCCACTCGGCAGCTTACAACAAGGCTTTGGTGCCCTCCTGACCTTTGCCGGCTCTCCCCAGAGAGCAGCCCCACAGGCGCAGGCAAGAGCAAGTCAGATGGGGTCAACAGATGGCTGAGAATATGGTGCACATTAACACACATTCTTTATGTGTCTCTGGCCCAGAAGTAAGCAAGAGAGGGGTTTGTCCCCACTACATTCAGCAAAACCACAGTCATACTGCATCGAAACCTCCACTGGCATCCACCAGCTAGACAAGCGCTTGCTGCCAGAGTTAAATACTTCATTCTTAATGCACTATGGCTTTGCTTTTGAGGTTTTGAGAAAGGCATGCTAAATTCTCCTAAAACGTGTTAGGAAAAACCCTGATGCACACAAATGGGTGCAGTTGTGTTGTGTGTGTCAAACCGTGCACATGGGTAACCTGATAATCATACAATTTGCCTTGATGCCTCTCTAAAAAGACACCATTGTCCGTCTAATTTTGATTCCTTGTAAATAATCAATCAATCAATTAGCTAATCTGCTCAAACACTCCCCCCACCCCTTTATGTTTTCAATTAAAAGTGTGAAAGGCAAGTGCAGACAGATTTACATGACATTCCAGAGGCAGGCGGCGGCAATGGGTCGTTTTTCACTGATCTTATCAGGTGCCCTTTAAGTACACTTGGGGTTTCTTGTGATCTTGACTGCTAAGCAATTCTGAGCATTCTTTTTTTTTCCTGATGGCAGACATGTCTTTATGGGGTTGCCTTTTGGGAAATTCCTCATACAGAATATCCAGCAAACTACTTAGGAAATAGTGTTTTCCTTTCAAAAGCCTACCTGTGCAACCATGGGGACTTTGTTTTTCTGAAGCTCTGACAACGTGCAAACTGATACTTCTAGGAGTATTCTGACTTGGCTGGATTTGATGCAACTTCTGTAGAGATAGCAAAAGGCATCCGTCTTACAGGAGGCTAAGCCCCTGCCAAATTTCACATCCTTGCTCCAGAGTATGGAGGCGTGCAAGTTTCTTAGCAAACTACTTGCGAGTGCTTATAACCCTGACCAAACCAATTTATTTCCCCCCATCTTATTTTTTGAGGGAGCCAAATCTTTTTATTTCAACTTCCAAAGCAAAAGGAATCTGCTGTAGGCAGACACACGACATGGGAAATTTCAGCTCCAAGAGCTTAAGTCTGGCAAAGCTACAAGCAACTGACAACGGCCCTGGAAGGAGAAGGGCCAGACAATCCCAGCGTCGGGCAGGGCTTCCAGCTCCACCTGCACCATGGCCAGGACCGCATGGACATTGTCACAGGTCCATGCCCTCTCCCAGGCAGCTCCCAAGAGAAGCGATTTGTGGTCTGTATTGTGCGTGGATTACCAAAACACAGAGGCTGAAATGTAAGGAGGCACAGCCATGCAACTGGGGAGCTTCACAGTAGAGGAAGATGGATCGACCACCGAAGGACTTACACGTTATTCACACAGATTTGTAGTCTGCTTCAGACATTTCAGGTGGTACTTGCTGCAATACAATCTTTACATATAATATTAAATTACATCTTCAATCAAAAGGAAATGGAAATTCCTCAAACTAAAAAATAACAAGTCAAGACCTTGCCAAAATAAAAATCCAACAAAGAAAATAAACTAGAACAGCACAAAACTGAGCAACAACTGGAAAGGCACAACACCTTCCCCCAAGCCAAAGCCTCACTCATGCACACTGCAAAAAATACTCTTTCAGGAACTAGCCAAAGACTTTTTTTTTTTTTTTAAGATGGAACACAATCAAGCTTATTAAATTTTACCCTTCTGTAAATGGCAAGGATATATTTGTTAGCATAAAGCATCAGCGATCACACTGATCTCTCTTCTTCAGATGAGAGGTGGCATTGCCTTGTGGACTACAAACGGCATCGCAGGTATGCTGCATTCAAATCCCTGCGGGGTTATTAATTCCTAGGGGTACTGAGGCAACACCACACTCACTCGTTTCTGCTACATAACTCCCTTAATATCCTTTCCATGACACAAGCATCGCACTGGAGCTAGAAAGAGTACCACCACTATTCTAAGAGCAACAGCCAGTGATCTCAGTTATCTCAAGTGAAAATCTACTTGCACTGGAGTCTGTAAGAATTTTGCTGTCAATTTTAATGCACCAAGATCTCACCTTTGGTATCATTTTCTCCTAATAAAACAGGGATGATCACACTTGCAGATCTGTTAGAGCGGGACAAGGACAAGTTAATGTGCGTTCCGCATTCTGAATGTGTAGAATAATAAGTGCATGAATTATTTATGTGTATAAATTTAAACTCTTTGATTGAAATGTAAGACTGGTTGATTAGAAATAAACTTCCTCCATGTTTGATACCTAGGTGCTCTGCCACAGGAGTGTGAAACAGTGTCGCATCTGGTTTCATCTTCCCAGCTCCTCCTCAGTGCCAGAACTAGTATTCACGAAATAACACAGAAATCCAGAGCTGACCCAGCTGAAGGGAAGCAACACAGAAGTACCCCAAACCCCCAGTTTTTCTGCTAGACGGGTTTACTGGACCAGCTCACCTCACAAGTGAGTGCCAGGGGGAACGCATGGCTGAGACTGCGGGGCCACAGCAGCACCAGTTTAAATCAGCCTCGACTGCCACTGAACCTCACACCCGGTTAAATACCAGTCACTGTTAAATCTAACTCCTCCTAGAAATGTGTTGTGTTTTTTTCTTGAAAACAGATATATCTATATCTCTAGCTGTCTCTCCCAGTAGTGCAGTAGCTTAACAGAGGACGATGAGTGGTATCCTGCCCTTAATGTTTTAACCACCTCACTTAATAATCTGCAAAAAGAAAAAAGGCCCAGACAATTAATTGACATAGTGTTTTGTTATCAGGGGGTCCCAAAGGCAGAGCTGCAAGAATAAGAAATGTGTACTGAGAAACTAAAGTCACACAACCAACAATACCCTGTGTAGATAAGCCCCCTCACTCAAATGTGCTCTCCTCTTGCTGATGGGGATTTAAATTAAGAGCTTTTAAAGCTCTGTGCTCCAGACACCAGGTAGGCAGCAACTAAAATGTGGCTTTCTGTAAGAAAAGTATAACCCCTTATCTGAAAAAGTTTTTAAAAACCATTCTAAAGCCTTTTTTTGAAAAAAACCAATTAGCCCTTAGCTTCTTCATTATCACCTACTGTTCTCAGTCACTGGGCAAAAAGTTTTCCAGCAACTTCAGTTGCTGTTGATACAAGTAATAGCCTCAGTACAGCACTATCATTAATATCTGTGCATTTGTCCCTTATGTCAGAGCAGCACGCTCAGTGACAGAATGTGCGCAGCTTCATAATTTTTCCTGTTTTAGGCTCAGGTGCTGAGTGAGGGGTTTGTGTATAATATGAAATGGGGTAAGAGAACATCTATTACTAATGCATCCTCATGAAGCAATTAATTTGCTGGGTCATTAACTCATCACCTACAGAGAAATCCCACAGCAGAAAAGCCCTGGTCTGAGTTCAGCTGAAGGCGCTTATGTGTGGGGCAGCGTCTCCAAAGCCCAAGGCCAAGACCCACAGGAGCCTGCAGCGAGTCTGGTGCCATGAACCAGTACGAATCGTACCACGCTTACTCCAGGAGATCTGAGTGATCACCTCAGTGGAGATCGCCATCCCTCTCTTTGCTCACAACTCTACTTTGCTCTACATCTCTCCTTTGCTTACAGCTTTCCTTATTAAGCTCAACACATATTCCATTCCAGTTCACATAGTCCACGCTTTACACGGAGCAGAAACACCATACTTGGTTCATCTTTTGTTTCCAAAATACATTTGCTCACTGACTTCAAGCAGCACAGATGGCCTTTGTGCACAAGCACACCGGACTGGACTTTTAATCCACCTGAAGTCTTTCACAACAGCCATACTGCGTAGCCGACACCACCCAGGGCTGCTGGTGTGGACGTGGCAGAGGAAGGTGAGGCAGAAACACTCATGTTTTGAAACAATTTTCAAAAAAATGATGGCTTTCACACTTTCCTTCATACAAGGTAAGACATGCTGGCTTCTCTCCACCTAAGGCAGCCTTCCCTCCCAGCCATTATCAATAATCACTGTTCCAGCAGCCTGATGCATATGCTGGCTGGCTTTGCCGCATGAAGTCTCTCCCTGCTGGAAGAGGCATTAATTATAAGCAGGCAAGAAGAAACTTCTGCAGCATTGATGGCTGCTCTGCTGGGTGCTTTTCCTTCTACTAAGCTTGTTTTCATTAACTTTCCAAATAAATGATAAAAGGCACAGGCATGGGCAACAGAAAGACAAAACCGTAATCACTGGAGTAGCTGGCTGGCTTCCTATATGTATATGAGGAAGCATTGTTTAGACCTGTGCAAGTGCATACATACACAGGCTTTCCTGCTGAGCAGTTTAACTAATCCAACCACCAGTATAAAACGCTAGCTCACCGTGAGCTTGAACACTTGGCTGCCACCTTGGTATCGCGGTTTCAAGCTAAACCCAAACTCACTTAGGGTAGGAAGTTTTGTGTTCTGCCTATAGACTTGGTAAAAATACATTAACAAAGAGGTGAATCAACGGCGCTCTGTTGTTACTGAGATGCAGTGCTGACAACACTCAGGTTTTTAATATGAAATATTGGTGACTGTTATATTGATGATTATGCTGATTAAAATGGTGGTTATTGATTCTGATGATAATTACCACATTTTAAATACATGTAGGTGCTCAGAGCATGGGCCAGAAGAGAGACCTCCCTCCAAGTGCTACCCAGACAGACAGCAAGAAGAATATCTGATGAAAGTTCTGCTTGAAAAGGTCCAGGTTTAGAAGTTTTAAAGGAGACCATTGCTTGAGCCGGAGTCACGGCTTTCACCGGCAACTGCAAACTAATCTTCCAAACCTCACAGATACATTAAAAAACCCCTGAAAAGCACCAGTCAGCAGAAACATTAAAAGGCAGATTAAAAAAAATACCCCTAATTTAATGTGTTGTTCTGAATAATGATTTTTAAGAAAATCACATTATTTTCTGGAGTCTGACTCATGATTTTTAAACATTAGGGGTTTGCCAAACTGCTGGTATAAATCTGGAACTGCTCCACTGACGTCACTGAAACTGCACCAATGTAAAAATGGCATCAGGGAGAACAGAAACAGGCTGAGAGAATTGGACAGCTGTGACCACTAACACAGGCTGCGCATTAGGAAAGATCAAAGACTAATTTTTACAAAACATTTTGGCTTGGTTTTTATTTTACTGAATTAGGGTGAAACATGGCCCACATTTGCTCTCAGTAGCTTGATGGGCTAAAAATTCTTCACTGACTTTTGAACATAGCATAATACCAACGGGTATTTAGCTGGCGATTCTTCTGAGAGGTACTTCTATCTGCTGCTAGGAGGCTTCAGTCACTGGAAATTCAAGATTATCTTTCCTCCTAACTGCATGACTGCGGTGAGGATGCTGTAGCAGATAAACACAACCACCTGGTCTGAAATCCCACCCCGCTCCCAGACTTCATTACTCAGAAACATTCCCATCCTCTTGGCAAGGGGAATAGAGACCAACAGGAATGTCTCTAAAGGTTAAACACACGAACCTTTTGTCATGTTAAAAAATGAGAAAAAGGGGAGGAGACCAGAGCACAGGCAGAGGAGAGCACTACAAATCAGGCCAAGTGACTGCTCAGCAGAAACAGAGGGCAAAGGGTGTGCGCACCATTATCCGGTGGGGAACACGCTATCCAGAACCACTGTTCACACCCGGCGTCTGCAGAGAGAACAATTGTCATAACTGAAAAACCCTCAGAGCTGGCAATTTTTAGGCATGGATTTTGCATCAGGAAATGCCGGATCTTGGCAGCAAGCGCATTACTGATACGAATGATAAAACACCAGCATTATATGAACATGTCTATCTCCAAGGCCAGAAGAAAAGAAAAGCTGAAATCTCCAAGGTCCTTTTCAGAGAAGAATCATAAAAGCTACAGGCTGCATTTCCCAGGTATTTTGTATCATGATTAAATCTGTTTCTAGCATTACACCTTTAAGAAAGATCAAAGGTAGGCAGCGAGGGGAGGAGATACACACTGACTTTCTCTAATTGAAGCAAGCTGAAGCCTCCAGCACCTTCTGGGTTCTCCAAAGTTTCCCTCTCTGTCTCAGCATTTCCTCTGCCCTCCCCTGTGGCCTCCCTGCCCCAGCCCTTGCTACAGCGAGTGCATCCAGGTGACTGACACAAGAGAGATGCCTTTTATAGCTGCTTGGGTACAGGAGCAGGAATAAAAACACTGCAAATCTCAGGACAATCACTGACAGAAATTCGCTGCAGTTCTTTCATTGTTTCATTTCCGTGCCTCATTTTTTCCGTCTTTGAGAAAGGACATCAAAGAACATCACGGTTTTGGAGCCGTTAACAACATGTGTATCAGTACCAGTATCAGCAAAACACTGCGTGCAACTCATCCCAGTAACAAAACCTATCAAAGCAAAGCTATACTGGGAAAAACTAGTTTCTCAGCGTAACTGTGTGTACAGCAAGGGGTTTTGCCAATCTCCTCCTACCCCAGACCAACCTAATTAAGCTGATAGAACCTGCAGTGTAAAGATAACCATGACATCCCACATGGGGCTGCGTAATAACCTGACTCTGACTCAAGCGCGATAATGCTGAGAGCACCGTGGATTCCGCACTCGGCTGAAGCAGCATACTTGGATACTTCTTACCATTTACCTTCTCCAGCATCTCTGCTTCCTTCTCTCACGCATCTGTGCTTTAATTATAAGCTCTACGAGAACTCCCGGGAGATGCTGGCTTCCCCGGAGAGGCTGCGAGTCAGGGTCTGCACTAGCCTCTATGGAGGCTAAGATTTCCATCCACTCATCCCACTGCACTTGTGTATTAGCAAGGAAGAGAGTTCCTTGTAAATGCCTCCAAGGGTCAAGCACAACTTTGCCTTTGATGCTTAATAAAGTTTTGAAATCAAAAGCATTATGTAAATGTTGTTCTTATTATCAGGTAGGTGTGCTCTGGTTTTCTTCCAGGAGAGCTCAGCTGCTCAAAGTGGCTGGTATTAGAAGCAGGTCTCGGATGTTCGGCATTCAGCTTTGCAGGGAGAAGACTGACATAAGAGCTTGGCACACAGCAATGAAAGAGGATGCAATCTGATTTGGCAAATTAGCCCCTGGGATGATGCAGTTGCCATATGTACCTAGGTGCCAAATTTCAAATGGAGCAGAGTGACCTGACCCTGACCTTTGGCTCAGAGCGCTAAATTCCCTCTCCAGGGAGCCTCTCTAGCCTGAAGCGTGTTTCAAAGCTGTGAAGAGAATAAACGCATTCACCTGGGGGATATTTACAGCAGAACATTTGTTTTCACTTATGCTGAAATCTAAGGAGAGTTTTGGTAGCGTCCCCGCATGTCATTCATTCCAACAACAGGTTTTGCAACTCTTCTTATGCAGGTGTCTCAGGCCTGTGCAAATCTCTCTGCCTGACCACAAGTATCTGATGAACTCCCTGTTCTAGCCAATAATTTGCCCAGCCTGGGATTTTCCAAACAAAAGCAAACATCATCTTCTTTCTCACTGCTTACCAAAGACACTATAGTACAAGACAAGAGGCTGCCAGTTACAAAACTTTCACATTTTTAGTAAGTATACTCAAGAAGTTTACAAGTAGTATTGTAAATAATCTAACCTACACTTTCCAGAAGTTGAATGAAGTGGTTTGTTTTGGTATTTTTTAATATTTGCAATGCAAACTAGTAGTTAGCTTGCTAATTAAAAACAATTGCTTAGTGGGTCATCAGACAGCAAGTTAGACAGGTTAGACAGAAGAATGAACGCTAACTAGAGGCAAAAGACAGAGCTCTCTGAGCTTCAGACTGGTATTACGATACCCAAAACGCAGGAACAGTAAAGAAAGGTTAGCGAAGGCAAGTAATGGTTCAAAGAGAAGGCAGATTAGTTAAAATGACTCTACAACACAAAACAACTTTAGATCTTTACAGTCCAGTTCATCAACCAAAAGCCACTTATGCTCAAAAGGCAACCTCCATGCGGACATGTTTTCACTTGGCTTTTGGCTTCATCATTTTAGCTGACTTGCATTAATTTTTTCTGAGTACCCTGGTACAGACACAAAGCCAGAGATCATCTCAAACACGTGCCTGCTCTACTGGAAAGCAGAAAGCAGCACCACTCCTAGAAAAAACTGCTATCCTTTTTCCAACCCATTCAAAGATCGCTGGTTTGAAAACTCACCCAAACTCTTTCTTCAGATTCAGTTTGTGCTTCATAGAGACTGTAGAAGTGTTCAGAGAAAAGCTGAGAAGAACTGAACGCAGCACTATGGGCTTTGGGAAAGGCAGCAGTATAGATAAACCAGGCTTCCATTTAGTCAACTAGCAGAAATACATTTTTATTTTAAGGAACTGAGTCACTTCTGAAATGCTTCATTTGTTTAAATTACAGGAAATAAAGGTTTACAACCAGGGACGAGCTTGGCAAACCTTGTTAACAAAAAACAATGGTTTGTACAATCTGCAGAACCTGATCTTTGAAAGCCTGGTATATTCCCAAAAGCAGCAGCAAAAGGGGAGGGAAGGCTTTGCTAAACTGTGTTTCTGTCCAAGTTTCACACAGAGAACATCTGTTTGCACCCTAAAACATACACAGGCATTTGATAAACACTTTCTTCTCACTTTAGGATGGCTCTTTGGCTCACACAAAATTTAACACTACTTTTTACACAGTCTCACCCATTTCATGTGCCATACAGCCAGGCATGAAAAAATAAATGCTTAAGGATGCAACATAAAGAATTTTTTAAATTTTGTGGAAAAAGTAGTTAGGGTTGTCCACACAACTTTAATTAAGCTCTCCTTCTGTATGCATGCTTTAGCTGTGTAGTAAAACCATTTCTGTTTTCAAAATCTCTCTCCCCCGTTTCCTCAGTCCCTTCCAGCGATCCCTTCACAGGCACTGGTTCCCCTGTCACCACATCAGCCCACACCTCCACCCTGCGGCATCTCTACACTGCTGGATGCCAACAGGAAAAGCTACACGGATAAATGGGACGTGCTTTTGCCATCTCCCATCTCCTCTGCTCCCAAACTTTGCTGGCAGCAAGGATGAGAAATAAGTGGAAGAGCACCCTGGGCTGAAGTGTTTCAGCTGAAATTAACCCAAATAATTCAGTCTGAAAAAGACGCCCAACAAAGAAATTCACAATGACGAAGTCTGGCCAGATTTTAAGCACATGAAAGCAGAGCCTTGTGGTATAAATTGTAAAACAACCTTAACATCTGGTTTCCCTTCCTGTCCTGTTTACAGGAGGGTGGGAAAGACCTCTATGTTCTGTGACTTTGAGAAGAATGAAGAGAACACATCTCTCAAGCACTCCCCAAATAAACATGGATAATTTGTGTATCCAGGATGACAGTAAAGCGTGTCAGTAAGAAGCTTCTAGCAGAGCACAAAGTCAGCTGCACATGACAGAGACAAATGCCATTTCAAGGAAAAAAATTGTGCTGAGATTGGACAAGATTTTCCATACTCATCTCGCCTTTAGAAAATAACCCTGAACTTTACTCTTATAAAAACACACTGAGAGACAAGCATCTTTTACCTTGCCTTGGCAGCTTCAGGAGAACAGTAGGAATAAATCATAGGAACAAAATACTCATAAAAAACCCTCGCTGCATGACACAGACTGGAGCAGAGGATGCACTGAAACACTGATTCATGAGCAACACCTCTGAACCTGCTATTGTAAATGTCATTTCCCAACACCTCCCCATTCCTATGAGCCGGCTAACGCTGCAATTAAAGAAGTGGGAGTGCTCTGCAAGCATTCCCTGTCTGTAACAGACCCACATCCAGCTATTTCTTAGGTAATCCCATTGCTCTGGTGCGACCTTACTCCATGCATTTATGTCTAGTCAGGCTACAGGGATAGCCTATCAACCTGGGTGTTTTTCTTAAGATGCAAACCTCTGTTCCTCTAATAACAGAGGTTATTACAAAACACAGCTACTGCACCAAACATTGCATCTCCCCTTCTCTCATGATTTTCCAGTTGTTTGGAGAGCAATTACATGCCCCACCACAAAGGAGAACAGGTTGAGACCAGTCTCCCGCACCCACTTCTTGTGCCGTGTTTTCTTCCAGGCCTCCCTCCCCTCACACCTGGGAGGAGCTCCCCATGAACATCTACAGAGCTGCTCATTATTTTCCTCATAATTTTCCTTTACAGCAACACCACCGATGGCAGTTAGGCTTCTCAGGTCTGAACTCAATGAAGTTTGCAAACCAGGCAAGCGCGCTGTATTAGTGACAAATAGGTATGCAAGGCAGGGTTCACTTCAAAGAGACACAATTCCCTATGCAAAATACAAAGCTGTGCAAAACGCAAGAGACTTGTCTCATTAGCTAGCGCTTTTGATCAGCTACACGTAGAGGAAACTCCATAGTGCTCGTAACAACTCACACAGAGTTTTTTGTCACGCTTCTGACCAAGTCTGCCGAGTTTTACACTCCTTTCTTCTAATTAAACACAAATAAAATTACACCTTTGGTCTTGGGATTATTTCTAGTGGTATAACTTTATACCTTTCACCTTGCTGTGTCTTAATATCTCACTTCCAATCTTTGGCCAGCTCAAAGATGCATATAAACTCCTGCCCATGAAAAAGCCCATCCCAAGAAGCTTCTACAGAAGCAGAAACCACTGTCTGCGTCCTCTGTGCCTGGTGGTGCCACTGGATGCAGGGTCTGCTACAGGCCAGACATCATCCAAGCCATGGGCACCAGCCAGGTACAGACTCCAAAGCCGTTCTCCCTGCTGCGTGTCTCCTTCACCTTGTGCAGGCAGAGGCAGCTGCTCCGAGGAATGGCTCTTTCCTGTGTGAAGCTTTACTGAGCCCTGGAAACATCACAGCTGCCTTCATGGAGCAGCTGATCAGCACAGGAATCACAGTAACCAAATCACGGCGGTGGCTTCAATGCTATTCCCCCATCACTGTACGAAAGGCCACCGGGCAAGGATTACCTACGACAATTTAATTATGTGTGAAAACAGCTGCAAAGCTTTATGAGGTTTTAGGGTTGTTGTTCTTTAGATAGGAGGGGGGAAAGGATAAGGAAATTAGACATGCAGCAAGCTGGCCGGGGATGACCTGCGATGGCAGGGAAGCACACTGTCATAGACACACACGAGAAAAAGATTAAGGACTGACATATACAAAGCCGGTTTTTCTCAAAGGGTTTGCTTTTCATGACTTGTCACCTGGAACAGGGTCAGTGTGACCCGCTGCATCTCCCACACTCCTGGAGATGACCGCTCATTTCCTGCACCCACCCTTTATCAAACGAAAAGGCTATTTTGCCACTATTTACCTATACTTCCGTGTTAAGAGACCATGGCGGCCTAAAGGGAAGCGAGGTGTATTCTTGCTGACACTAGTTGAA
Source organism: Rhinoptilus africanus (assembly GCA_013400135.1). Lineage (NCBI taxonomy): Eukaryota > Metazoa > Chordata > Aves > Charadriiformes > Glareolidae > Rhinoptilus > Rhinoptilus africanus. The sequence goes on from VXBO01005579.1 coordinate 594,864, forward strand.
ATCTTGGCCATATTTAAATTAAAGAGAGTTTTATCACTGCCTTCAAACAGGCCAGAGGTTCACCCATGAGAATACAGTGTCTGGAGAACAGAGCACAAAGTCCAAGGGAAAACTCCACATTATCTTTTAAACCACCTTGTCTGAGATATTTTGCCCTCCTTGATTCCATTAAAAGGTCTCTGTGCTTTGCAAAATATCTGTAGAGAAAAACAAACCACCACAGAGAATACTTCACTTGGTATTAACTTTCATAAGGCACGATGAGAGCCCATCAATGCAGTCTGTAAGCTGGTTGATTTAAGGACTCCACCAAGCATGTCTCACGCAGGAATTACAATACATGTGGTATTTGTTTATTTTTGTTTTTATTTCAATTTTATTCCTGGATTCTACTTTGCTTTGTAAGTTATTTTTTCTTGCATGACAAGCAATATCCAATTATTCATGCACTGCTTTTTTTGTTTTGTTTAAAATTGACGTTTTGCCCAATCTTAAGACCACAAGACGCTTACTAGAGCAGTCCTTCAAGCTCCAATGAGGTCTCCCATACTGCTGGCTTTTAAAAATTAGTACATACTAAACCTAACACACATAAAACCAAAGCACACAGTGAGTGACATCAGCCACAATTTCCCCTCCACAGTTGTGCGTGCATTTTCTCCATCCATGCACAATGGTGTTTCCAACCTGAAAACAATGTATTCAAGGAAAAAATATGGTTTTGTGTGATGGGATTTCCAATGGAGCCTGAAGGACTTTGGTAACCCCAGACTATAAAGAAAGTCCAGAGAACAGAATGCTTAAAATCTCCAGTCTCCTTTGAATTCCCAGCCTTACTGAACCGAGAATAAAGAAAGCCTGGCCTATAAGCAGGAATCCACTAATTAAAGAGAAATGGGGCTTATTTGTCTTGGTTTCTGAAGTCACAGTTCTCTCCACTTCTGAAAACACAAGTTTCTCACCAGTTCTTTTCCGCCCTAGGGCTGTGACCTAAGCAGCTTAAATGATACACAGATTTTGGTCGAAATCTGCTCCTTATTTACTGGACTTCAAATGTGCAAGCAATTACTGAATGGGTCTCGTTTATTGAATAAAAGTATTTAGGCATTATGTTTACAAAGGCCTAGAAACATTAAAATCTAGTGAAAAACAATTATTTTTACAGAATACATCTGCAAGCAATATGAAGTCATTTTGTTTTTGTAAATTTCTCTGTAATAGACTTATTGTTGATGTGGAAAATGTTCACATTGCAGCAGTGAGTTATTTTGAAATGCCAAACTTAATAAAGGAGAAATTATTGCAAATAATATCACAACCCTGAAGGAAAAAAAAAAAAAAAAAGCCAAAATACCAGTGGTTTCCTGACTAGTCAATCCTCTTCAGATTGGCAGACCTCTTCAGACTAATCAGGAAGAGTTAGACAAATAGTTACTTTATTAGGGAGGCTGTCAAATAAATCAGAATCTGGCGAGCAACTGTTGCTGAGCCCTGCAGCCTGGCTGGCTTCTTTTCCTGCAAAACCAAGGCAGTTACAACAGACCCACGTATGTGTCTGTCTGTCTGCAGAGCAACGTTGTAGGCTTCAGGCCTCTAAACAAAACTTCTTCCAAATTTGGGCCAGCATTTTTCTTGGCTTCCCCAGGTTTTCTTGTGGAACATGGCTGAGAGAAGAAATGTTTTCAAACCAATTAATTCAAGTCTCTGCTGTTATTTTTAATGGAGAGCTCTGAAGCTCAGCTCACAAAGGGTAATGAGAAAATAATGTTTTAAACAACATCATCAGAGGAATCAGGCCGTGGACTTGAACTACATTAGCCGATTCTCACCGCAGAGTTATTTTGCCCCCCAAATGTTTGCTCTTTACAGTGGCACGATGAATGGGAATGTTGCCTAAGGTACAAGCCTGAGATGTGGCCACAACTGAAGGTCACAGCACAGTGAGTTTCAGCCATCAGCCACAAGAAATGGTTGCTTGTGCCGCTACCCCCCAGACTCCAAACACAGTGGAATGAGTGAAAACTGAGGTCTGGTTTTATCGGGGCACTGGAGCACATTTCATCTGCTGTCCCACAGCACTTCAGCATGTATTTAACCTGACGCAGAGGAGACTTAGGTACACAATTAGACTTTAGCATTACTCAGTCATTGTGCTGAACAGAGGGAAGAAGAGCACTGCGTCGAGAGGTAACAACATCACCTTTTGCACCTCCTTTCAATCCATTTTGTGTTGTTTATCTGCATCGAACAGTATTGATTTGAAAGGTGACCACAAGGCAAAGGGAAGGCGAGAAGGTAAGGAGGGAGGAGGAAAGTTTGAAATTAACATCCAGAATGGGTCTAAAGAACACTGGGGCTTACAGTCCCCTTTGAAATGTTTTCAAGCAGAGCTATTATATGGAATATATTCAGCAGCTGAACAGCCAAGAACTGCAGTTGGAAACTGTAAGACTGCCCAGGCAAGAACCGCATTACTTCTGCATCCTTTACATCCACAGCAACGCAAACTGGCAGCACTGACAAATCCATTCAACACCAGTGATGTTGCACACTTGCTAAGAAGACAGGATATAATAACTTTTGAAGCTAATAAGATGGCTTAAAAACATCCTTTTTTTGCCCTGGACCCCATTAAAAGCAAACAGCGCAGATGGACTTGCACCTGCTTCCAGACGAAAGCGGCAGCTAGAGTAGTGCTATTCTTAATATGAATTAACTTCTAATACAGATCTGCTTTAGTTCTAATTGACTTTACAGTGCTACTAAAAATAACTATTCATCTAGCTGGCAGGCATGCTTCTCCCCTTCCCCATGTCTCAATATGGAGAGGGAACACTGCAAGCACAGTTGGTGAACAACTGTCCACTGCTGGTAGCAGTGCTGCTGATCACTGCGATCTGTCTCCTAAAAGTAATCTGTTTGGTGCAAAACCCACCCCTGCAAATTTAGCTAGCTGTAGCCCATGTTGCCATTCCCACACAAGCGTAGGAAATGAACAGGCTGCCACAAGGTAAATTCAGCTGCTCCCCAGCAGCAGCCTGCATGCCTGCTCCGACACCCCGACAACTGCCACGTAACCCACTCCTCGTGAGAGTGGCTGGCTTGGAGAGAGGATGCTGAAAGTCCTCCTCGTTTCTCATTCCAGTGCATGGCCGGGGCGGACAGGGGGAGGTAGAGGGCTGTGGTGGGCACAGGGCAGCCTGTACAACTACCAGTGGTAGCCCACGCTGTGCCATGCAGGCCAAGACGCAGGAAGCCTTCTCCTTCCGCCTCCAACGGTGCAGGTCCCCACTGCTACTCTCCATGCTGGGACAAGCACGTGCCTGCGCCCCGCTCTGCGGACAGGCACTCTGAAGGGCAACTGCTGTCCTCCTCCCATATGCAGCCTATTTCCCATTTCCTTCCCAATTTTTCTTTATGTTGGATTTATTTTGACTTTTAAGTGGAAACAAGCTTTTACTCATCTGTTTAAGGCAACTCGCCCTTCCATCTGGTTTATACTGTACATCATCACCTATTGTCCTGCCGTGAGCCAATTTCTGAATGTTTGAGCTGTTGATGGCTGCTGGCGGTGATGTACGAAGCAGAAACAAAGCCAGAGTTGCAAAGACTTCGAAAGGCTGAGGATAACTAAGAACATTGTTTTGACTAAACACAGACATAGACACCGAGAAGCTGTCACTTCTTCCAACCTTGCTCTCCCTCCCCGGAGCCACCTTTTAATTTGTTGCAGTTGCACAAATGATCTCTGTGTGTTAAGAGTTCAAAGGAAACAGCCATCCACAAAAAACATCTTGATACTCCGGCACCTTAAAAGACACTTCTCTGATGAAGTTATAAAAATAGGCTCTAATGCCTTAGAAAGAATAAGACCTTCAATGTAATATGTAAAGCTTTATGACTCTTAACAAAGCAAAACCAAAACAAATTCCAGTTCAGCTAAAGGTAATTATTTTTTCAGGAATTGTCTATCACCAGCAGAAACAGTTAGGGTGGAGAAGGCAAATATCCAAGCGTTAGTGTTGGCTGAGACAGCTCAGTCTGCCATTCAGACTCGCATGGAGAGGGGTTACAGCACAGAGCTAAACTTCTGATTGAAGTTACCTGCAGGACTAGAGGTAAGCTGTATTTTCTCTGAGCCTCGGTCTCTTCAGTGGAAGGTGCTAACAATGATGTTTCTTCAATTTCCTAACAGAGTTTGGATAAAACATGCTCACAAATAATTTCTGTGTGTGACCATGAAATGTTAGGTCATCTCCTCCATGGGAGGACACACTTTTTGTCTTATGGATCCTAAAATGTAGCATTTGCATTAAATACAGACTACCACTACATGCACACCATCCTATCTACAACATCTGGTAGACGTCATGGGGCAGAACCACAGATTCGCCCCTGTAGGCAGCCTGTTTTGTGGAGAAAACCACCAGTGAGAGACTGCCGGCTTACAGCCCAGAGGCCAGTGGCACGGTGCAAGTGATGCCATCAGACAAAACCAGAGAGATGGGGAAAGGTAGTGTGATGCAGGATCTTGAAAAGTAGGACAAGAAACTCACATTTCACAAAAAAGGGGGAGTGAAAATACACTGATGGGAGGGAGATAAAACCTTTTTGGTGGGATATATGATGTCATTTTATAGGGACAAGCTCAACAACCACGCCACAAGAAATTCTGTTTTCTTCAGCTTCACCTTGTGTGGGTAGGGTGAGGTTATCTATAGATTTAAAGAGGCTAAAAGTGACTGCAGTCACTCAGTAACCAGGACGTGCGTGTCTGTAATATACAGTGACATGTTTAACCCACGTTGGTCACTTCAGCCACTTTTGTGGCAATTAATAAAAAGAACAGACACTTTAAAATCTTTGTCAGTTATCAAAGGTTACTCTGCACTTTTATCCTCACATGATACCCTTAACTCAGTTTATATATGACTGGGATCCCTTTAAATTTTAGGCTAATGTTCTTTTATATTTATAATATTCAGGATAGCTACACATGCTTGATTACCTTTAAAACACTTATCACGATTCCATTTAAAAATAAATGAATCCCATTTAAAAGTGACTTGTCCCCATCTTATAGTATTTATGGACAAGGACATATGGGGCTGATTTCTCTCATTATTAAGCAGCATGTCTGAGACTTAAATCATTTAAATTATTCATTGACAGCAATTGGGCTACTCATGCAAACTCCCACTTAGAAAAGGAGTCCCAGTGATAGAACAAGTCAAGTGGATGAAGATAGCTGAAAAGATTTTGGGATGCACTGAGCACCCACAGATACTGCTAACCTTGATTAGGGTGAGGAGTACTTTTGAAAATGTAGCCCCATATTCACTGACAAACATAATTTAACTGGGACTTTCAACACGGTTATTCGGAATGACATTTTCTTCAAGGTTACCACGGCCAAGGTTCTGAGTGGTGATCACTAGTAGCTGAAGGAATATGAGTGACTGTGCACCGATTACTGTCACAAAACCCAAGCCTGCTGCAGGACATTTCTAGAGCACCGAGCTACGTGGGACTTTCCTTTTCAGTGTGGGTTCAGGGTGTTCCTGACAGTGGCCAGACACAAGGTGAACATCTTTGCAGAACCTGGGCCATGAAAGCTTCCATGAAGAACAAAGCTGACTCTAAGCAAACGAAGAAAAGCATCTCCAAGCAGCAGAAAGTGCCCATCTCTAGTATGAATACCGCTGTTCCAGCAACATTGAAATCTGAGACAGGAGATGGATAAATCAACGGCACTGTTGAGCTTGGACTGTAATAGTCCAAAAGACAGAGGCTGTAAACATGTAAAACTCTGCTGTAAAGAGACTTTCTGGCCTATCACAGACTACTCTGCTCTCCGACCACCTCACCAGAGGAAGACCTCGAGCTAACTGTTAGTGTGTTTTCCATCAGTGGAGTCAGAGAGAGAGAATAGGAATCATCCTTCATGGAAAAAGAAGTTATGGTTATTCTTTACAACATTTTATTTTTAATTAAAAAGACATGTTTCTTGCTCTCTTCAGAATGAGCCCAAGGAACATTTTTAATCATTTTCAAGTCACATTATATTGTACATATTGCAGCTGATTTCACAGCTATGTGGGCAAATTAACTGTTTTTCTGCACAACTAAATCATTATCAAGGTAACAGCAGACAGTAGCACCATTAACGTCTAGCAGTTATAATGCATTTTAGGAAAACACTAAGGTCTAGCTCTCGGAACAAGAAACTTCCCTATTTTAGCCAGATCTCTCTTCCTTGCCCAGCCCCACCTCTGAGCCCCAGCATGCACCAGACTTTGTCCCTATATGTGATCTTAACAGTAAAGATTTTGTTTTTCTTTTTCCCCTAAGAAAGGCAAAAGGGTTCATAAGTCTTTAAACTCCCTGTTCTTAAGGCTGTTAATATTTCACTTTGCCAGCAGGGAAAGGAATTAAAACTGCCAGTAGCTATCCAGATAGATTTTAAAATCCCCTTCCCTCCCCCTTTCTCCCTGCCTCCCTCAGCTTCAGAGGATATTTTCCCCGCAAATTGGTTTTAAATTAAGGAAGGTGATGAAGGCAATGTGCCGTCTCAGCATTTTCCCAGGTGCACTTAATCTAATTTCATTAAGGAGATCAGGACAGATGATCGCTACAGTCGAAACATTAAGTCTGTCCATTTTTGTATAAAAAACCATTAAGTCTGTCAAAGTGTCGGCGGGTGGGCTGTTTATTATTGGAGATGAAGGCGCGCTTTGCTTCCCCAATAAACTGTCAGGAGTAGTAAACCACAAATTAAGTCAGCTGCTGCCAAAGATTTAGGCAAAGATCTCCAACTAATTTTGACACAGGTGTGGGAAAGGCCAAGGAAACAGAGGCCGCAAGTTGGTCTGTGTGCTTTGGAAACCAAGTCTTTTGTGAGTGTGTGAGATATTCCAAATCTGACCCATTGAAGACTGGAAGACTGGGCATCAGTGGATACGATCAAGCAGAACTGCTGATGCTTCTGACGCTCCGGACACAGTGTTGACGGGAACCATGCACTGCAGAGCCCAAACCACAGTTTACCTTTGCTTTAACCTGCATTAATCCTGCTGGCACTCATCGTCTCGTCTTATGCAGAATCAAAGCTTCATTCAAGCTACTGCTCTGTTTTATACTTATGCACAGCTCAGACTAAATGTAAAATCACTTTCCTCAGATAATCACACAGATATCATACAAAATTAGACGAAAGCCATCAAAATGCAGAAACTATGGAATACTATACAAAAACCAAGAGAGAAATCAAGTGAAGCTTTCAGACTGAATTTTCAGGCACTACAAATTCAAGTGTGAGCCATTTTCTAAGGAGAACACCTTCTCAAGAAAAGCGAAGCTGGGTAGAAGTCCATACTAAAGACCATCAAGAAAGATTAAAAAGTATAAAATACTAACTGGACTTCGGCAATCTTTACAGTACATAAAGAGAAATTTACAATCACTAATATGGAATCAGGAGTGTTAATCTAGCTGCAGCTTTGCGATGAGAGAAAACCACTGTGTTTTTAGGAAACGTGTGCCATGTACTGCTTTAAGCATCAAGGGTGGGCAGAGCAGAGGAAGGTTCTTTTTCCCATCCCCGGTGGAGCGAGGGGAGGAATGGAGCCCGCTTCACTGGCAGAGGCTTCTGCAGCATTTCAGGGACTAGGAGGGAGTGGGAGAGGTGGGATGAAGCCAGCCTATACCATGAAAAATCACTGGCTCAACCTGGGCAGACCTGGAGCTGAAGGCTCAGAGGTGAATGAAAGACCAAGACTTTTCCTTGCTGCCTGGGAAGAACTGCTGGAGCCTCTGTGTCTGTACCACAGCCAGCACTAGAACCGAGGGGTGGCCCTGCAGGGAGCAGAGTGAGGCTTATTCACAAATATTTATTTTAATCTCTTTTGCTCTGAGTTTTCTCTGTCTCGAAAGTATCTCACTTTGGTTTGTGTCTGTGGAAAGCCGGGACTCTAGCTCTTAGGGTGTGCCGCAAAGGCTGGGCAGCACCAGCTGAAACACCTCCCCTGGCTCAGGGTGCCATGGCAAGCCCCTTACGGACACTGCAGACAAAAGCTGCAGTTGATAAGCAGCTGATAAGTGAAAACAGCGGCTGATAAGTGTTAGGAGACTTACCTAGGCAAAAGAATACCCACTTCAATCACAGTGCTTCAGGTAAGGTTGAATTGCCAAGCAAGGTCAGGCAGACATTACTTGTAGTCTTTACTACTGATCCAAATGTTGTTGCTGCCTCTTACATAGCTGGAAAACTCCTGTAGTGAAACCTTTGGATTTTATTGCAAATAGGACCCAGAAGCAAGAACTGTCGGAAAGCTACAAAACCTGAAGCTGACTCTTGGGCCATCCTTGAGTTTCACCCTTTACGCCTGCATAGGACACACAGATACACACTATGCTCTTCTGTATTATTTAACCTGGTAAAACCATTTTCAAATACAGTAATGAGAAACTTTGCAACTCAAATGGGGGCCTGCAATTGCAGCTATTGGAGCGTGCATCCTCAAAAATTCTCATCTGCTTGGTATTTTTCTGGTTAATTAAATCATTCAATTTAAGTAACTGAATTGCCTAACTCAGTTGCCAGTCCCTATCACCTGCCTGCTATGTTATGTTCTATCTGATCACCTCCGAGGGGGTTGCTGCCATCGCACAGGTAGCCCTTTGGATTTACGGATACATTATAATGGTGTTTCTTGATGTGGGCAGACAGCTGTACGAGATCACTGTCTTCCCTGTTGCCTCAGATCTTAAAAGTACCTTCACAAGGTCCCAGGCAAGATAAGAAAATGCTCATGGATGGGGAACTGGAACAGGGAGACGTTAAACAATACAGAAAGCAGAGAGCTAGGGACATGCTGCCTGCCAGCAACAGAACTGGTATTATCCTGTCTTGCCCAAGAGCTCTCCATAAGATCTCTTCAGTCCTTTTATGTGAGTTAACGATGGATTTTTGTCAGCAAACTTCAAGGCTCTTCTCATTGTTTGCTCTGAAGGGTTTTTTTGTACATTTTCAAGAATGAATATGGACACCACAGACTGTGATGACTCAGCTTGTCATATACAGACTAATGTACTTAAAATTTGAGGTTTTGTCTGTAAAAAAGAAAAACACAAAATCTCAGCAGGAGGGGAGAACATTGTTGCTGAAGCTTTAAGTCCACTTATATTTTTCAATTGCATTCTTGCTTTACTTAAATACAAAGGTCAAGAAGGGCCATTATTACTAATACTTTTTACTGGAGTCGCAGACCCTCTCGCCTTGTAGGTTTCCCTTCCCTCTGGAAGGGCTTACAGGGCGTAACTCAAATGCCCCAAGTCTCAGTGGGAACCTTTGTGTGTGCTCCGTGCACATGGTGGGTGGAACGACAGAAGTCGAGGGCACGCCAAGGCTCTCCCCCATCTGGCGTTTCCCAAAGAGCGACTGAGGGAATTGGGTATGCAGCAGGCTTGCATGATGCTATTTTGCTGGTAAATCTGTTCATGGAGAATGATGAAATAAAATAAATTCACTGAGTGGTGAATTTTTGTCTTCCTGTACTAGCAACAACATCACGTTTGCCTGTTTATAGCACCCGAATCTTTCAAGGGCTACAAGGTTATTTTAAATTCAGTATTTTCATGTTGTTTAAAAAGCAGATCTGTTTTTAATAACAACATGCAGCTCATCTGTCAAACAGAGACTTTCTGTCATTAAGAGAACTAACCACCTTTACCCAGTTATTATTATATGGGAGTCAGATTTCTCAAGGGTTTTCACTTTGCATCACCGGGTTTTAAGTGTGTAAGAAGTAAACCTTAGAAGAAACACTGATTCTGTGCACATACGTATATGTTATATTACTGCATCCTGCAAAGCCTGCAACACAGCCCAGCCACACGCTTCTGCAACTGCATTCAGCATTGCTGTCCGTAAGCAAGAGCATCCTACGGTAAAAGGACCAGTTACATACTGCCTGAAAACCCAGCTGGGAAGTAACTGGTAAATGGAGACTTCTCATTCTTAGTCACAGCTAAGAACTGTCATAAACTGAAGTGTAATGCAAACAGACGTGCAAATACTGCCATGTGAAAGCTCTCCCTTTTCTCCTGCAACCAGTAAGAACTGGGGTTTCTGGAAAGTACTAAGTTTCATTTCTCATCTAATGATGGACAAAACCAATCTGGGGACTTTGGCCTGGGCAAGCTTCAAAAACAGGAAATAACTGATCACCTGAACTAGGAACTAAACTTCGAAGCAACAGACGTATCAGATGGAACTCACTTTTTCCATTGCTAGATAAAATGTGAGGAGCAGGGGGAAAGAAGCCTCCAGCAAAAGTGCTACCAACAATAGCCCCTGTGGACTTCAAACGTGTGGCACTGAGGGGTCCAGGGATGGAGGCTGATTCCAGCCCCACGAGACAACACATTGCTGTTGAACTGCCGCATTGACAAATGAGGCCATGAGAGCAGGAGTGTAAAGATGACACAAAACACACAGAAATCTGGATTGATGTAGGATCTTTGCAGACACTGTGCAGTTTGGCTTCCTCTGCCCCACTAAAATGCACCTCAACTTCCCAAGTCTTTCACAATCCCCTTCTCTAGATCTCACCTTCCTTGACCACCAGCCACCTGAAACAGCTCTTCCCTCCTGGGATGCAGCAGCTCTTGTCCACTCTGCGCTTGCCTTTGAAACCGCTGCTGTAATTCTAAGCATGGTTAAGACCATCTTCCTCAAACTTTTTCATCTGGTGTCATGGGGCTTTACCTTATTTCTGGGTAATCTCATACATGAACACACATACACAGTGTGACCGTTTCCACTAGAGCGACTCCCAGATCTCTCTTCATTACTACATCCATTTCTCCTGCTGCCTAAACTATGATTTTTCCTGTGGGCTTGTAGATACCCTTTCAAGGTCAACACAGCTGAAACAGAAGTGATAATTTTACTCCCCAGATCTTCCACACAGTTTACTCTCCTCATTGCTTCCACTCTTATCACTTCCACCTCTCACTCAAGCCTGTAGTTCTCAGTGCTCTTTGACTCACACTGTGCCCTACAGCTTGATATCCAACCTATGTTTAACTCCTATCTATCCCTTTTCTCTATAACATAATGAGCATCCTCTGTTCATCCACACAAGCTTGTTCGTGGTCAAGCTCTCACCTCACCTTTCATTCACCATTTTATCCTTTCCTCTGGTGATGGCAGATGTAATTGTGTCCTTGTGCCAAGGAAAAAGCTGCCGCAAGATCATTTTCCTAGTCCGTGGCTTTGCTCCCTACACAGCTTCCCACTTCCTGAATTGTAAATATCACTCTTCATGTTTTGACCCTTTCACAGCTTACCTCTTCTTCCCAACACAGACACTCAGTATCGATGTAAACTCTCTTCTCTCACTGGTCTGAATTGATCACTCCCTTGTTAAACTTTCAAATAAGCACCTCCCTACTACTCACCACTGTGCCTTTCATGACAGAGAGCACCTCCCCACTCACAGCCATAAAGCCACCTGATTTTCCCTCTCAAATGCCTCCTAAAACCTTTCCTTTTGCCTTAACACCTACAAACTCAACGCTGGAGAACAGCGAGGCTGCTGACATACTGAAACAGTGGTGCTGTTAACCCTGTGCCCCCCATTTATCTGAGCCCCTTCACTGTCTCTAGCCTCATCCTCAAGCGATGAGCTGTTCTCCATCAACATGGCACGTAGCAGGATGGGAACCCAGCGCGTGGTGGAGCGATCACAGCACTGCCGGGTTGCTCTTCTCCCATGCACCAAGTGCTAAATCGCCCCTGCTCACGCGCTGCTTTACGCTTCCAGGCACCTACTAGGACTCAGAAATGAGCACTGCAAACAACAGCACGGCGAGGCTAAATTCACATCACTGCAAGCAAGGCCTAATAAACACACCCTGCTGTTGGCAAAAAGTGGTGTGAAAACACCGTTTTAGAAACCTGACTTCAAAATTTTTGATTCCACTTTGGGTATAGCTTTACCAGTCTTAAAGGTTGCTTGCTATAGCTAAAACACAAACTACAGAACAAATAAATGGTAAATACTGATTCAACTTAGAAATACAGTGTCTTTTTTTGTGCATCTTACTTAGCACCACATTAAATGAAGGAATGCCTGATACGTAACCCCTGATTTGGAGAGCTCACTTACACCGCGGGGCCATGTAATTAAGCTGACAACCCACAATTTTGCACACAGCAGACAGAAGTCCAAGACTGAAAGAACATGAACACTGAATTACTTTGAAAGAAAGAAATAGGCTTTTTTTTTTAATGCAATCCTGAACACTGTTATTAAAAAATTGAGAGCAACATTTTGGAGTAACGAGCAGAGATTACTCATTCCCTTGTTTTACACAAGTTGACTTTTGGCTTTCTGCAGAACACCATTTAACAGAGCACATTACCAAGCTGCTAGCCACTTTTCACAGTGATGCTAAAGCAGGTAAGAGACAATAAGTGGAACTGTTGATGGTTTATATTACTCTATTATGTTAATGTTCACTAAAGTATGCCATAAGCTCTCTCATTACATGTGTATAAACCAATTCTCTGTGGTGTTATTCCTGTGCTAAATGCTGTAACTACATAAATCTTGAATTAATGGAGACTTTATAGTTCCTGAAAATGAAGGGTAATTGCTATCTGTTAATGCTGTTGTTGCTATTAAAGGAAGTATATATTTTCAGTAACAATGTTTATGGACCGTGAGCCTCACATCGCAGCTATTGCACAGTGCAGAGATGGTGTAACACGATTATCAGACGAACTCCCTTTCTCTCCTGCCTCCCTCGCAAAAGCACAGTATCATTTCCACAGCTTCGACGAACTACCCCGCAATTCTCCTAACAGTTGCAGAGTCCAAACCGATGTCCTTCAATGAACATACAGTGACAGGAGCAGGATTTGCATTTCCATCTCTGGGAACACATGATTTGCTAAGTTTCTCGCTTGGTTAAATGGCTGGACAGCTCACTTTATTAGTTTGGGTATTTCAAATGGTTCTTCGAGAAAGCGTGTGGTGACAGAATGATAGGTGTGAGAAAGTACCACCCCCCTGACTTCCTCTGAGATTTCAGCAGTTATGCAGCAGTGAAAGGCTATACTTGGCCAGAGACAGTTCTAAGAAAGTAGATGGGATGGACAGGTCCCCAGCCTTGAGCTCCTGTTCTTGGATTATTAAAATCAGCAGCGCACTGTTTGGAAACACTCTCACAATCTGCTGTTAAACTGTACCTTGCACTGAAGTAATGGCTCCTCAATTCTGATATACCGTACGTATGACTGACTATGCTCAATTACTTTTCTCCCCTGGAGTCCTGCACAGCACTGTACAAGGGAAAAAACCAAAACCATCAAGAGTGTGTTTATATTTTTCAATGCAGGGAGGGTAAAGCCTTAATTTTACTCTAATGTCTATGTTTTAAAACATTAAGAGCTCAATAGCCCATATACCTATGAACTATATAAAGAGTGGATAATTATTACCATGGTACAGAGAGAGAAGTAGGAGGTGGAAAATTTCAGTTTTGCTTCTAGCTCTATCACTGACTCAGTTTCTACTTCTACCTGATCTACGGTTTTTTTTGTGCGTTCCTCATGAGTTATATACAGACGACAGTGACCCGCTGTTTATGACTAACAAAAAGTATTATGCAAATCAAAAGTACATTAGTAATTCCTGCCCTGCCCTTCTTTAGTGCCAGCGCGCGTAGGTGTACCTAGAGAAAGCTGCTTCTTGCTGACCAAGCAGGAAAGCAGGATTGTTCTGTGGTGCTGTGAAATGAAGCCGATCCATGATGTAATTTGGGAAGCCTGATACTGGGCTAGACAGCATGTCGAATATACTCCATCTGGATGCAATAGCCAGAGAGCATTATTAGAAGATACGTTTTTCCAACACTTGGAATGGAGGAAAAACTCTCTTCACTATAATCCCTCGGGACGTTCATGCCAATATTTTCGTAGCTCCTAGTTGCACCAGCCAGGTTAGTTTTAGAGAAATACTTTGCGTGTTTCCAGGGGAGCATGTCAGGGATCGACAGAGAGAGCCAGGCTGCCCTTGTATTCCCCAAGTGAACACATTACTGCTGTGAAAGGTTTGAAGCCTCTTCACTTCAGCCTTGGTGAGTTTATAGGCATGTGCACATGTCTCTGCTGACAAGAAAAGCAACCCTACTTAATTCCAGAGACCTATTTAATAGAACCAATGTCATGTCTCATGTCTCTACAGATCAGGCAAGAGATAGAAAGATGATGATCTTGTGCTGCTCTCCTTATGAAGAAAAGAAATGTTATTATTAAGGTGGAGTAACCTTAAGGAGAAGGCAGCTGGGAAATATGTGAGCCTAGAAGGCCAAATTACAGTTATAGATATGTAAAGAAACGCCACATAAGGAACACTATGATAGCCTTTCATGTGCTGTAAAGGACAGTAAGTTACCAGCCAAACACAATGCAGCTTCCTCTGAAGGTAACCTCAGATCCCACATTCTGAAAGCTAATCAATGTTGTTCAGATTTCAATTTCTTCTCTACAAGGTGAAGTCAAACCTAATCTAACAAATGTCAGTCTCAGATGTAATGCCGCTAGCTGGGTCTACCAGTGTAATTTAGATAATCATTAATAGCATAGCTGTATAATAAAACTACATGTCACTTACAACTTCATCTGAGGTTTGACTGGCAGATCTTTAAACAGTTTTCTAAGCGACTGCTTTTACTTTCTTTGATTGGGCAGTCCAAGAAATGTTTTAACCCCACGGTATCTAAGCTTTTAGGGAACAATTTTTCACCCTCACCACCTCTGCCATCAGCTCTGCTGCTGGGTAACCTTGTAAGAAAGGGGGGGTTGTCGTGGTTTCAGGGAGTGACTTTATACATACATATACATATATAAAACAAAAATTTTCCATTCAGCATCTATGATTTAAATGTTTTTCTTCAATCAAGCCTTCATCTCAAAACACAGCTTTTGCCGTACTCTGGGGATATTTGGTATCTGACGGGATTTTTAAGAGAAGCTGAAGAATATTTAAAAAAATGAAAAAGACTTAACCAGAAGAAGCTTTTAGCGTAGTCTCTTGAACTCATGGTAACCTCTGATGTACGGCTGCAGCCAAGTGTGCTGCCAAGGAGACGGGGCTATCTGAAGTCAGCCTTTACTTTTGTAATGCTGATCCAGTAGAAACCTGCGTGCCACAGCTTCTCATGAATGAATGCAAGAGACTGGACAGCCAAAATATAATTAAAGTTTGATGAAGATCTAACCTGAGACTGCCAAGTTTGATCTGCCAGAACAGAAGTCAGCAAGGGATACTCAAGTCTTTTATACGTTTGATGCTCTAAAGCATGGTGCAACTGTTGCTATGTAGTGGGTCTTCTCTGTTTTCCTTGCAAAGGTGAAACAAGAAACCCCTATACAAACCCACACAACTACAACCTTTCAACAACCAACCTCTGTATCCAAAAGAAGGTCAGAAAAATCATTGCTCTGTGATAAATATGCACGCAACATGACAAAACACTCCGTCACCACACTGCCTTTGAGGGTAGGTACCAGTTGTCCCGTCTTCTAAACTGATTATGAAATTGGCATCTTCAGAGGTTACTATAAATAAATACGGGCTCCTGACAAGTTATCAGAGGAGAGTTACTCTGAAATAGCACTAATGCTATGACTCGGGTCTCCCCAAATGCTCTCATAATAATCAAGACAGACTATTATGTTTCTTTTCTGTAAACAAAAACTAGTGAAGATCACAGAATACCTGATCCAATGTCTTTTTCATTCAATTATAGATATTTTTAAAGTTGACAGGAAGACTGGAGGAAAAATATTATTTTTAAATTCATTCTTATTTTGACTATGAGGGAATTTCCAAGCTACTAAAGCACATGAAAGAAGAAAATTCAGTCTTACCTTATCGTCAATATCACTCTCGCTGTCACACTGTGGATTAGAGAGAGAAAAAAAGGTTTTGAGAAACACCTTTATGTAAAGGGATCTTTCGCATCATCCTCTTAAATCTTTAGGATAGCTGTTTATGATGTTCTCAGTTCAATGAAACACACTTTTGATGTTTGCAGTAATGCCTTTTAGATTGCTAGCATAAACCAGACAAAGCCAATTTCTCCCTTATACAAAAATATGGTATACTCTTACTTGGATGGGGGAAAGCAAACTTTAAACAAAAAAGACAATCAGGAATGCATTATAACAACAACCGTAAGATGAATACCACAACAAAAAGCATGCCTTTTTATCATCCTGAATTGTGGAATATATAGTAACAGTTTTGCATTGCTTCACCTTGATAAGCACTTTGTCATCTAACAAGGAAACTGTGAAACTGGCAATCAATTTCTAAATTAATGAGTGGTACCAAGAATAGTAATTAAAATACATCATAAATTCTGGTACATTTTTTAGTTTGAACGAGATCACGATCCCAGGAGGAAGTGTTTACTTAAAGAGTTTTAGTATGTAATCTCTTACAGCCTCTGAAAATGAAATGCTCTATTTTCACAGCACAAATGATGGAAAGATAACTTGAGCACCGCACATTTCAGGACACACACATCTTGTTGGCTGGAGCTGAGAAAGATTTACAATTGGGAACAAAAATAAATCTCTCGGCACCCGTTACACTGACAGAAAGCAGCCAGTGCATTTTGTAGCTTTTGTGCCCAATGGGAATTTTCTCCTTCAGCCGGCAGCTGACGGGGATGGTCCGGGTGGGTTTCCGTAACTGGTGGCACCCCCTTGAGTTCACTGGTTCAACAAGAGGGGACTCTGCAAGCCAGCAATGACAAGCTACAACGTGGAAATGGTCCATGAGAATGCATGTGCTTTGGTGTCATGAATGTAGAGAAAGGAATAGATCTGTTTGGTCATTTTCTTCAGCTCCTGCCCCTCACGGAGCAGGGAGGGGGGATCTTTCCTGTCACAGCTATTTATCCTAAAGCTACAAAGCAGTAATTTCAGCTGTGACATTCTCAGTTTTCTGCAGATTTTTGAGAGACTATTTAATCTCTTCTTCTTCTATTTGGCACATGAAGTGATTGACCCCAAACACTTGAGGAACCTTTTACTCTTGAATTCTCTGAAACACACGGAGCTCACGAAGAACCGTGATACAGCAGAGGGGTCTCCCACGGTGATTCTGCTGTGAAGACTGCTCAGCTTCCCACCTGACTCCTCATTTCCATTAAACTGCAGTGGAAATGCTTGATTTAAGGCACCTGTTTTTCTGTTTTTCTTTAGTCTTCACTAAGCAGAACTCTCTTTTTCCAAAACGAAACTGTGTTACGCTGCCCCACCTGATCCACAGCACTGTTTAGAAGGGTGCGCACAGATTTGATTGTATCTGTAACCATTCTGGCAAAAAAAAGAACCTGAAGTAAAAATGGAAGAAACTAC
The DNA here is from genome assembly GCA_013400135.1 of Rhinoptilus africanus. Classification (NCBI taxonomy): domain Eukaryota; kingdom Metazoa; phylum Chordata; class Aves; order Charadriiformes; family Glareolidae; genus Rhinoptilus; species Rhinoptilus africanus. The sequence goes on from VXBO01005579.1 coordinate 612,307, forward strand.
AGGAAGGCAGGACACTGCTCTGCAGGGGCTGGGGAGCAGTGGGTGGGCACGTCCTATGGGAATAACCAGTGTTAACACCAGCAGGCTGCCTTAAGCCCTAGCCAACTACTTTGTGCGTGGAAGGCAAGAACATCCCATAGCCACGTCTTTAGCAAATACCTTCCCATAAGCCACCTGTGCCTTTTTTGGGGACTTCTATTCCATCACTAAGCTTTATGAAAATTATTATAGGAAACAAGAGTTTCTGGGTTTTTTTTACAAACCAGACACTCAGATCAAAACTCAAATTAGCCCTGATAAATCATCATCAGCAGCCACTTGCTGATTTTCCCAAACCCATGCCACGTAACCATGAACTATTAGAAGTCCCTGCTCTCGTCAGGGACTCTCTCAGTGTCCATCACCACTGAGACACGCTGAAACAGGTTTGCTGGGCAAAGGCTGCCCCAGTACCTGCTGCATTTGTGCTTGCTCAAGACAGTGCCAATTCACGCTGACAAAGCACCACATTCATCAAAACCAAGGTGGGGGGGTGGGGAAGATGCAGTCACAGCAGTACGCTTGTTATTATTTACACGAGAAATGCCAGCTGACTCAAGGGAAGCCTTTCACCTCCACCCAGGGGGCTGAAATCAAGTCAGCATGCTACGGGGAGTGTGCATTCCCCCAAATTGCTAGCATAATTGAGTGGGTCACGAAGACCAAGTTATTTTACCCTTTAAACCTGGCCTACTCTAAAGTATCCTAAGTTACCATTTTAATCACTGTGCTCGTTCAGACTGCACGCTCATATTTTAGAAGCAGAATATTCTGATGATGCGATTCAACCTGCACAGTTCAGACTAAAGCATGTTACAGTGGAATTACACCTATCACAAAAATGACATAAAAATTAGTTAGTACTAATTTACTAGCCTAGTACTAGTTAGTACAAATGTACTAGCTCTGTGTTGTTTAAAATTGTATGCTTAGGCAAGACCAATACAAATTTTAATTCTTACAGGGACTTAAAGAATGACCCACTGAAGCAATAAAAAAATCAAATAAATTAAACTCAGAAATATATTAACAAGAAAACATTCAAAATTATCATTAAAACTCAGGCACTTTTGCTGATGAGCCCTGGTTTAATAAAACCACAGCACTGTAAACCTTAATAAATTTAGCTTAAAAATATTTGAGAGCGGATGTAAACAATTTTGGGGAATTTTAGTAACCATTATTATTCAAATACAGCGTAGTATTTTGGTCTTGCAGTCTGTTTTTGTAACAAAACATGTCTTCCTATTTCTTACTGCATTATGATATTTTAAAGAAAGAGGACAGGCTTTTTCTTGTTGAAAACAGATATGACCTCAAAAATTTGTATGCCTACAATGAGTATAAAAACCTCTTACAGATGGTTTGCATTACTAAAAGGTGCAGAATTGCTTTATTTAGATGCCTAATTTTGCTTTGTACCAACATGCAACTTTGTCTCATGAAGATAAGTGAAAGTCGCAAAAAGCCAGTGAACCATCAAATCCACATGCTACATTTTATAAACAGACCTACGAATGAAGCAAACATCTGCTCTCTGAGGATACGGTTTTCCTCATTCAGGATCTGTAAATACTCCATAATTAATTGTTTTTAAAACGGAGAGGACAGCAAAGAATTTTGTTTAATTTTAGCTTACATCTTCCTTACTTTAATCATGACCGCACCAGTCTCGCAACCGAAGAAGCCGACGGGGCTGTGGATGCAGGTCCACATGCGAACGCGGCTCTGCGCACACACGGAGCCCACCACGCGACTGCAAGATGGGTGCTTTAAAACAGACATTTCTGACAGCAAATTGCACAATTTCTTGTTTGCCTTACAAAATAGTTGTCTTCTCCCAGCCGTGGAGGACTCGCTCATGGACACAAACTGCCCCCATATTGATTCCTACCGTGTGGCTTTTAAACCACCAAAATACAACATGTTAATCCACGTGAGAATGAGGTCCCAAACTGACCCAAAGCTACTAAGGAGTCTAGATGATGAGAGATTGTGGGGGAAGAATTAACGCACCATTATTTATAAAATTTGCACTTCTGCTCAATATACAGCATCCTGGAAAATAAGAGCTTGAGACTCATGGCTACCAACCCACGTTCATCTCCCACCGACTTCTGATGAAAATACAGTCAGCTTTGGTGAAAAAAAGCCCCAAGCTTCAGAATACACTTACTTTTTCTGCTTTTTTTTAAAAAAAAAAGAAACAGACTCCCACATTCGCATTGAGAAACAGGAACCCACAGGCTGCTGAACACGCAATGGCCCTGAAAAAAATGATGACAGCAAAACCAAACCCGTCCGGACAGATCTGCGAAAAACCAGAACCGCTGTCGAGCCCTTCCTTTCAGGGGTGTGTTAAAAAGCGCAATTTCGATGAGATGTTTCGGGTTCTGTGGTAACAGCCTCCAGCTCCACGCACCCGCTCCTCTCCAGCCTCCGCCCCGGCGGAGCCCTGGGTCGCCAAAGGGAGACCGAGGCTGGTGCGTTTCATTGCTGGGAAGGCTGAACTGATAATGAAGTCATAGGAGAAACTTTGGTTTGACCCAGAGGATTTTCTGTATCTTAAAAGCCAACTCACTGGGGCCGGGTGAGGAGGCGGCCGGCGGCAGGCCCTTCAGAGGGCTGCTGGTGGCTCCTCTGCTGGCCTCCCACCCAGCTGCTGTGGAGCTACAAAAGCCCTTGTCAAAACAAAAAACCTTAAAGAAAATGTGGAGAATGGCAACTGTTGACAGCTACAGGGGCTCATTGAAAGACAAAAGCTCAATTACCTGGATTTTTCTAAAGGCCTGTTAACACTCCTGGTCTCTAAGCGAAACTGCAAACAGCCATTGTGCTGGGTTCATAAAGGCTCCTAAAAGGATTATTCACTGGGTTGTGCCAATTGCCTCTCAATTCCACCAAGAATGTTTGCAAAGCCCACCCCTAATTGTGCCGCTTTTTGGGAACAATTTCTTGCAGTGACAGATTCCAGTCAGAAAAAAGCCTCCAGTGAGGTAAGTTCAGCAGAAACACCACATAATGCAGGTAGAGTGGGCTCAGGGCGCGCAAAAAGGCCTCGCCTCTCCCTCCTCCATTCGCCATGACCCGGCACCAAAGGACCAGGGAGCCGGCCACGGGCTCCCCGGGACAGGGCATGATCTGCCGGCTGCTGCCGCCGGACCGTGCTGCGGAGGAAGGTCCAGGCTCCGGATGAAGCAGGGCACGAAGCGGTGAGAATAAACAGTGTGAGAATAAATGGTGCTTTCCCAATCCCCACTAAGCACGTGCAGCAACTCCACCGTCCCCTCCATCCCACCTGCTCTGCGGCTGCACCCAAAAGACCCGAGGAATCAGAGACAGAGCTCCCACACGTGTAGGCCAGGCCCTGCGGATTCTTTTTCGTTTCGATGGCTGAGGTGGATAATTCACATTTCAAGACACCCCATCCATCGTGCCTTTCCCATCAGGCAAGGAGTCACGATGCGTTCCAGCACTTGCCTGTACAAATCATCTCAACGGGGAGAAAGATGGGCTTGTGGCTACAGTAAAACACAGCAATAGTGGCGTATTTGGAGAAGGGACTTCTCTTACCACGGAAATGTACATGCCACCAGCAGCACACTTGCCTTTATCTCCAGTGAACTGGAAATAAACCTCTAACCCCTCCCTCATCCCAAATAATCTAAGACTGAAATGGGAAATATGAACGTTAGTCGCTGTGGTTCGCATGACATAAAAGCATAAATCAGACTGCTCCATCTAACAGCAATGGATACTGCAGAGGTTTGTGCCACTGCAAATAAAGCCAGATCTCCACTACAAAAGTTTTCTGGTGGACCTGAAGTCAGGGGTGTTCAGTGGTGTCACTGCTGGCTCTACCAAAGCATTCCGGCAATTAGCTCAGCTGCAGTGTTTGAGCCACGTAAGCTCGGGTTTTTGGAGTGCAGAAGGGGAGCAGGCCTGGAATAAGCTGTGCACAAAGTTTTCCAAAAAAGCAGCATCTGCAGAAGCAGCATGTAGGCTCTACGCTCCAGGGTACTCCCACTGGCACCGGGCTCCTCACAAAGGCATTTAGTCCAAGAAGTGGCAGGATTTATGCTGAAATTGTTTGTATGGTGATTCTGTATGTTTTCTGGTAAGTTTAAGAACCGTGAAAACATTCTTTGACTCTTTGCTTACCCCCAACAATTTAACTTCCAGATCACCCAGTTTTTCTTCACATAATAAAAGCACCACATTGATTATTGATTCTCACATTAACTGCCTCATGCCAGGAATGAGAGCTCCAAGAAAAAAAACCCAAACCAACCCAAATCTCGCAAGACTGCAAGAAGATTGGCAAGACATGGGTGTTATGTCATCGGCTAGGTGCAGAGAAACACTGTTATCTGAAACGGGGCCACGTCCTCCAAGCTTCTGAGAACTGCAGAGAAGTCACCTCAGCTTATTCACATAAACTCAGTATCCCTTAGTCCACCCGAACCCGGAGGTTTATGATCCGGGTTGTGCCTACACAGCCTCACGGCTGCAGGGCCCTGTTGTGCCAGCACTAAGCCGCACAGAAGTTACAGGTTCCTGCCCAAACAGCTGACAGAAAGCCTTGTTTTCCTTTGCACACAAACACACATACCTACAGATATTTATATTATGATTAAGCAGACCATGATAGACATCTAAGCTGGCTGTGTGAAAAAACGGATCCCAGCCCCAAGGGATATGTAATCTAACCAGTCTACCTGCAACTAAAACTGTGTGGGGAAGCGTAAGGCCAAAAGAGGAGGACAAAATATTAACTATACAGTTTATAATATTACAGTGCAAGCTGGCAGGGTAGAATATATATGTAAAAAGCTGCACAAAATATATGAATAGTGTAGATACCTATATAGTCCATACAGCCGCCCAGACAATCCCAGAGGATATCCATGTTACTGCTATCTTATTATTTCCAACCATATTTAGTTACTGAATTTTCTTTTAATAGCGAGGCTTAGGGAAGCATTAGGCTTAAATCCCGGGTTGTTAATGTTTCTTTTAAAGGAAGAAGGAAAATCAAGCCTATTTTTCAGAGCCCTCCCCCCGGCCCTGTCCTCCGAGCTGAGTTCCCGGGAGCTGCTCGCAGCAGCAGCGGTGCGTATGGATGCGCGCTTGTGTGTGCAGGGGGAGGGTGTTGTTTCCTATTAAGTCTGGCATCGGATTCATGTCTGCAGGGGCTTGCTTAAGATGATAGGAAGAGAGAGTTTTATCATGAGCCAGACTGACAGAAAAGCCTGCTAATGGGACTTGAGGCATACACAGGAAAGAAAGTGCCAAAACATTAAGCTACCGCCAAGTGTCAGAGGGCCACTGATTTATTGCAGCAATTTTGCCACTGTGTCCTTTATAAGGTCCCACAAGTCCTTCCTCCTGGCAAGAAGCTGTGAGCTGCTGCAGCTCGGGGAGAAGTTTAGATCCAGAGCGCAGAAAGTGTCCAAGCGAAAGGCGGGGGCCGGGGGGAGGACGGAAATCGAATGTTGACTTGAACTTGCCCCAGGCAGCAGAGTCCTCTTAGCTCCACTGCCTCCCTGACAGCTTGATGAAATGAGTCAGGGCCTCCCTATGGCTAGACCAGCTCCGGCTTCCAAGTGCCGGGGTAGAGCTGTAAGAAACAGATTGAGCCTCAGGGCAGCAATTTTTTTATTTTTTTTTTTCCCCTTTCTCTCCCCAGCATTTGGCTGGGGGAAGGGGGAGGTTATGAGCACTACAGATGTATAGGCTGAGCCTTTGTCTGCGGAGGGGGAGGGCGAGGGGGAGAGAGAGAAGAACAGCAAGAGAGTATTAGCTATGGCAGCCGAGAATAGCCCTGAGCACTATAACTAATTTTGAGGGGCAGTGATGCATTGTACGGGCTCTGTGCTGTTTGGTCTGAGGGGGCCCCTGTTGTGAAGCAGCAATCAAGAGGACATTTTGTTAAGTGACCAACAGCTGTCATCTGCAAGCCCAGGGTAGGGAAGGAGGGAGCAAGGGGGAGGGAAAAAAAGAAAAAAAAAAAAGAGCATTTGTCCCTTGGAGGCAGAGCACATTAATCCACCAATCTGCCACAGCTTTAACTCTAAAAGTGCTCGGTGCTGCCAAAGAGCCGGATTCCACTCCATCAGCCGCCCGGAGAGATGGTACCTCTCACCCTGCTTCAGCCTGCCAGACACAGGGAGCTTCCCTACCTCTGCGGGTCGAGGAACTGACGCTAAAAATACTGTTTAAGTCTCTTTTCATTCCATAAAATTGAGTTGATCTGCTGCAGCTTAGGGTCAATCCCTCAAGGACTGTTTTTTCCCCCCTTCCCTTTTCCTTAGCACTCATAAATTAATCAGGAAGACCCTGACTAAGTCATTTCATGCTGTACAACATAAAAGAAAGTCCCCTGATGATCCATGCAAGGATCTATTAAAAGTGGGAGGAGGGAGGGAGGAAGGGTTAGGGAAGAGGGAGAAAAGAGGCGGGGGGAAGGAAAAAATCTCAACCTTTTTGATATTTTAGGATAAAAGCTGGAGGACTTTGTTACAAATTCTAGCCAACATCAAAACACCTTAAATAATTCAAAGAACATGTTAAAGGGAAGAAACTGAATGTTGCTCTGATGTTCAGTTGATGCAACGCAGAATATTACCCAAAACAGCACAGCCTGTTAAGGGAGACAGCAGCCTTGAGCATTTCAGTTCTTTAGAAAAATGTCAGAACCTGTAAAAATCATAATTTCCAGCAACTTTTTTTTTTTTTTTTGCATGATATAAACTCAGTGAGACTGAAATGTAGGTTTCTGACAAGCTGTTAACAAGACAACTTTAGAAATCTGTCTGGAGCTCTCAGGGAGATGGGCTGCCATTTCACTGCTTCGAAGAAGTTCATGACATGACAAGCAAAAATCAGGGAACAGAGACCTAAAAACCACAGTGTAATTTTCATTTGCTTCTGTCGTGAAAGAATTCAAGCAGAAATATTAGAAGGCTGCACAACTAAAAAAGCTAGCAACTGGAAAATCATTGCTGTGGTTTGACAAGCACATCTTTTATGCTGAAAATGGTTTCTTTATTATTACACCTATATCCAGGAAAGCATTTTTGAAAAAAGAAAAAGGACAATCAAAAATTACTGCTAGAAATCTACCAAGTAAGATCTACAGCTGCTGACTTTCAAGCCAAGTCTAAAAATGACCTAGTTCATGGGAGAGAGTGACCAACCCATCTTGAAAAAGCTGTGAGTGCCACCAGATTTCTCTTGGTTTCCCACATCCCTGCCCTTCCTCCCCACAGGAAAGGTAGAAGTATCTTTCCATAGTGCAATCTCTGACGGGAGCCTACACAGATGAGTGTTGCTACACAAGGGTTTAATAAAGACACATTCATTAAAAATAGAAAAGTCAGTACCCAGTGCCATCCATGCAGCAATGCTTGTACCCACATAGTCAAGAGAGGCTTTCAGGCTGCTCTACCATATTGCACCTCCTACTTTAGGCCTTAATATACCAGTATAATGCTTTTCTGTAATTGTTGGATGACTTAATGACGTCTTTTCCAGAATCAATCTATTCTACTCTATGGTTAGAAAAAAGTAGATCGATCGATTTATTGATTGATCGATCTATCCATCTATCTCCATGTAATGTATCTCTTTCCGTATATAATCTCTCTCCCCCTCCCTCTTACTATTTGGACTTGTTCTGAGTGTTTAATGGTAGGTTGATATAGCTGCCTTGAAGTCAATTTACTGATTGCGATTGACTCATTATATCCATAGTTGCAGAATCTCGGTACCTTTGGGACAGATACTTTAGGAAACCCAAAGACAGCCAGCTGCATACATACAATCTTATGCTTAATTCCAGCCCATATTTGCTGAGAGTGCGAGAGATGGGACAACGCAGAAGGTCATTTTCACTTCTTACACCTATGATTATACCAAGGGGTAAATTTAGCCCAGCATTTGCAAGGATGAATAATGAACTGAAGCTTTTTCACCTCTTTCCTATTTCAACTCATTTCCACACGGCTCCGGAGGTGCGACCCTACAGCCATGCTTGGGTAATTGAAAGGACAGTGCACACAAAGTTGAATGGCTGACACTGCATTTCACCAATTTACGAAATGGAGGAGACTCTGACAAGAAAAGAGATGCAGTTTGCTTCTCTTCTGAAGTGCTCACAAGTTCTTTTCGTTCTCCCTTCGCTTGGGCATTGTGTCATCTGTCACTCATTTTCCTTTCATTAGACAGACACTCTTGGGGACATTACAGCTTCACTGCTGTATATGGATTTTCACTAAGGAACCAGAGAAACATCCATTACTTTTTTGTTCTACAGTTTTAAGCTACAACTAACACCATTTGCTTGCAAGAGACATCTTGCTTTGCTCTCTCCTGGCTTGGAGTTACCGGGCCCCCCCGTGCCCCAGCTGCTGTGGTCCCTCACAGTCACCAGGGAGGAGCAGAAACCAAGAGAGGATTTGCAGTGACTCACAGCGCAGAGCGACTCTAATTCTGTTTAACACAAGGATCTCTAGACAGGATACGTCCAACAGAAGAAAAGTGGCTTAAAACCATTATTTACAACAATGAGAGGCTGCTGCAGTTTGGATGGGGGGTTATAAGCCTTCTTTAAAATTAAGGACGAGTTTAGGACTTAATATGGCTATAGCCAAAAGCCACTTTAACCATAATGATCTGTCTAGTAATTCCCCACTTAGTATAAACATCAGGTTTGTCCTTCTATTTGGACTGCAAATCTAATCCACTACTATGCCATCTCCACGTCATTATGGAGTCACCAAAAAGTACTTGGCCACTACAGAATAACAGGATTTGTTAAAGTACCCCCGCTCTAATGGAAAGCATTTAGTTATTCTCAGCTCTCTGACTCCATGGCATGTGACTCTGTTTGGAAGTTTCATTTACATATTTATTTAGTGGGGAACACGCATGGCTGTCTTCCCTCAGTGCAGAACCATTATTAGCTGCAGGAAGCTGTTAGAGGGGACTTCAGCATGGAACTCAGGAGGAAAGGCATTTCGTAATACCTTAGTATCCTGCTTAATAACCGTCACCTTCCAGAATGAAGGTGATGGATTTCTGGTTATGAAACTTGCCATGGTTTGTTACAGATGATTCACATGAGTTTTTATTTTATTTCACTTACACATTTCATTTATATATGTATACACACACACACTCTTTTTCTTATGCTGTCAACTTTCTTCTTCCCTGCTTCTCCCTGTAAGTCCAAGTGGTGCAGCCACAAAAGAACACAGCAGGCTATCCATGAAGACATCCACCTGATGACTGTAAAGTTCCCCCCCCCAGTATTATCACAGATGCTTCCATTCAAATGCAATCTGGACACCCAAAAATTTCCAGTATGAACACTGAGAAGTGAGGATTAATGTCAGAATCAGCACCGGCATCATTTAGGTATGAAGGCAAATCTCCGCTGTGCCTTCTAACCACTTATTCTGGACCTGGCAGGATGAGTGTGCTGAAGCCAATCTGAATTCAGCTGGGGTGACAGGCAACACACCTTGAAATACACTACGATGATGCTATATGTAATGTTTTAACACACTACTCAATGAGGATCTTTGGACTTGGAAAATGATCTAAAGCACCTACTGTGTTCTCAACATACATGAATACACTAAAATGAAGTGTAGTTCATTCTTAATGAACATAGGAAGGCTATGTGCATCACTGCTTTGTTTTGTTGAATGCCTTTAGGCCCTAAGAAGGGAAGACTCTGTTGCTGTCAGGGACAACATTTACAATACTTATACATAATTAATATAATAATTAATATTATTTAATTCCACTGCTATTAAACTAATAGCAAGGTTTATATTGTTGTGGCTAAAAAATATAAAGCTTACAAGAACTACCATTAATGTTTGCATTATTGAACATTAAAATTCAAATCCAGTAAAAGATTTAGCACAAGAATGGGAACATCTACAGAAGACCTATTCCTCCAAGGAAACTCTCAGAGCATGTGCTTGCAGATTTCAACCACTGCTTTTAAAATAAACCTTGAGGGATGGATGCCCCACTCACCCCAGGCAAGCTACCCTGGAACAAAGAAATTCACCAAGACAGAAATAAAAAAACACCTTAAAATACAAAAAGTAAAAACAACCCCCCCACCTCCCAAAAATCTCTGGCAGTAGTCATTAACATTAATACAACACAAATTAAGTATTTTTTTTTCTTTTGGTCCATTTAGATCTTTAAAACGTTGAAGTAGGTAAGTCTTGGAAGCGAAGGACAAGCATTGCCTAGGGCGTACATTTGGGTGCCTCCAATATAATGTAAGGAATACAGCAGAGGCTGCAAACTAATTTGATAAGAAAATAATGTAGTTGGTTATTCCCTCTTACAGAATTATGCCTTCGCAAAGTGAAATATGAAAGCTTTGAGGCCTACACCATTACCTGGAAAATACTTCTTTGGACCACTAGACGACAAACCTTGAAACGTTAAGCAACTTTTAAAAAACATATCTGCTATTTCTGTTGAAATTATAAAGGCTCCTCACTACCTTACTACATCTGCTCCTCTCTTCCGACCCCCCTAGATACTCATTTGTTCTTGTCAGCCCCCCAGATGTCAATGACTGATGTAAATGTAATGACTTATGAGACGAAGCCTCCTACCTCGCTGTTCCGCTTTCAGACTGCAAAGGTAGTTTGACCAGCACTGACCTCAAAGACCAAGAGAAGGGCCGGTACTGCATGTTGAAAGATGGGAATGCAAGTATCCTTAGCCAGACTATCCTAAAACTTTCTGAACAGGCTTGAGGACATTTATCCTTTCTGTTGTCATGACAGATTTATTTTTTTATTTGTTTTTTTTCTTCCTGGACTGATGTGGAAATGCTCACTTGTGTGGACAGATGTCATTGATGAATAGAAGCTCCAACTCTTTCCTCAGTAGTGACAGCCCCCTGTACGGCTAATCCAGGCTGGAGTGATTAGAGAATAAAAGAAAGAGGAAACATCTCAACAGGAGGGGAAATAAGAGAAAAAGAATAGAAGATTAAAGAGCAAGAATGGAAAAAACAACTTACTGCACCGTGAACCAGTAATGAGATGGGACTACAAACACTGTCTCTTTGTGAACGGAAGTCTATCACCTTCAATCACTAACCATTATTATTAGCAGGATTATAAAGCTGCTAATAATCAGACGGAACAAGCTATTACGTATTTGTCACGGAGTGAGAGTACACTGAATCATATAAACTCTTCATTTTCCAATAGGTTATTATGAACAAAGGTGAACGTGAAATTCATTTGAAAAACTGTAAAATACCTTGACCACAACGTTTTAACTCCTCTCAGTTTGTGTGCTCTGGCACTATGAAGCAGACAGGTCTTCCTGCTCCACGGGGAGGTGCGGCACAGCCAGGAGTTCTTTCTTCACTTGTGATTTCTGCTGCCTCAGCTGTGATCCACCAACCAACTCATGTGTGGTTTGCAGCCACATGTAGCAATAAAACGCATAAACAGCAACTCGTGCTAACGCTATTATTAGTATGTGCCACTACCGCACATACAATAACAGCATGGGTTTTCATGGAGTGCAGAGTAATTAGGTGTCTTTAAATACGCTTTAAAACCTTTTCATGGAGCTGGAGCGTGGGAAGGTTCTCCTCAGCATTTATGCAAAGCACTTGCACAGATGACTGAAACCTCAAGAGCTTCTGTCCAGCTTTTAGCAGCCCCATTCGAGAACGACAAGGTCTCATGTTAATCAATGTACATTTAAAAAAAGATCTTTTAAATTCACACCTAACACTTTTGTTTATGAAGCAGAAGTAGCATTGAAAATAAACAACTTTGTTAGCTCAGATGGCTAATGAAAAATTGTGACAATTACAAAAACAAATCTTTGTTTCCAATTTTCAGTAAACAGAGCTTTAAAAGAACAAGCTGCTCTTGAAAGTAAGATAGATTTTTTCCCTAAAAAAAACAGGAAAGAAAGAAATCCTTCCTAGCAACTGCAATTATGATACTTTCATGTCAAATGAATTATATTACTGAAAATAAATCTTTCTAAGATGCACAAGAGGGTTATCTGGCTCCAGTCAGACTTATGCATTACTGGTTTTATATGTTGTACTCTACTTGATTAATATAGGTAATCAAATTATATTGCCTTCCACTGTGCTCTCAAATTCAAGGCTATAATGTTTTCAATGACAAAGTTCATAGAGTTGTATAAAAATGTACCTCATGCTGTACCAGCCCTTTATTGCTGTAGTAAAACACCATTTTCAATTTAGTAATAAGTGATATAAACCAGAGTGTCTTGATTGGCAGGGTCGTATTCATTATGCAGTGCCCTATGACACAACGCAGTTCAGAATGCAAATTTAAGGACAAAATCTACCACAATCTGAGATGCTGATACTTCAGGGAATAAAACTATTCCTTTTCATGAGTTGTCCAAAGGAAGGGCAAGGAATTGGACATAAAGACACACAACATATTACACACGCACACATATATACGAGGAAGAGGCGCATCATAGCATGCTACTACTCCATACAGGTTTTCCTTCACTGGAGCCAATCCTATAGTACTGCTTCCCACCTGGAATAGGAAATGAAAAAAGAAAATAACAGAAAAAGAGGAAGCACAACAGTCAGGATAGCAGCAAATACCGGAGAGCTCTTTCTGGCTCTGCCACTGGCCTGTCTTGTGACCGGAAGAAAAACATCAGGGCTTTGAGATTCTGAGTGTTTAACTTGAGGTGCCTTAATGAAGTTGTGTTATCAAGTGCTCTTCACTTTATGAACATCAGGATTCTCTAAAGAGCTGTAAAGTAGGCTGTCAAAAGTGGTAAAATCTTAAATTTGCAGCTACCTCTCAATATGTAAATCCTAACCCTTCCCTTCCTTCTTTTCCCTTTTCTAAATTAGGAATAACGTTTACCGTATCTGTAAGTCATCAAACCAACCACCAATCTGTGAGTTCTACAGAAGCAAAGTATTCTGGTAAACCTTGTCATCACTATGAACACTATCCAGAAGAGCAAGAATTATAAAGCTGTTTTCTGTGACACTAAATGGCAAAGATATTGTTAGCTGGTATCTTCTCTAAGCATGTACGGTGAGCAAATGATATGATCAGGAAAGACAACTCTTGGACTCAGGAATTAGTAATGTTATCTTAGTTTTGTTTCCTTGGCAACTTGACCTTTTATAATTTGCCCAAAGGCGAAATATGGGCAGCATATCCCTTTCAAATCATACCTCAATAATCTTGTGATTAAAAGCATCACCAGAATGTGGCCTTGCCGTAAGACGGAGAATTAACGACTCTCTACTAAATGATCCACTGATGTTGAATCTAATTTAAGTAGCCTTGCAAGAATATTTAACACTTAATGATAGGCTCTGTATTAGAGTAGGTTTAATCTAGGATGCAGCCACAGATGTCATAAGAAGGAATTAATCAGCATTGCTTCCACTAAAACAGAAATGCAAAATTGCTGAACAGAATGTATTAGAAACAGATTAAAGAACTGGGACTTAAACATAAAAGAAACAGAGCTGATGCCACCCTCAGAGAGCTAATTTGAAATACAGGAAAACTTAATTCGCCTTTAACTGAAGAATTGGGGTGTTTGAAGTTACTAAAGAGAAGCTTGCGTTATCAAGAAGGAGAGAAAGGCAGATAGTCTTTTTCCTCATCAATTAAAAATGAAAGCCCAACCCAAATATTAATGCCTGCCTCAAAATCCCAACAAAATGAAGTTATTGATGCTCTAGGGACTATTGGTGCATCCTACATGAAGCTCTATACTCAATGAAGTGCTGTGGAAGTTTCACTGATTTGAAAAAATTCATGCTTAATTTAGATAAGTTACCTTTCAGAAAAGCAGATCTTGGAAACAGGGAAATACAGTCGGTGGTTATTGAAATGCTTGCAATTGGGTGAAAATATGAAACATGGTATTTGAAAATTCACTCTAAACTCACTATATAGAGAGAACTTGTCCATCCAAAGGTTTGTGTAAAGATCTACATTATGTTTACTCATTGTTGCTTCAGACAATTTATCATCTCCCCTATTATTTGCGGCCTTCATGCTGTCCACAGGGCTTACGCAGCCCAGTCTCTCTCATTAACAAAGACAGGTTAGAGTATAAAGCCAGAAGGGACCACAGACCGTCCCTTCAGAGCACCTATACAGCACATGGCATTAAATTTCAACCAGCAACTCTGCACTCATGATTTGAAGATACTGAGAGCAAATCTCATAATCCTATGAAACTTTAGAAGCATGTGTCGTTGCTTAAATATTGCATTCTTCAAATTTTTGAGTTACAGCTAATGATCCTGATAATGATGAGGACAACTTAACTTTAGCACAATTTTATTTCTGCTGAAAACATCTAGGAGTGTGTGGAATACTCCAATGGTCTGATTCAACTAGCGCACTCCTGATTTACTATCACTGCTATTAAAATGTTTTTTGACTGGGTTGAGTAGCCCTTCCTTGAAAAATTACAAAACTATCTAGCTTTGGTCTCAATTTTCATTGATAGCCTAATAGAACATACAAATCATCTCAGTACTTGTTCCCAAATTAATGAAAAACTTATATAAAGCTTTGATCTTGATGGAAGAATCCATCAAGACTTCCCATTTGTCTCCCTAATTACTTGCTTTGATGCTCACGGCTTGCAATCACTGCATAAGTTAATGTCCTGAGGTTGCCATAGCTACCATTAGTCGAGCAGAACAACAGACATTGCTCTGCACATAAGCCACCTTTGCTAGAAGTTTGCTTCTTCACCCTGGCCATTCCTCCACCAGCGATGGTATAAAGCTACTCCTGTACTGCATCAGAAGTGAATAAAATAGTTCCTATTAATTTTATTACAAACATTACTAGTAACATTCCCTTTTTCTTTCTCTCTGCTGCTCATACACTGGAGGGTTTGAAAGCAGTGAAGTGGTTAGAAGACAAGAGTGCAAGCAAGGACTGAGTTTCCCTCCTAACTTGAACAATAATTTTGCTGCACGATTCTGGGTCTCGATTTTCTTGATTCCTTAAGGACGGCAATGACGCATCTTTCATCACACAGTCCCATTTTGAGAACACACTGCTAAGAACTGATGAAGAAAAAAATTTGCTTGAAGTGAGTTCCATCTATTTCTACAACTTCCTCGTTAGCTAACAACCTTTCATTAAACCTCTACGCTTCTCCTTTTTTAATAAAGGACACTGAACAAGTAATGATGCATAATATACTTCAACAGTACTAGTAATTGCTCATTGAAAATAAGAAATGAGAAATCACTTTTTTATTTGCTTATCTGATGACCTCTAAGGACAATGAGGTACATGATAAACGCACAGTGTGGTGTATTTCCTCATTTACTGTATTGATCTGATTTAATGTAACGTCAAGAAATGCATTACTAAGCCATTAAACGCCAACAAAAAGTATATTTTGCTCTGAAGTGTAAGAGTATTTGTAACTTTCATCCCCACACACGTTTTTGTACTTTCTGCAATTAGTTCATGGAAGTTTTCAGCACAATCTCTTCTGGGAAATTTTCCATCCTAAAAAAGGTGACAAACAAATGAAATATCTGAGCGGGAACCATCATCCTAATATATTTCAAATAAGTAACCAAGGCTGACTGAAAAATTCCTACAGCAACAACACAATACTGCTTATTTTGGTTATTAGGAAGATATATCACTTTAATATTCTGTTCCTGCCAAAGTTTTATGCATTAAGTGTATGAACTCTAAATCTTTTTTGTTCTGAATACAGTATTTTCCTCTGGGAGGTACAGTACACAGTAAGTATGGAAAGTTAACATGTAATTAGCATGGTAATGTCTAAGCAAATTACATCATGCTAGAGTTAATCGAGGTTCAGATCAGAAGTAATCCTCTGAGCACAGCCAGCGTCAATTACAAGTTTGTATAATGCTCAGCAACCTGAAAACTGACAGGATCCTGAAGCACCTACCAAAGAGCCGGGCACCTGGGATGCTCTGCTGCTCCTTGCCGACCTTTGGTGTTTAACGCAGCTCCATGAGGATCTGCCTGAAGTCTGGAAATCGCTCGGGCACGGCTTTTACAATGAGCTGTAGGGCGGTGGGAAATGTTGGAGCTCGCATCCCATAGGACCAGGTTCTAAATCTTCACCCGCAGCGTGAGCGCGGGACACTTTATTAGATGCTCTCTTGCTAATTTTCCTCACGATTAAATTTGCTTATTTTCCTTGAGGAGTGACTATTAAAAATAAACCTACTGTGGTTTTATTTTTAGTAGATCCTGTAGTTAGGTCACGGCTGACAAGATGTGAATCAGAACCATTGCACTAGCAACAGGGTCGCGTTTATAACAGACAGCCCTAGCGCAGCGCTAATGCGCTCATTAAATGACCCGCTCTTGGTATCTAGAACGTCTTACTATTTTATTTAGAAACAAACAGCAAGGAGAGAGAGGGAGATTCCAAATTAATTAAATGGGCTTACTGAAGAAGAAGAATCAATTTTGGCATGAACACTACACTTTTCTTTTTTTTTTTTAAATTAAACCAATACTACATGCTATTTAGCAACTCCAGAACCCACATAATGACAGAAAACAGCCAAGTGAGTCAACAATCAGTATACGCAGAAATCAGAGTAAACAGATTAGGGCAATCATCATTGGACAATCCATAGAACGAAGGACAGTCATTTTTCAAATGACTAATGATAGTACCAAATGTTAAAGACAATGAAGACAATGAGCAGGAGCTATTTTCAGACAATTGCCTTTCTTCTGAAGAACACAAAGCTGGAGAGCTTGGATTCATCTCTCAAATATCGTGGCTCATAATATGACAGGCTGTGATGCACAGCACATGAGAGAGAATACATAAGCCAACAAAATTCAGCATGATAAATATATGATTAGCTCACATTTGTACGATGCTTTGAAGATGTGAAGTGCTAATTAAAATTTCCGGATTAGGCTGGTCGATGCCCCAATGCAATCCAGATCAGTAAATAAAAAACTGTGCAGAAGTTTAAACTAACTGTCCAAAGACTGAAGAGCCCATGAGATGCTAAGAAATGCTTTAAATTTCAAGTGGATAAACAAATGTATAAAAGAGAGAGAGAAGGAGAATTCAATGCCCCAGTGAAGATATTTAAGATAGATAGATGAAGATATTTAAGACAGAAAGACAGAACTGGTAATTATTTGAAAAACACTGGTGCACCTCCCTCTACCATCAGCAGAAATACTCTCATTGACTCAAGAGATACAGAGATATCTCAGCTCAGGAACCCATAAATATTTGCTGAACCAAAACCTTAAAATCTAATGACCTCAGTGGAACGTAAACAAGTATCTTCCCAAGGGTAGGTCTGCAGTAATGAGAATGAAAAAAATATTTAGCTTGACATATGCGAGGGAAAAAAAAGATGTAGTCTCAGACTGGAGAGTGGAAAAAGAGAGAAAAAGGAAATTCCTCTCAAGCTTTCATCAGAGACTTTGAAACTGGACTTCAGTATGGGGGGGAAAGACTGAAACCTGCAGCAGATGAACAGTATGTGACTCATGGCATCTGATTTTTTTTTTATTAGAGAGCAGAATATGTAAAATCATTTACAGCAAAAAGACCATGCCAATACATCACTCGCCTGGGACCCATATACAGCTCGGGATCAAAACAGAACGCCACCCAGCAGAGAGATGTTGACTCTGCTACTGATCTGGCCTTTTCCTGCTTAATTAAAGCTACCGAACACTTGAGCTGGAAAACTGTAATCCCCATTAAAGTGTCATTTTAGCGGTAGGTGATCAGACCTTTCAAGCTACAGTAAGTAATTATGCTAGCAGGAACCATGTGTAGTATTAATGCGACCACAGGAACACCGCATACGTGCGGTCAGGAGCACCGTTAATGCAGTCTGGTAACCAGCTAAGGATTACCAGGAAAACTAGCAGTTTCAGCTCCAGGCATGTCTGAATGGAGACAGAAGGCCCAGTAGGTAGCCATGCCCAGTGCCAGGCAGAGAAGACGTGTGGCTCTAATTCCATGTAAGTACTAAGCAGAATTGGATAAACCTACCTATCTGTGGGAGCAGAGACTGCGTGCGATAGTTATTTACCCTTCAGTTTGAAATAACAATAAAGATTAAATGTACCAAAAGAGTAGGCACAAAAGAATGAAATACTCAGCACACGAATATTTACTTTTGATCTCCGTTACAATGCAGAAATAGATGTGGAGGCCTAGAAAACAAAAATTGGGTTTGTACTACGGTATGTTTTATGGAATATGAAACGTGACCAAGGAAAGTCCCCAGTAATTCAAAACCCACGTAGACTTTAAGCCACTACAGATGCAACGCAGTTACACTTCAGCCTTGGCAAAGTCTTTGTGAGCTGACTTCAAAACCGGTATTTGGAGGACAGGAAAAGAGGGGTCTGCTGGAGATGCCCAGTGGTTTGAAGGCACACTGTCATGATGCCACATGAAACCACTCATCCTTCAATGCCTGAATTACTGGAAAGAAGCAAAACAGAAGAAAGCCAACATAAAGCAAACCTCCGAATTAGTGTTAAAATAAAACAAAGGCACTTTCTTATTAAGCAGGATGAACATTTTTCTGTAGTGTGTTCCTGTAGAGGTCTATGACTATCACTCACACAATGTATGAAAAGATGTAATCCCTAGGTATATACAAATCTTTTCCAAGTGTTTTTAAAGCTAGCGTCTGTAGCAACACGTATTTTGCAGCAAATATTTAGAATGAAATATTTCATAAAGTACTTCAGCATTTCTTTGAGTGTTTAATTTATCTGACATAAAAGAACAAGAGTGTATAGCATTTTCCTGTAAGTGGATGTAAAATACGCATTGCATGGATCCCTATAATTAAAAAAACAGCAAATCATTGTCATTAATGCACAAGCAAGATCATAAATGAATACATTATTAAGTCCTACTGAATTAATGTTTAACTGCAATAGAGTTGAAATTGAATGAGGCAATTAATCAGAGTAAGAACTGAAAAAAAGCGCCACATCTGTCTCACTTTGAATACATTGAGCAAAACGACCTTCAAAACGGTACTGCCAATCAAACCACGCCGCCCACTGATGTGACAGCCTGGGTGCCACCACAGAGAGAAAGTTTAGTCAGTGTAACAGATACAGGCTTTCTGTCTGAGTCACTTCATGGGTACATCTCACCCTGAGGGAATAAAACGTTATGTCTCAAGGGTCTTATTTCATAAAGTCATGAATGTTCAGATGGTGAAGATCATGCTGGTTATAAATGTGAACTACATCTGCTCAAAGTCACTAGAAAATGAAACTGGGGGAGTTGACATACATTAATGATAATTTTAAAAGGCTTAATGCTCTCCAACATCTAGGGGAGGCTAAAAAAAATTATGTTCAGAGGCTTTTATTCCATGGATTGTGCTTTGATCAACTAAAATACATTAAGTTCAATTTTTCCTCATCAGTCTTAAACTCTGTAGTGGAATTTTCTTTAACGGGTTAATTAAACTCCCTCAGGTTCTTAACTGTTGGAAAGTCTTGGTTCAATTTATTTCAGAGTTTAAGGAGGAATAAAATGATAATACTAATGACGATAATGACCCTTATCCCAGCTAAAGCTTTTTGCGCTTCCCATGTAGAACTGTATCTATTGTTCACGAGTCCTACCTTTGACAGAGAGGTAGGTATATGTACCTTTCTTCGTTGTAACATATTATGAATATTAAACAATATTTTAAAAGAAAAATCCATTGGTATTTTTGTAGCTAGTTCTTAAGCAATAATTATCTTTGAATAAAGATTTTTTTCTTCTCTTAATGCAAATGAACTGCAAATTTTCCAAACCGTAATTGTTTTCCTACATTGAATTGATGGAGCAACTGGCATGTAGGTAATCAGCATACTCATTTCCCTTTCAGCAGCAATAAGGACTAGATTTAGGATTTTCCATTAAAAAAAAAAAAAAAGGATCGCTCAGATATTCATTGATAAAGCAGATAATAATTAGAGGTTAGGAAAGTTTGACAGAGAGCTGAATAATGGTTAACCTGTTCCTACACCTCCGCTACCATATCGATCAAGGCCTTAAAGCCACTGTGTTACTTTACAATGCACAATTTGTCATTTGTGCACAAGACACAGCTTTTTGCACCAAAAAAGCCAAGTCAAGGTATTACAGTTATCTTTCCATTAACACCTGCAATCGCACATTTCCCCACAGCGCAGAAAAGAGGTCCCGCCAGCGTGCCTGGAGATCAGCAGGAGCGCATCTATACAGCGTGCACCACCCCAACTCATCGGGGAGAGACGGTGTCTCAGGCTCCAGTTCACCCGAGTCACGGCAATTTTTACGGCGCTTTTGATAAGTGACTCTCAGGACCAAGAAGTTTAAGAACTTGTTGTGAAAATTAAGTCTAGAGCAGGGAATGAAGTTGGAATGTGGGATGAGAATGGTTCTGGGTTAGCAGGGAGGAGGATGGCAGGGTGGGTTCCCAGACTCTGCCAGCTTTAGGACCTTGAAGGGTTGCTTCATGCCCAGTTCCTCACCCCCTAAACCAATGAAGTCCCATTGGCGAGCAGGGAAACTCTGCTTGACTTGGGGGTGATAGTCCAGAACCACTGTTCTGTGCTGATCCGCACACCCCTCTCTTCAATAAGACTCCTAGTAACTATATAATAATACATAATACAAAGAAGCTTATTCATCTGTTATTTGGTTTCAGATTGTGATCTCTCTCTTGCTCAATACAAAGAGATGGTGGGTTTGGCGAGAGTGGACAACAGTTACCAAGAAGTTTTGACTTTCATAATCCTCTACCAAAACTTGTAATAGTGACTCAAGGCTACTGTCACAGGCTATAAGGAACGTTAATGAAACGTTTGTTTCGGCTGCTGTAGAAAGATTGAGGAAACACAGATCGCACGTGCCTCCTCTCTGGTCGTATTTATTAGTGAGTGCAGATCAGAGAAGGAACTGGAAAGGGCAGCCCTGGGAAGCATCAGGTCTTGTTTCCTGAGAAAAGTGATACGTGGAACACGACAAGGCGTGCATTGGATAAAGGTGATTCCCTTTGAGGACAGGGAATACTCTTCATATTTTAAGAGCTTTTAGGTAAACTTTAGACAATTCCCCAAGATACATTTTCATGCTGGCAGTATTTTATTGGGATGCCAGTGTGAGATCTAGGCGCGTCTGGATACATGCCAGCATATATCAGTCTATTCCACCCTTCTCTAACACAAGATCTGTTCTGACTGTTAACATCAAATATGAAGATTTTAACGGAACTGTGACACAGGGCATCAATTTGATACAAACCCAGGATGGAAGAGCACAGCAGGACAGAGTCATCGCTGCACAGGGATCTTTCAGCCTCCGCTGCCAAGTGTAAGATACCATTGCTTCTGTTAAACCGATCACGACAATAGTTTATCAGCAGCTAAACGCAAGGGAGAGCATTAATAATGCCGACTACCTGCAGGGTTGGTTAACTGATCCTGTTTCATGGGAAGATGTAGGATTCAAGGCTGGATCCTGACCTGACCATAGCCCACGGCCTACCTTTTGTTGACTTCCACAAGAAGGATGTTGGGATCTGTAACAGAAAGGGTGAGCGAGGCAAAAGGAAGGGAACGAAGAGAGGGGGAGTGGGGACAATTCACTAACACACACAAACCCAAAAGATAAAATCAACAAAGCAATTAAGCTTCAACAGAAACAAGACAGTTCTTTTTGTTTTGTTTTGGGTTTTTTTCTTTTCCAGTGTGAATGTTAATTACTGTGCCTTACAGCAGAGATAACGAGAGGGTTTTACTGCCTAGCATTTTTCAAACAAAGACATGAAAAATTCATGAGCAGGGAAGACCTTGGTGTTGAGCTTCAGTTTTCTTGTCAAATATTTCAGCTCCGGAGGTCCTTGGGAAGGTTACACAGCAATACTCAAGTCTAAAGGATGCCTGTCAGCTGGATCTAAAAGCAACAGGAATTTTATAGGCTACATGTGACCTTGTCAACCTATTTTCACTGGTCAACAGTGTGTTCCAGCATCATTCACCCAGGTTACAATCCAAAACGAGCACTAAAATGCCTGTCCTCCTAAGGACAGAGCACTCGCAACATCGGTCTGTCCATAACACAAGAACTAAGATGGTTCATCTGAAGCCCAGAAATGCTGACACGGCGCTCCAAAAACAGTCCAAATGTACCTTTGTGCTGACAATCAGACACTGGGATCCAGGGCAACTTTGCCAGTCACAGAAATTCTACGAGGACTCTGTGCAGTCCAAAATGTCACCCTTGAACTGGGAAGAAAGATCCCACTATGTCCGGCATGGTTTCTAAGAAGATCTAAAATTTCTTTTCAAGTAACTGGCCTCAGCCATGCGGATGTTCTGCAAGTTAGCTGTACCTTTATTAAAACTCAGCTGAGGTTTTTTTTTTTAAAGGTTACAAAAAGGAGCTGCTGTTTGCTGACATGTAGGTCAAGCATAGATCAAGTGTGAGGAGAATAAGGCCGTTTAGTGGACTAACAAGAAACAAGTATAACTCAAAAGCTTTTGGGATCATGTGAAACTCCTTCCCTTCCCTAATCAAATTCACTATAGCAGAAGCAGGAATTTGATGAGGTCTTCGAAGTCTGAACCGCTCAATGTTTTCTTTCCTTGTTAGTCTAATAACGAGAAATCCCTCAGGTGAGTCACTAAGAATCATTCTTCAAATCAAAAACTTCCCTAATCCGTGGTCCCACGCTTTTAAAAATGATTCTGCATCAAAATTCTCAGCATACCACCTCTTCTAGGATACAGACTATTGGACAAAGCCAAGACAGTCGCCTGCACAGTCCGTGTGCTCTGTCTGCGCTGAGCTTCACACAGACACGGCAACTCAGCAGCACAGAACATGCTGCAAGATCAGAAGACTGAATTGTGAATTTGAGGCAATTTTTGAATTAATCTCCCTTCCCAGAAAGCCCTTCTGGCAAGAAGGTAGATCTAACATATGCTTAAGTCTCTGAAGTTAGGCAAGAACCTTCAGCTAAAAACATTAACAAACCAGGGAAACAGCCTCATAATCGTGTCAGTGTTTAAGACCTCAGTGGAGCCAAAAGTTCACGCTGGTACACTGACTGTCTCCCAGAGCAGTGTTTTGAAATGAGACTCTTCTTTAAAACCAAAATTTTCTAGTCTGGATGCTTTGCAGGTGTTTCCTGTACCTGTGTTTGGCTCATATAGCTTAGTTTCATATGTAACACCACATTGGTGGGAGGTATTTCTCTTGCTAGTGTTGGTACCACCGAACCCAAACGGGTTTGGCAGTCACAGAGGTGCTCACCAGTATTTTCTAACAAGGACACTGGAATTGATAGGCAATATTTGGTTACGTTTCCCAGTACTAAGCCTTTAGGAGTAAAGACCCAGCCCACCAGCTAAAGCAGGAGACCCTGAACACCCACGTCACTCTCAGATGAGTGATGTAGACAAATCTGTAACTAGGGCTCTTTTTCCTCAAAGTGTTCGCCACCAAAATCAAGAAGTTCTAAGTTCTTGACAACTACAAACCCTTACAAGCAGCAAACTCCCCAGTCAAAATAGTTTCTTCCTCACATCTGCTGAGATTTCACTCAACTGTTGCCACCACTTCCTTGCCTAGAAGAGCAATGGGATTCAACTTCTACTCTAAAAGCAAAAATTTATTGTGAATATTAAGTCTTTGTTTTACAATCCAGTGACAGGAGAGAATGCTAGCAGCTTCTCTCTCTTCTTTTATAAGCTGTTGCTGACGAATGCCATCCTGCTCTTTGAGAGAAATCTGCTGATGTTTAGAGGAAACATGGTAAACAAGAGACAAAAAGTCAAAGGAGAAGTAAATAAGCACATTGGTTTCATCAACTCTGTATCTTAGACCCGTGATAAAGAAAGATGTAGTGTATTTAACCTCGACATGCTTCTCTTAAGTACCCACGCTATTCTGTGAGCTTGTGACCGCCGTATGCTCTCAGCTCTCACATCCCGGTGCCGAGGCACGCAGCCTTCCGACGCGCCGACTCAGCCAGCCCCTCGCCGCTCTTCTGGGTGCATCAAGGCACAATATTGCTCTTCCCAGCTGTTCTTTTCCACGCTTCGCTCTCTGACTCTACTTCTCCGAGCAAACAATCTTCTACTTGGGACGCACGTTTTTGTTGCAGGAATTATCTTTCCGAGATTTGCCTTACTGGCAAAACAGTGAAGATGGATTCTCAGCCGCACTCTAAATCTGCTGGGAGCAGCGAGCGGTGACAGACAGCTGATGGAAAATGACTGCTCTTACTTTCCCAAGGCCGGCACTCTGCTCACCACATCTTTTGGACAGACTACACTGGCAAACCCCTTCCCGTACAGCTGTTTCAGTGCTTGGTGGACCCGTCAGTGAATTCAGCACTGGGTGTGGAGCATTTTGGAAGTCAGATTTCTGGTCCCAGTGTGAGCCTGATTCCAGCATGACACAAGCAGAACAATACTCTGCGATTCCTAAGAAAATACCTGGCCTGGTAAAACCCCTAAGAATTCAAAAGCCATTTGCTGCTCCTGTGACCTTAGCTTGCACCTCTTCATCACGCGACATTGCAGTGACCCCAAGACAAGAAAGAAAAAATAAAGGAACCTCTGTAATAATTTCTGACTCTGCATTGGGGAAGAACGGAGCAGAGTTCAGGAGTCAACCCCACACTGATGCTGTGGTTCCTCCCGCTGGGGCAGACTCCCACCAGGGTTACTGAGATCCTGACCAGCTTCCTTCTGAAATGAGTGCCTGGGCTCCACCACCTGCTTTCAGTATCAGCCAGCATGAATCCTTTACAAAACCATTTTTTTAAAGTTTTCATTCCTGCCAAGTGACTTCTTTTTTTGTTTGTTTTAAATCAAAGCAAGCTGTCTCTTCCTCTGCCTGCTCTTCCCTTGCAATCCGTTTTGTTCCTGCCATAGCAGGACGCGCTGTCTTTCATTTCACATCGCTGCAACGTTGCAGGTGAAATCTGTTAGACCACAGAGCAGCTAATGCAACAAAGGAGAAGTTTTGACTGAAGAAAAGTGCCCTGTAGATTTTTGTATCAGTATCTCAGGCTGACCAATTTGTAGCTTGGTTTGTGCCTTGGAGCCCCTCACTGAGAACATTATGGGGTAAATCAGGACAGGTTATGTCCATTGTTCCTGGCCCAAACCATTTAGCACGCTGGAGCTGCAGGCACAGCAAACTGCACCACTTGGCTCCACTTTTAAGTATGGAAGTGTCTATATACCAGCATGACCAGTTTGGTTTCCGCTTCACCAGAAACCTGGTAACTAAAACTCCAAGGAATAAGACAGGTCTAATGACTGTGCATAACTTACATATTCAGACAGAGGGTCCCTCCTGTTTTTCCTAGATACTCCTGGAATCGGAGAGTTTGAGCTGAAACAGTGCTGGAAAGGGCTTTGCAAATATTAAAATGTCCCAGTATTCAAAAAAGTAAACGGGGAACTTAAAGCTGGTATACCATTTGCCATTTAAAAAGGCTTTTGCTTTAGGTATAAGGGGAAACTTCACGGTACCAAACTGCAGAGACTTTCTCCTCTCCTCTTACACCTTGAGACATCTCTCTTTGCTTATGTATTTTTAAATTACTACCCAGTGTATTTATTTTTCAGGTTTGGGGCCAATCTACAAGATAAAGTCTGATCAAAGAGACAAGAATTCAGAAAGGAAAAATCCTTCACTGAAGAAGAGACGTGTTAAAGCACGTCTGTTCCCAGAATTCTTTCATTTAAGAGATTTATTTCTGTTTATTACTTGCTAATACGTTACTCCGCTAAGATCTAATCCTGACATTTTAAAGATCTGGGTTTAAAAAATGATCCATCTCCACTCGTAATGCAAATAATATTCATAACCACAGATTCATCTCTGTGGAAGCGTGTCGCTATCCCCAAACCACGCGACACCTCGGTACTGCTGAAGCCACGGTGGGTGCAGTCAGACCTTAAATAGCCGGGGCAGTTTCGGGTCCGAATTGAGGCGCAGAGCGGGGTTATGACTGGACGCCTCGCACAGCACCTGCACCACCACGCTGGGCGACCGTTCACTCTCTCGCTTTCATGAGAACCAAAATTCAGCCTCCTACACATCCACCGCAAAGAGGAAACTCTACATAGATGCAGCCAAATCGATCGTGGGTGATGGTTAAGCGGGGAGGAATACGATCAGGCAAAGCCCCCAGAACAGCGACTAAACCCACTGCATGAAACCCCATGACAAGTCTCCACCATTTTGATCTTGAAATTACGGCGTCCGCCATCCGATGCTTATTCGCCCAAGAAAGTAACGCAGCTGCAGGGTCAGTTTTATCATGACTTAAGCTCTTTTCCTGCTGAGCTTAATAAAAGACGGAGAGTACTCAAGTGATTTAGGCATGTCTCACAGTGGGTTAGTGACTCATCTGGGTTTAGAAAAAATTCAGGGTTTTTCCTTGCTCACAGGCCTATATTTCAAACAATGTGTTTTCTTTTGACTATTCCTGTTTTCATTTCATCTGGTTTCCATTGAGCAAAATTAGAAGCATAAAGTTTAAACGATATTGTGGACTGGTGAAACATTCAAACACACAGAGGAGTCTGTATTGAACGCAGGCCATTTGCTGAGACGCATTATCAGCTAAGCATCAACTAACGAAGGCTGCCAGATTAACTGTCCTCAGCCATGCAACAGTAGAACATTTTCCTTGTCTCCAGCTGGCTATCCAGGGTTTTTTCATTCATGGAAGTGGCTTATAGCACAGAGATTACTAGACACAGGCAGGGTGCCTTGGTTGTACTGAATGTAATCCCCAAGGAATTTTTGAACATGTAAGTCTGATACTTGCTATTTCAGGAGCATCAAAACATTGCAAGGCAAAGGTCACAAAAAAGAAGCCGTACCTTGGTGGTAAAAGAGAAAAGATTCAGAACAAAGCAGATGTATTTTCAATGTACTGAAATATAAAGCAATTTTAAGAGAGTTTAGAGAAACAGTTGCCTTAAAATCCAGCTGCTAGATCACTTTCCTGTAGGATAAATGGTTCCAGTTCACCCCGACATTCAGATCCTAAAACCTAGATCCAGCTCATTCACTGCATTAACAACACAGGAAAAGTCGGGAAGAAAAACTGAAACTGGAGAGACTATCCAGTATTACTGCCTTACTCACGTTAAGCTTTCTACCTAATTACTACAGGCTTCCATGAATGAAAAAATGGCTGCAAATTGGATTCATTAAGCTCTGTAGGGTGCAGAAAACACTTCTTGTTGAGAGAACTCCAAAGCTTGAGGCTTGGTGCCTCATCCCAGGCCTCTGCAGAAGTCCCCGTACCCGCCCTGTCCCTCTGCTATGCGACAGAGCCTCGGAAGCTCACCAAACTCATGCAATTTTCAAACCTTCTAGCATATTCCAAAACCAAAGTCTTTCTATCAAGCTTCTATTAAGTACACATATATACACACACACATACACATCTATCAGACAAATGTAATCTGCCTTGATCTTGTGAAGAGGAGAGAGTTTGCTGGGAAAAGTGCTTTTAGCAATGTCTGAATTATGAACTAAAATTCAAAATCAAGGGGGTTTTTGTTCATTTTTGTCTTATGTTATAACTGGCATCACAAACCCGGAACTGTTAGTGGTGGAAGCAGCGCTTTTACCAAAGCACTGTATCGTTTCTGACGTTAGCAATGTGGGAATGCACTGGAATAGTGATCTGTATTCCCACGCTGCTTTCAGATTGGTCTAGAAAACAGAATATATAAACGCCGAACTATTACAACAGTTACATATACCACTCCTGCTCTTCTGAGAAAAAACAAACAAACAAAAATTATGCTGTTGGTCAGGCAAAATCCTATGTTATCTGTATGAAAAAAAAACTGTAATGAAAATTTTGAAAGGGTCTGGATTAAGTCCCATTTAAAAATTAGGCCTATCAACACACCATAAAAACTCTTATCAATTAGGAGAAAGTTCTTCTCCTCTATTTGAAGAGAAATAAGACCGTCCTCCCCACTGTCACACTATTAAGAAGGATGTAAGGATGTTATGCTCTGATTTCCACATGGGAATGCTTTTTTTTTTTTTTTTTGATTTTTTCACAACACTTCTTTTAAAATGGTCTGACAAGTGTCATGCCTCTTAATGACACTTCGTTATCTGAGCAGCTGGCTTTTAAAATGAGATGTGGCACAAGGAACTTCAGCGGCAGCTGCTGACGAGGGGCACATCCCACAGCCATCTCTACAGCTCCGTCACAACTCGCCCCTGCCCTATTTTGGAAGAAGGCAAAGGACTGGAATCTGTTATTTAGACGATATCTGACGAGTCTGTTTAACATTCAGGCCGTTCTCCAGGGAATTAGCCAGAGGGATCTGCCGCAGCCGTTGGCTTTGCTGGGCGTTGGTGGTGGCAAGGTCCCGGTCCGGCCGGCTCAGCCTCAGAAACAGCGAGCGGAGCCAAGCGCGGGCACACAGCTGAACTCATTATTGTATTTAAAATGTTTCAGGAACCTCAAAAACAGATTAAGTAATGCAATAATAAAACTCTCAGTGAACCTGTGCAATAAAATCCATCAACAGAGGAGATGGGTAATATAATCTCTTTAGAAAAAAAATCCTCTGCTCTATGCCTGAATTACCTCGTGCACCACAAGATAGAGGATTTAGACTATGGCAACGGATTGAAATCTCTCTTCAGGGACATCCTTCTCATAATTGTACATTCATGCCTCTCTCCCCAGTAGTAGCCTAAATACAATTTACCGTTGCACACATTTTTATAGGGTTTCTGCAAATCCGCCACTTTATTACCACCCCGGTTATAAGGGGCCACACGGCAATTCCTAAGGGTTCACTAACTGAGCAAGATATTAAGCTTGAATAAAAAGAATCAAAAACGTCTATCTACAATTTATAGTTCTCTATAAAGGACCTTGGGGAACCGCAATTTGAAGGTGAAAAGTAAATGGAAAGCAGATTTCAGCTGAAAAATTCCATATGATCGATGGAGAAGACTTACAGAGAATTATCCAGAGAGGTTTTTAAGGTGCGCTGCAGTTAAAAACATACAACTCCAAATTACACACCAGGCCCACAACATCCCAGTGTGGATACATCTGATTAATCAGGTCTATTCACAGCTCGGTAACAGCTGCCTTCTTTATGCACATCTTGCAAAAGCAATCCTATTTTACACCTTTCTAAGAGAAAAGAAGGGCAAAAAGAGGATTTGAAAAGCTCTGAGGGTGCCCGCAGCACCTAACAGTTTCCCAGTTTGCCTGAGAGACCCTGAGGTCCAGAGGTGAGACCTCTGCTCCTAACCGTGCCACAGACCACTGGGGCCTTGGGCAAATCACCCAGTTCAGCTGTGCCTCAGTTTCCCTGCTGTTGGAGCGAGGGAGTTTCCGTTCGCTCACCACCGGTGTGTTTTCTGAAACTGGAATGAAAACGTCACGGAAATGAAAGCTATTATTACAGTGGGTTTTGTCTTCCTAAAGTTATAAGAGCAATAATATAAAGTCACTGTAACATCTAATTACAACTAGCAAAAATGGAAAGAAGAGCTACATGGTTATTTATAACTACCTACAGAAATTAGGGAATAAATTAAATTATTAATACAAGTGAAAAGAAGTAAAGAGTAGATGATGTGGCAAATGTGTCCTCGCAATGAACTCAGAAGTGTCTGAATGTGGCAGTCCATCACTAACACCATAATCCCTTGAAACAGTTGAAAATCAAGATCGGACGCTTTAGTGACAGATAAACTATCCCTGGTGCTCCAACACACCTTCACGTTTGCCTGAGCGCAGACCCCTCCGGGGCACATCAGGAAGCAGGCAAGGAGTCATGATAAGTGAGTCTTACTCCTGAAGAGATCAGCCAAAATCTCTGCTGCATTTACGCCTTAATTGCAAAGCATCCAGCGATGAGCTTGGCCCACTGAGTCTATGCAATGGGACGGGCCCACAGGAACGACTCTGATCTCAAATGCTTTCTCTTTTCCACCCAAGAGGAGGGTGCGATGCACAGACACCGCTTGGGTACGGCATCCCATGTGCTGGAGGGATGGGACGCTTCCAGACAGCGAACTTTCTTGTTGATGAGAAACAAAATATTTCTCTGTGGATCTTTGGCAATTTTTGCATAGTGTTATAATTCCCAGAATCTGTGGAATCTGAAACACTGACATATGGTAATTAACCCTCTTTTCATCTCTTCTTGATTCAATTGCACAGGATAAGTACAGTAATGCATAGCAGGTGGGAAAATCTGTATTTTATTTATTTTTTGTGCTTTGAGGAGATGTAGATAAAAATTGTGGACTGTATATTATGCTGAATCAAATGAAGATGTGGAGCATTTGGGCTGCTGTATATCCACCACAGCCGTGATGTTTTTATTAGTTCTCCTCCTAAGCCTACTGCTAAGTCCAGGAATAACGGCTAAGAAACCGAGCTGTGAAGGTGACACTCTTCTGCATGTGCTGTGACCTTCCTAAGGCCGGCGCTTTGGACAGCAGCACAGCTCCACCAAGTCAGATCGCATTATTTATGACATTTCAATTTGAGCCTTAATAAATCACGCTCAGAGACGGTGTGATTTCCCAGCTAAGGAAACGCATACAAGGAGGAGGTGGGTGCAATCAAATGTCTTGGGAGTCCATGGATGATGGGCTATTAAGAGGAAGATGTGTGGGGAGGCAACCCTGGCTTTACATTGGCCCTGCTGCAGACTTTCAGTGAGGGTTTTGTTTTTTTTTTTTCTGAAATCACACTCTCTGTTGATGCTTGGTTCGTCATCCACCCTCCCTTCCTCCTCCTCCTCTCCCTCCCTTCCTCCTCCTCTCCCATGCTCCTTCCCTGCTTCAGCTATCTAGGAGGCTCTTGGCAAAGGCTGTCTCTAATACGTGCTTGCATATGGCAGAACATCCATCTCGATTGAAGCAACTAGGCATTAATGTGTAACACAAATAATGAACAATGATTCCTCTGAAGAGGCTCAATACGAAGGGCTGCTTTTTTTCGAATCTGGGCCTCAGTAAAGCTTTGAAGGATAATTTCCACTAAAAATTGGATCAACTCCATCAAGAAGAACACAAATCCCCGTTTCCTCCAGATTGTTTCACTCGATTCACTGAAATGTTTATTCTACACTCAGAAAAAAGTTGCTGGAATTTCTAAACTGCATTAAAATTAATCCTTTGCTTCTTTACAGTTGCCTTTTTCAGTGCTTCCTTTGTTCCAAGCTGGCGCTTACAGGAGCTTTCATAACCAGCAGGCAATCACATACATCCTTCCTGTTTGCAGTTTTTACTGTATTTTACACAAACAAAAAATGTGGAACAGTCCAAAGCACATCTCGGACATCTGAGAAAGAAGGAGGTAAAAGTTGCTAGCAGTTCCCAGAAAAAGACAAGGAGCAGATAAAGATACCTAAGCTTTGAAATGGAGCTACCTTATTAACTTGCTTTCTACCTTGTGAAAATAAAAGCAGGAGATGACCTAGCAAGACTCCGACAATCCCACAGCACTCCTGAAGCATGCATCTGCTCCAAAGGGACCATTCGAACACCAGGATAGTGGTCTTACAAAGGCAGGTGGAAATTAGCGCACAGAAAGCCCATGCCAGATCCTAACAGCATCAGCCCTGGCAAAACAGGAAAGAACATGACCTGATCTATAGCGTTTATAACGAATTAACGTAAAACACCAGAAGTCTCCCCTCCCTGCAGTGCTGCTCCGCTACCTGGCCCATATTAGGCTCTAATTCCAACTGAGTTTTAATTAAGGGCTCTTTCCAGCCCACATCTCAAGCAGGTTTAAATAGCTGATTTCAGCATAGTGGTCAGCCATGACAAATGCACAGTGGCCAGTGACACTTTTCTGTCCCTCTACTTAACAGGTGGGGAACAGACACAACGAATGAGCAACACGTCGTGGCACCGGTTGACAAATGTCCTTTCCCATCAGCCGACACTGAAAACAGACACCTACCTTCGCAGTGAGCACTCCAGGACGGCTAACAAACCCTTATTACCTTTTATGAACCTGTGTCTCATCAAAATTTAAACAGACACGTTGTCACACTTCAAAAACATCCTATTTCCTGCCAATGAAACAGAGAATTGCTGCTTAATGTTCTCCGGCGGTATGTGTTAGAGACCAAGAAGCTCGGTCTCTGTGGTCTCTGGTACGCTACAAAACACACTCATTTTTCAACAGCCATGTATCTGAAAATAGACAGGGCTCAGGTGTTTTTACTACAACGTCATGAAAAAAACCTGCGAGTACACTGATAAAATAGGCCTTGTCTACACGAGCATTTGATTTTTGCTAGCCCTGGTGCAGCTGTACCGCTACTGAACACAGTACAAAATAGTCAAGCGTACGAGGGCCTTTGAGGAGAAAAGAAGCTGCATGGTTTTATGCATCTATCTGATACGCATCAGTGGGGAAGCGCAGTCTAATTGCTACAGCTTGAAACAGAGGAAATATTTTCAGTTGCATCCTTATCCATCTACCTACTTTCCCACCTATCTGCTATCTGGTGATACAGCAGGGAAAAGAGAGTTCTCCATCATTTGCCCTTCCCCAGGCTTTGGCTAGGTGCTGCGCCAACACTTCATAAAAGACTTTTGCTGCTCCAAAGCTAAAGAAGCAGCAAGAAAGCGCTCTGCCCAGGGCTGCAGCAGCTTTGGACATGGAGCTGAAGGCAAAGTCCTGCTCTTCTAAGAGGCCCCACGTTGGCCATCACCGCTGCCACTTCGTGCCCAAGGCTCACCCTTGGCACTTCAGAGACAGCTCTTTATCCTCTATGGGTGATGCAACCAGCTACAGAGGGGTGGAAGGAAGCTTCATCCTTTGGTGTACACTAAGCGTCTGGATGGAAAGCAGCATCAGAGAGCAAGACTGCCTTCAGCCTCACAGCAAGGGTCTCTCTGAAACTGCTCTCCCACCCTGGAGCCGATGTACAGGGTTTGCTGGTGCAGAGCTACTGCTTGGCCATCAGCCAGTTGCTGGTACCACGCTTTACTCTCTTTGTAGGAGAGGAACAAAGCTTTTAGTAGGGAAAATAACAGTTAAAATGTCTTTGCAGCGATTGGGGTATAATAATAATGAATATATGTATGAAACTTTAAACAGTCGCAAGGGATTAGAGAAAGTTCTTTGCCAAGAAGGCTGCAAGTAGAACAAAATGAAGCCTAGATGCTTTTTTTGGTTTTTATCACTTGAATGAATGATGTTCATAAGGGTTCCCATAGCCGCAGAGTACTGATTGATATCAGTGCCATGCTGCACAGGTCAATAAAGAAGAGAATTTCTCTATTACCACAGTGATTCATGAAAGTGATTACTCCTGCTTTGACTTCCTTTCCAAAAAAATCTGCATGCAGCAATACACTTGCCAAACGCTCCTTGTGTGCTCTTGGTGAGCATCCTGGAACTGCTGCAGACACAGTTTTGTGAAACAGGACTGGAAGCACTGAGAAACACGGAGGATGCAGAGCACGGACGGTCTCTGATGTAGCTAAGAACAACTGTCAGGCTGCTGGACTGGCCAGGAGCAGCCGTATAGTGGGGTGCACCACTTTGCCACTCCATCACACCTCCTGCCACAAGGAATATGGAGAGACGGGATGAAGCCAAGTGCCCCCAGGAGCTCTCGGTTCCCCCTCCAGCCCTGCTCCAGGATTTCACCCAGGAGAACCCCCTCTGCAGCTGTAACCCAGCTCCTGCCCACCGCACCTCTCTGTCCGGCTCTCTCACACACACTCGCTCTTACTTTCTTTTTTCCTGCTGGCAGGAGACATCTTATCTAGAAGGTTATGCATTGCTGTGATACATTTGCTTTTGAAGTACTGAGTGGCTTTTAGACTCTGGCATTTTGAACTTTCTGGGAGGAAGAATGTTTCTCTCACAACAAACTTTGAAGTCTGTTTCCTGAACACGTTAACTGTTTACTCTTCTTCTCTTTCTTGGCCACTTTAAGCTCCTCTAGAGTAAACAGAGTCCCCACACCCAAGAACTCTTATCGTCCAGGTATCAAATAGCATCCCAAACACAAGAAATCAATGCAACTATTTAAAAACCATGGAGTCTGGCAGAGGAATGAGACCACAGCTGTATTGAAGACTACAGCTCCCTCTTGACATGTATCTCATTCACACTATATGAACGTGGCATCTTTCGCCATGCAGGGACGTACATCACAAGAAGCAAAATCTATCACCAAGTGTTCCCTCTTTTCCAAATCTCCTCAACACACACACATGTAGGTCTCAAATACTCTTTTATGGGCAAGTGTTTTGTTTCCTAATCCTCACCTTCGTCTGACATGTTTTTAGCAAAAGCTTGCTTGTGTGTTTAAAAACTACAACTCCAAAAAAAAGGACCACATCAAAGAAATCTTTGGTTGTATTTATGTATTCTACCACTTCCAAAAAAATAGGTCATAATTTCATATTCAGTTACACAATTACCAAATCCAGCAATGAATAGAGAAGAACCTGATCCTGTAATTTATTCTATTCTAAACAGAAGTTTAGGATAACAAAGATCCATCCTGATAACTTCCCCCATTTAATGTAATTCTTTGTCATGAAAACAGAGACAAAAGCGCGTTCTTTGCGTTAGGCTGAGTTGTCAATTTAAATACCTTTGAACAGACTTCTGTGGTTGAGTGACTTGGGATGGCTACGTGCTCAAAACAACCAACCCTCCATTTAAGAACAAAGACAGACGTGCTTGTCTTTTAATCTGATATACTTATATCCTGATCTTAATGGGTAAGACAATTTTGCGAAATTTGTCTTCTTTTGCATTAAAGAAACAGAATTTCTGACTAGCGTCAGATTGTTTAATTAAAACTGGTAATTAAAAAGATATTAATGTCAACAAACAGGAACCCCAAAAACCCCCCAAACTCCACCCAACACAGACAGTGAGTCACCCTTTCTTCCTTAGCAGCAATTAAGAAATATATTGATTCTTTGCAGTAAAACGCATTCAAAGCAAGTGTTAGTAAACATTTCTAACTTCCTGCTTGAACCTGATTGTCTGGTTCTCGTTATCCTTCTAAGAAAGAGGAGGAGGAAGCTTGCTCAACTCACTGAAAAGAAATGGCTTTTGCACAACCATAACTTCGTGAGAAAAGCAATGACACAATCACCCCGCAGAAGCCTGGGCAGTCTGAAAGCACAACGCTCCTGCTAACGCTGGAGGGGAAGGTCTGAGCTGGGGAACCTCAAAAAAAAAGGGTGCACACCAGGAGAGTTCAGCAGAGGAGACATAAGCACGCCTTGTTCATACTCGTTCCCCTTTGTCCCTCTGTCACAACTGCACCAAATGAGCGTCTATTGGGAAAATGCATCTTGTATCCAAGAGTTGCACCTCTACTGCCTTGATCTTGAGTAGTTCCTTTCATGTGTGTATTTTCCCAATGCTATTACATCGGTTTCCCTGGGAAAGCTTATGAGAACATTCTGTGCCTTCTTTTTTGTTCCCACCCTTCCCAAGCAAATAGAGATCCAAGAATCCCACAGCTTTTGAGTTCATACTTACCCCCCAAATTTGGGTGGAATCCCTACTGATGATTCAGGAGCTTCAGAAGATAGAAACTAGAATTATGTACCTTTTCATAAGCCAGACCTAAAGGCTTCTTTGCTTTAAGCCAAAGCTAGGGCCACAACCATTATAAGCTAGTCTCTGTTGTTTCAAAATTTCCTTCGCTGGGTTTGAAGGGATTTATTGATAATATAATTGTTTTTATTCCTAGTCACGAACAGAGAACTTCACAAGAAGAAATGGTGGGATGGTAGCGCTGGACAAATTTAGAAGTCTGGTACGAGATGTTGTTGGGTCACCACTGCAGACGAAACATGAAAAAAGGAGAAGGAAAAGCCGTGGATTTGCACCACCCTGAAGCAAGGCTGGATGCAGCTGTGGCACAGAGTACGTGTGGGAAAGGAGGCCAAGGGCATCTCTGAGCTGCTCCCCCTGAGGTGTCGCCCACAGCACTCCCTGCCCCAGCCACTGGCCCACCTGCTACAGCACATCACCGCGCAAAGGCTTCTCGCCCAGACCGGCTGACTTAAACTGGTCAAACGCAAGCTACTGGGCTCACTATGAGACAGAAAGAATAAAATTACCTGGCTCGGTTTATACAGAGGGTGTGACTGAAGGAACTCCTTCCACCTGGCCCTGAAACCGGCTTTTTTGGACGTAACAGTCTGTATTTTGCTATGTTGGCTTAAAACTCCCTAAGGCTTTTAGCCACATATATTTGATCCCCTGCCATCTGACGGCAAAGGTGGCTGCTCGGCATTGCCCTCCCTGCTCTTGTGCCCATACCCCTCCCGCATCACGCCTCCGCGGCGGCTCTCTGCACCACAAGCACCGCTTTCAACCTGAAACCAAAATATTTTTCGGAGAAATTGGGGCATGAAAGAATGATAAAAAGAAATCATTCAAAAGAACAAAATGGCTTGAGGAACCAGAATTGTGCACTTGCCAATTCTGTGTTAATTTGCCTTGTTTTTCCTAAAAAGTCATCCCTTCCGCCCCGCGAGCCTGCTTTTCCTAGAAGGAGACTTGGAGGGCTCTTTCCTTTTGAAAAACCCCACTGCCACCAGTACTGGCCGACGTCTGCTGTTCCTTTGCGAGGGAGCAGGCTCTTACCCCGTAACGGCTAATTACTGCGTGTCAGACAGCTCAGACTCAGCTGGCCTCTGGCCTAGAAGCTGCACTCTGCTTCCTGGCTGCCATTTGGCATTTTTTCCCTATTTTTGTTTTAACTCTTTTTTCCTTTCTTAGAAGATTTTCCAGGCTGGGAAATTCAATCAGACGCTGTCCCCAGCGGCTTGGCTGCCAGCAGGGAGGTTTGCCAGCCTGGAGCTGGCAGGGTGAGAATTGGACGCTTCCGCTCCCATCTCCCGGTGGAGCTCGTGTCCCCGGCTCAGCCGAGGCACTGCTGCAAAGGCGCTCAAGACACCGTGGAGTCTCTGCCCCCCTGCTTCCCTTGGGGAACAAGCGGGACTCCTGTCTTTTAGGAACTCCTGTCTTTTTAGGAACAGGTTGCCAAAGAAGCTATGGCTGCCCCATCCCTGGAGGGGTTCAAGGCCAGGCTGGACGGGGCTTGGAGCAGCCTGGGCTGGTGGGAGGTGTCCCTGCCCAGGGCAGGGGCGTGGGACTGGGTCATCTTTAAGGTCCCTTCCAACCTAAACCAGTCTATGATTCTATGACAACTTGGCTATTCCTTTCAACAAGAGCAGCACACAAACCATAAGGCACAAGCAAAAAATGTGTTCAAGAACGGTGGGGTATGTTCTTATCCCTGCACTAATACACTTAAGTTCACAACGGCGGCTCTTGCCCTGAAGAGGCAGTTGAAGACTCGTCACTGTTGAATGAGCTAAGTTTCAAGAAAGTGGAGAAAACCACAGAAGGTCTTCAAAGTGCCCCATGCCACCATCACTTGACCTTCAAGTTGCCACCACCACCAAAACGTTGGTGTTTTTGCTGTCACAGAAAGCTTGGAAACTTCATACATCGATAACTGGGGTTGTGAAACCGAGGTAGTGCCAAGGAGAGTCAGGATGGAAGGTAGCGTGGACTGTAGCTGCAATGCTGTTGTGTAGGTCACAGAACTGACGGCACGTTAGACATGAAAAGTACAGCACTCAAAAAACTCTAAGTTATATCAAATATTGGATTTTGTCCCTTTGGCAAGAGAACTTACTGTAAGAACATCAAAATCTCTGCATTTGACACTAAGTTTCCATATAATCTTGAATCAAGTTCAAAGCCTTGGACCTTATTGCTACAGCACTCCCCGGCTTACATCCAAGTTATCTAAGAGATTACTGAGTGTTCTGGGATGACAAAGAAAATGTTGACATATTTACAGTTAGCTTTTCTATAACTTTTAAGTTATAGAATTGATGTCTGGTATCCGCAGACAGTGTGCATGATACAGACACTGGAAAAAGAAGGTATTTGCTCGTTTGCTCCTTAGACCTTTCGCTGCAAGCATTCACAATATAAATAAAAGCTACAAATATTATCTCACTCCCAATACAATTATTTATGTTCCCCTACACAGCCTAATAACAAACATATTTCTTTACTGGGAAGAGAGATCTCAAGTGGTTTAAGGACTACGCTGCTTTTATCAGAATGGCAAAATGAACCGCAGCCATGTCGTAGCACAGACCCAGTCAGGATAACCCTACAGGTTATTACAAGAGTTATAAATATGGTTAGACCATAGAAAATCCATGTACGCATGTACTTTTTCTTTTGGAAGGAGAGAATCTGACAATACATTTGCAAGGGAGAGGATCAGAGCAAGCCAACACAGGAGTGTGCATGGTCCATCATCAGGAGGGCCAAGCGCTGGGGACACTTGCAGGGGGTCGGGGCAGTTCACTGTGTGTGCTTCCAGCATGAGACAACTGGGCTCTCCTGCGCTTCCCACCATACGCACGTTGGAAGGATTTCCTTTGGGAAAACCCTGGGGAAGCATGGCTGGCCCTTCTGTCTACTGCTCCCTGGGAGGGGTGTCTCCTCCATTGAGAAAGGAGACCCAGACCAACCTACAATACAAATATGGGCACTTTGTGTCCCCACACGGGGCTGTAGCAGGAAGAAAGCATCTGCTCAGCTATGTGCTGTTCCCATCAGCTCAGCCTGGCACTACAAGCCAGGGTTGGATAAGTATTGCAACGTAAGAAGCAAATACTGCTTTTTCTGCTTAAGTCATGATCTGCCTAAACTCTTGTTTTAACTGCATGTGTGTGGGACGCAAGAGAATTTAAATGATTTAAAGCTTTTTTATTTTCTAAAAAAAACCCAAACACTAACAGTTCGACAGTCAAGAGTAACCCTCCAGTTCAGCGCCAGACATCAGGGAAGAGAAAACATAAGGAAACATTTTCATTTTCAAGCTCCCAAGAGACTCTTCCAAACAATAGCAAGAAAAAACAATTCAGAAGTGCCAAAAATCAGGGGAGTGCTCCATTTACTTATTTTTATGGTCAGTCACCGATCATGCTGATATTTGACTTTGGCTCTGAAATCTTAGCTGTGTTAAAATAAAGATAATACACAACTCACTCAGGGTAAATCCACAAACAAACAGAGATGTCCACAGTACTTGAAGAGACCTACAGACTGTTGCCATCTGTAAATGCTGACAGAAATTTGTATTTCCTATTTTTACCTCACAGGTTTCTAGGACAGCAGTATCTTTTCTGTATTACATTCCACGCAGCAGATCATTTCCTGTTAGATTTCCACAGGACTTTGTATGTAAGTACTTAACACACTTACTCTTTTACCAGAAGTAGAAATCTGAATTTTTATATTTAAACTATCATGATGCGTATCACAAGTTTTAAAACTCTCAATGACATCAAAAGGCTTTCAATCAAAGTATAGAGTGCTACGAAATACGAGAAATAAAGGCAAGTGGCCAAATAAAGAAACTTCCAGCCTTTACATATGCTGCTTTAGACTACGGCAGTTAAGTATCTTCAGATGACGGCCAACACTGAAATCCCCTTTAAGGTATCAGCAGCCTCACTCGCTCACGGCTCTACCAATGTTCAACCTGTGCAGGGCCTAGGAAAGCTACCGGCTCTTGGATGGTATCCGAACTCCCATCCAACCTCTGCAGAGCCCACGGGCTGAAGGGATTACGGGGGCAAGACCTGTCACTGCAAACGTGCTCTCCCACCGCACCTGGTCATGTATTAGACAAAAGTCACAATTTCTACTGTATTTTTGTCCCTCGGTACAATGGTGAAAACTTATCAATTTGCAGATTAGTTACCATCCGCTGAACAAAACACTCAAGGTAGCCGACTCCCCATGGGTGCATTCAGGAGCTGAGCACTATTCAGGTTTTACAACACGCTTCAGAGGCAGCACCTCGCGGCACCTCAGTGCCTGTATCTGGGTTTGTTTGACACTGCCAAATTTCCTCCTCCAGTCCCGTCTATCTCCTTTCTCATTGGGCTCCATATTAACGAGACTGAGCTAACAGATTGTGGCATGTCAACATGCTGAGCTGACATCCTGCTGCCCCCTCCGTGTCTGTCTGACTTTTAAGCTTTTTCTTTCCGTTTCCCTTATGGATTATGTGTAACATGCACTGTAGTCCAGGAATGCCTCTTGCTTTGGCTGCCTTGTCTCTCTTTTTGGCATGCTCACGGCGCCGGAGGGAATCTTGCTGAGGCTGGCTAAGTCACATGTTTGCCCTTTAATGAACATTAAAAAGAAAGCAGAATCTATGCCATTTTGATGTTTCTATTAATACAGGCCACAAGAAAGCTCAGGTTCCTGCTACAAAGATCACAGAAAAACAAAGGCAGTTGTAGCAGTTGATGCACAGAAGGGCTTGATCATCTTGCAAAGAAAAGAGCAATTATTAGGCAATACAAGGCACGTGCATCTAGTTTAAATTTGTTCAGCACGGCAATTTGGTAAATTTTGCTGTCACTTTCTGGCATTCCTGAACTTCCTCTTGAATGACCTTTAGCTAAGGATTTATTTTCACTCACTGAACTGAAGATGTTCAGCACAATGGAAACACGTCCTTGGGAAGTCACCTTATGGGACACATCTTGAGGTTTTGAGCTGAAACAGTGATGTTCTTTGACAGACCTTTCCTCCCCTCTCTCTTGGACCCAAGAAAGGTGGAGAACACTTTGGGAATTATAACTTGTTTTCCCATAGGATGTTCCACCCATCAAGATCTCCTGGAAAACGACAAATGCAGCTGCAAAGACCGGGGGGAGGTAAAGAGAGGGAAGGACAGCATCCATGGCATCACCATTTCAAGCTCAGCTACAAACATGTCTGGGAAAGGAAAACTCAGGTTCTCAGACAGTGATTCGCCGTGTCAAAAAAAGCAACCACCAAACCAAACACATGACAATGTTCAGCTGGAGTGACCTTTGCAAGAAATCCAGGGAAAAAGAAAAGAGCAGGATCTTTCCTTCCTAGGGAGGATGGTGAATTGTCTCCCAACTGCACTCCTGAGCGTGAATCAATTTTCTTCCAGTCGATAACTAGCGCAAAGGTTCTAACCTTCATTTGTGCTCCAAATACTCAATCGGGGATGTAGAACACATACCAATTAAGCAATTCAGCTAAAATAAGAAGGCCGTGAACCAACATCGTTGCTGCAGCTGCCCCTGAGGGATCGAGGGTTAGCAGCTTGGGGAAAAGGTAATTTATTGAGCTTAATACTCTGCGAAATGTTCTCATGATAATAAGATTGTAAGATCGTTTTAATATCTGAAGTCATGTTGAAAAGGTCATTTCTCATCTTTTACGCCTACCTAAGTCATGTAAATTAGAGCTACTCAAACAGAGTTGAGGATGTTTGCAACCTAAGTTTTTCTATATTTTTGGATGACAGAGAAAACCATCAGTAATCCCAAGCGGTGGACACAAACAGAGAGTGCCCAGGAGTCTTAGAACAGCACCATTAATGGAGGCAGCTACTTTTGCTATGCATTAGGCCAACATTTCATCTTTGGCCCAGTAGATTTCATTCAGTCTTTTCTTCCTTCTTTTTAATGTTGTGATTTGGAGAATGTTAAAAAAAACATTTCAAACACACTACATGTAATCTGAAAAGGGAGGGGAATACAGCTGAGGTATTTGCCAAAAGTTTTATAATCCAGGAAAATGGGGCATTGGCAATTTCACAAAGCACTTGCCTCTTTTCCAACATGCTTTTTTCCATAAGAGAGAATTAACTTGGAGATTTTTTTTTCTCTTTCCTTTTTTTTTTTTTAGGCAGAAACTTTGTAGGCTCTGCCTCCACATCTCCCAGCCAACATTCCTAAATCACAACCTGCAGCTGCCCTTGCAATTGCAGCCTTGAAGCCTCCCTTTGGCAGAGCACCAGCGGCGTGCCAAGATGTGATGGTTCTGGGATGCGCGCAATTACCCAACGGGGATGGAACCGAGATCCCCAAACGCATTTCGCTAAGGCCCCTGAATCATACTTGAAACCAAGCCTTCAAAATTTATAACCGCATTAGGCTAGCTAGGCCCTTAGTTTCATTTATGTTTTGAAGCTTCAAATCCATCACACAACTGAGCTAAATGAGGGCATTATTCAGAGTAGCAATGCATTTGATCCCATGTAGTCTGAAAGATGGAAATCCCCTCTCCTGTTCTCGTCTTTTTTTAATAGGTTCCAGCATCTTCTTCTGTCCTCATTGTCCAGTTACCCCAACAGCCACAACTCTTATCCTTTACCACAGCCACAATAAAAAACAACCCCGCCCCGAAAGCTTTCTTTGCTGTCCCTCTTCCTAATATTTTTTCCGCCTCCTCTCTCCTGAACCACTGCCCCATTTGCAACTCTTCACTGGTCAGGCTGCAAGCTTTCCAGAGGAAAAGTCGTCTCTTTTTTTTTCTGCTTGGCAGTGTGCTCCAAAGGTGCTATGCAAACGATTTATTATAACAGATTGCGGCCCAGAGTAATTTAATAGACTGTAAAGCCCAGCTCAGGAGAGCTGGCGATCCAGCATTTACAAAGCATGCCATGCTTGTATTTTTCAATACATAATACATAAATCTCCCTGTTGCCGTGGCTCTGCTTTCAGATTTGCTGGGTTTTGTATGTGAAAATTTTCCAACTATTTATCAGCTTGATCTTCTCCGTCAGCCTTTATCATCCCTTACAGTCCTTCTGAAAACTCCCTAAAACAGAGGGATGGAGGCAGCTGCCAAACAATGTCACAGCCTTCCAAGGGTGGGACTCTCTGCAGAGGGCTGCATCCCCACCATGCCAAGACTGTCACCCTTATTATTATACTAGCAATAATAATGATGATAAACATCAAGCTGAACCACTCTATCACACCAGAAGAGCTGGGAGGGAAAAGAAATGTCTGCATGCTTGTCTTTTTGGCTTCCTTGGTTTGGTCCAAAGGGTTGAGGGGAGGATGTTTGAAAAACAGTAATGCTGCACCCCATTGTGATCGCTCTGAGTTTGTTATTAGGTGGTAACATCTAATAACAAACCTGCCAGGAACTTCACTGATCCCCATTAAGAGCACTCAGTCGACAAAAAGTTAGTACCAGCTTCCAGGTAACAAGAACAAACCCCAGCTCTATCAATGCTCCCTTTTTTTCTCAAGCTCAATTTTGGTAAGGAACACATGGCATCCAGCTAGAAAGATTTTCCACTATGAACTTTGCTTTCAAGAAAGTGATTCACAAATGAAAAAGGGAAAATATATCCCTGAAAAACAGAGAAAATGGAGCAGCCACAAAGCTCCTGAGCAAAAGCGACAGACTTTTTAATTTGGCCAATGGATTACAGGTTAAACCTGAAACCTACTTGGTAAGATACGTGTGTGAGCATGTGTATTTGTGCGCTTCATCAAAGGCAAGAAACACACGAAGCTTCAGTTCCGAAGATTGTCTTCAGTGGAAGGGTTCCAATTTGGATGCTGACTGCTACTAACAGACTATCACATCAAGAGTGGCAGAAAGTGCACAACCCGCCGAGCATCGGTGCTTACCAGGTTGTCTCCTCCTTCCCCTGTCTCCTTCTCGATAGCTACCGAGCAAGTGAAGCTTCCAAAACGCAAGGAGAACTTACCCAACTGTGAAACAATAAATCAAGTTTGCCTCACTTCGGCAGCAGTCTGCTTTACAAATTTGCACCCTGTTTGGGAAGAACGTGGATGGATGTATTTCACGCGCAGGGGCAAGCAGCGGTTAACGGGAAACCTGCCGTCTACTCACTGCAGCATGTGCCAGACGCTGCAGCCTGCATATTAATAGATGATAAATCGCTATTTGGTAGAAATATATATTTTATGCATAGCTTAATATACGTTCATAAAAAAGGCTGAAACTTGTTAATCCCAGGCATTTATACCTTCAGCCAATTTCAAAAATTCCAGTACAGTTTTGGAGGAGCCAATATTTCATTGTAGACTGGAAAAATCTCTGCAAAAGGGAAAAATAACCCTCAAAGCACATGAGTAGTACAAATTATAGAATACATTTTCTGCAATTCTCCAAAACTTATCTGGAATGCTACTTTAAAAAAAAAATGGCAAGGGTATAAGATTACATGGAAAAAAATCACACACCTTACACACATGTTTTTTTAAAGTCAGCGTTTTTGTAGGGAGTTTTGCAGTGTACATAATAAAAGTGCAACAGAGAGACAAGGTATTTTAAATAGCCTCAACTTTTTTCATTAAGATCACTCATTCCATTTTCCTCTAATTCTTTACATAACAGCAGCCAGTCTCTTTCCCAAGTTTTTATAGGTTTTGTATGGTCAAATATCTCAAGAAGTAGAAACAATAAGTGATGGTCTAGTGGACTTACTGTAGTCAACCAAAAAAGGAGTATTTATTCCTTAATTAGTGACTTCAAGAAATGCCAGGTCTGTAAGAGACCGTGAACACAGAATTCATCCAACTAACATAACTCCAGGGCCCCGATTTTTGAATCTGCCCAGTCCTTCCTTTTGCTTCAGCCGTACTCACGACGAATGAAACGATTACACCATATTTAACCAGCAGTTTGAACGCTAGAAAACCACAGTCGCACCACCAGCTAACCATCACCATGCTCTAATCTCTTGGAATACAGCAGTATCTATGTGGCACACTTCCGCACGCTACTGACAGACGGGTTTGAAATGAAAGCACACACCAAACCAGATCTCTAAGAAACTCTGCTGTGCCAGGAGCCGACCTCCGACATTGGAAGGAACAGCCTGGTGCTCTCCTTCACAGACCATTTAGTCCTTCGTTAACTGACGCGCACACAGAGCATAGACAAGAACGCAACCATAGACAGTGCTGAATCTGGAAAACGTGGCGCCTGAAAGAATCGGTTAA
Organism: Rhinoptilus africanus; assembly: GCA_013400135.1. Classification (NCBI taxonomy): domain Eukaryota; kingdom Metazoa; phylum Chordata; class Aves; order Charadriiformes; family Glareolidae; genus Rhinoptilus; species Rhinoptilus africanus. The sequence continues at coordinate 657,304 of VXBO01005579.1, forward strand.
CTTCATATATTCAACCAGATCAAAGATTTCTGACAAACTATGTGTCAAACCTCGCAGCTGTTCCCATTATCAGCTTGTAGGAAAAAGTCTCCATGGACAGGTGCCATTCTTTGTAAAACCTCAATTGCTCTGCAATAAAAGAGGTCTAATTTTTACAGTAAAGTTCTGCTTATATTTGGTATCAACATCTGACCACGAGTGCTGAATATAGAAGTTACTGGGACTCACTTTAACTGCATTTTGTGCTCTTTGCGAGCCAAATCCTTTAGCCTTACTCAATGCATGCTCAGGCAACTATGACATTAACTTCTACCAGTAAATACTTAACCGCCCTTCAATGAGGAAATCCAGCATTAACTTCCATTGCTTTAGACTGGAACCAAAATGTCCTTCACGTGTAAAATTCTATACGTAATATTACACTACAAGACTAATATTCTGCATCAGTTGTACTTTTAAAATTTTCTCTAAAGCAAGAATAAATACTAAAAAACATGCACCAAATCCTCTCTCTCCTGCTCTCTGCCTCTTGAGGAGTTCTCAAAGCCTATTAAGACATCGTTAAACAGTCAGGCCCAGCAATGTAAGTGAGAGCACCATGGAGCACCTACAGCACTACTGCAACCGCTCGTTAGAGCAAAGGCCGTAATCCCAATTAAGGGCACTCACTGTTTAAGCAGTGCAAGCGATTGCAATCCTTCCGGTATTCAAGACTCCGTGTACCCCTGGCAGGGCCGAGGGGGCTGCGATCCTGTTTGGGAGAGCAAATTGAGCTTCCAATAGTTGGGTGCGAACAGGCTTTCCATTTACTTTTTCCTCTTCCAATATTTAGTTTAACTACCTGCGTGAAAGCTGGGAGGAACATTTTCTGCTAAGTGCATTCATTTGCAGGCCCATCTCTTGCCCAAATACCTAAAGTAGTAGAGCAATAGTTTCACGTTAATGCACATCTTGGTTAAATAAACCAGTTTTCCAGGCTGCTAGGTTTTCATTTACATTTCTGGTAGATTAGCCTGAGCTATGGAACTGAACACCATGTGCACGGGGAAACAGGAAGAGGTAAAGTAGTCCTTTCTTCTCCAACGTCCTACCGAAGAGCCACCTGGCTCGGCCAGGTCCCAGCCACTCGAGCTGCCCACGAACCGCTCTGCCTCTGGGGACAGAGAGGCGAGCGCGGTGCTGGGGCTCAGCCACGGGCGCTGCACACAAACCACCCCGTACCGTGGAACACAGGTACGAGCCCCAGCTTAATGAGATATACTCGGGCACTTTCCTCGGGGTTCAAACTGGGATGTTTACCCAACCTACCTGAGGCAGCCACCAGGAGGGGGAAAAAAAAAGAAAAAGGAATGATAATAAAAGGTTGATTAATTATGTGCAATAACTGGGACAGCATATCATGAAAATTCCATTCTTGTTTACTCAGCTAATTCACTTTTTATGAGTGTTTAGGCTTTAAAGCAAAACAAAGCACTAATTACCCAATTAACGAGCAATTAAGTTACTGCAGCCTAATAGCCTGTACAGTGGCTGCCTTTATGAGTCTGATGGTGAGTTAGAGACCCATTAAACAAATTTATACACAGCTGTAGCAAACATTACATTTCCAGAGATGTTACATTACATGCTAATATTTTCACAGCCTTGAAACATCATTCACTGGTTTAGAGAATAGAGTTTGCCAGTGTACTCAGCCGGGGTCTGACAAAGCCAGTGGCTCTCAGGTTTTACCAGCAGCTATTACCCATGGGCGGAAGAGGAGGCGGCTCTGTATTTCAAAGCCTTCTTGAAAAATCAGGTGACTTTTAATCAAGGTGAGTAACATTACCTTAAAGGTTTAAATTCTGCCTTAGTTTAGGAAGAAATCATAGTTCTGTCATTTTCAACAAATAAACATACTTATTTGCAGGAGGAGTCTAAGACTGTCTGCAGCAGGTGACTTGTACTGGGAGCTTTAGGTGTGCAATCAGGTCATGAAGGTGAGGATGTTTTACTGTGTGAGGACACGAGATGGGTTTGTAAACTCCTCTAAGCAGATGGCATTACTGTGCCAAAGCACGGCAACCCTGCATCATGGTCCAGTACTAGAAGTGGGCTCTCTCCTCCTACGCATCGAGCAGTACCAAGACACAGTGGCACGAAAGCTAAAGGCAGAGTTTTGGTCTCAGCTCCTGTGCTCTCTTCAGTGATTACGTCAAACCCACGGTACCATAACTGTATTTCAGTGTGGTTCAATTTTCACATCAATAATGGGTGTATCTTTTAGTGCAATTTTGATTGCATGGAGAAAAGCTCTATTTTTAAAGCATCCATTTCGTCTTAGTTAAAGAAAACGTATTTTTTTGTGAGCAACACTAACTGAAACTCAAACCAGATCATTTATTTCTGCCCATACAAGATAGGTTTCCATTTATCTACTAGCACACACAAAAACTTAGCTCACCTCTTTCACAGGTGTAGTATCACTTCAAAACACAGGCTGCACTATGTAAATAAGAAGTGTCTCATAGACCAAAATAACGTAAGCAGTGCAGTTCGGCAAGCCCCAGTAACTCCATGGGAACGCGCAGTTAAGCAGTAAAGATTACAGGGTATACTGGTGGCCTGACTTTAACCTGATGTTGAAGAAAAGCCATTATTTGAAAGTCCAGGAGCTGGAAGTATATATTTTTTCAAGTTGCATATACACATCAAACCTTCAAGCTGGCATCGCCACAGTCCCCCTGAATTCCATGAACTGCACTGATTTATAGCAGTCACTAAAGATCTGGTTCCTGTACAAAGACACACCTGTGTTAATGAATTCAAAAGCACGAGGCTCTCTCATTTGTCTTACGGATAAACAGAGCTCTGCTCCCACTCCGTACCTTGCAGACACTTCCCCAAGCAGAATCGCTAATGAGGCCCTGCTGCCTTTGGCCTGTGCTTAAAAAGTTTCTTCTCCTGTAAATTCTCTGGTATCTAATAAGGAATCAACTTAAGCTTCAACATTTTCCCTAATGGGAATATTGAAGATGAGTTCTTCTCTTTTTTTTTTTCCCCACAAACACTGCAAGAATTTCCTGGTCTTGAAATGTTTATTGTTCCATCACATTTGATGGACCAACTCGCTGATGGGCTTAAAAAAATGTTTAGAATGGGGGACGCACAGGCAGACACACAAGGACGTGTGATCGCATAAATCTAGTTTTCTTAAGAAACCAAGGTAAAGGAGCCTTTTGGGCTAGATGGCTACGTGGATGAGTGTATCAAGGTAGGTTTAGGAAGGTATTTAAAAACAGCATGGCATGGAAAAGGTACGGAAACACACGAGGTGGCAAAAGCACAAAGCCAGAGCAATCCTCATTTGGAGATCGTAAACAGCGCAGGAAGGTAAATGGTCAGCCAAGATGAAAAATGCGGAAAGCAAACCTGAAGGCAACAAACAAGGTTGAAAGCAACTACATCTCACTTAAAAAGGGACATCTTTTAATCATGTCTATATTAATGCTTTCTTAGAAACTTCATCACACACCAGCAGCTCAAATCTGCAACCCAGCAGCATCTGTTTTTGATTGAATAATGTCTCCCGACTCTATCTTTAGTCTTTCATTTTTTTTATTTTAGTTTTTATTAAAGGAAAGGTCTTACCTGGCCTGTTTTGTATTGTTCTCTCCGCTCTCTTTTTTTTAATCTAAAGTCATTTCAAAGAGTGAGCGTCAGATATCAAACCCAATATCCTTTTTCTCATTAGCACTTTTCCCGTGCAGACCTTCAAATGCGGTAATAATTAATGAGTCTGTGTCAGAAAATGAATAAAAGATGGCTCAGATGCTTCACTGTTCAGGGCTGACCTTTAGCTGAGTCTACTGTATTAATATATTCTTGTGTTGTCAGACTCAAAGAGCTAACTGCCTTATGAATTATTTATCAACACAAAAAGTCTTAACCAGAAACAGTGTTAACATTAATTTCTAACCCTCTGTGTCACAGCAAAGCCTGCCTGCACTGCATAATTGAATTTTAGTTTTAGACAAGCAATCAAAGCACAAGTCGCTGTTGTTGTAAGTGTGGCTGCCTATGATAGCAAGAGGAACGGCTGCTCTTTTTGCACATCTGGCGCATTACAGGCAGTTCAGGTTTCTGCGAGCAATAAGCCTGACTGGAGACAAATGTGGAATGGGTTTGCAGCACTGTGGCTCCCTTCTCCCCAGAGCGATTCTAGATGCTGAACTGCTTATTATTATCCTGCTATTGCTATTGTTAATTGGGCTGGTATGGAGACGTGTCATGCCTTCTCCGCTTCCAACATACTGAGGGGTGCCTGCTACACCTGAATCACTGGGGATGAGGCTGGGAAGGTTGTCCAAAGGTGCCGGCACTTGGTTCTGCTCTTCCATCTCAGATGAGAGTCCATCGATCTCCCTGTTCTCCCCTGCACCCTCCCCAAATGCATGAGCTTCTGCAACTCGGTCATTTCCAGCCATTGTAGAAATGGGTTTCAACTGCTATCCCCAGCCAATTTTGAGCTATTGTCAAATTGATTTACAGGTTAGGCTTAATTTGTATGATACTAACCCTATCAAGACCTAAGACACAAGGGCTCAGTTCGGACTTAAGGGTTGTATTCACAATTGTTCCCTCCAGAAGAGTCTTGGGATATTATGCTTTTGCTGGACCATAACACCACATGTGTAGGAGTGAAATACCTCTATGCCCTAGTGGAATACACCAGCCTCCGTCCACAGCTCCAGCAAAATCGGCACCAGCCTAGCACTTTTTTTTTTCAGTTCACACTCAGTGACTGAGGTTTATTCATCCCTGAAGAAACAGTTCAGAGATTATCAGCAGAGCATGAGGGCCTTATAGAAATGAGACGTGGCTTTAGGCTCTAAATCCTGGAACAACTCAGCCAAACAGAAGCTTTGGCAGCTTTCTCCCTCCATTCTCAGAGTCAACAAGGGCAAGGAGAGAATTAAATCCCTTTGGTCCTTTCCCATCTAAGTGAAGAATGAAATGGGAACTCTTTAGTTTTGCGAAGACACCTCGTCTTTCTCTTCTGGGAGCTTAAACCCAGAGGCTGAATGAGAACCAAGAGAGCCCAGCACAGAGAAAGGCTGCTGCTGCTAGACCTCCAGAAGAACTCAGGTCTGAAGAGAGATGACGGAGAAGCACCAAGAGCTCAGACAAGTGACCTGCTGCCCAGCAGAGAAAGAAATCCAGCTTGTGAAGCACAAAATCTGCAGCACATTCAGCTACTTCAAGAGAGAGAAACCCTATCCCCCCAAAAAAGGGGGAAAAAAAAAAGGGGGGGGAAAACCGTCATTCTGCTATCCATCATCTCAGGGCCTGATAAAAGGACTGAGTTTGACTGTATTTGCAAAACCTGTTGTGGCCTCATGCTGAACCTCTCCTCCTCAGCTTGGGAGCTACAACTCCTGCTGGGGATGCTGGGATCCAGACCAAAACCTCTGAACGACAGGAACATTAACTGTGAGGCAGGAAAGCTGTGTTTTCACAAAGCTAGCAGCGGGATCTGAATGCTTAATTCAAATTAATAGAAACTGGGTGCCTTAATCCCCAGAGGGCTTTGAAAAACTTTAATAAAAGAGATCTCCACCATCTCTCCAAAGTGAGGAATGAGTATTTACCCCTTACCTAATGACTGACCTGGTAATCAAATGTTCACTCTTCCCAGGAGCTGCATCACACCTTTGGTACAAGAAAGCAGACGACTACAAGTGTTTTAATCTGAGCTGAAAAGTGCTGAGCTTTGCGGGTGTTAGACTATGTGATTCTGGGTTTTCTGTCCAAGACTGCCAGCCAAGTTTCAATGGAAAACAAGACACGACATTTTTCAACACTCTGCTAACTCTTCTGAAGGACTAATCTTTTATAGGCGCTGGGATCTTCAGAGCAGATTTTTTTTTCTGTAGTTGTTTTTATTTTTACTCTGGAGCCTGTGATGGAATAAATCAGTCTTTGCCAAACCAGATACTTTTCTTTGGCAGACATTTGCATATTAAATCTAAAATTGTTTGCCATGACACAGTGAAAAGCAATTCTTGAAAGCCACTTCACATCCTTCCTGCAAGATCTCACTAGCACCTCCATAAGTAACACCAACCTGTTTTTTTGGAGACCCGATAACCTGGCACACTCAGCTGTTCCTTGTACCGTTAGCGCTCAGAGCAAAATCGATGATAAAAGGTCTGGAAGACACGCACTTCTGCAGTAAATCCATAAGACAGCTCAGGTCTCCCTTCAATTTGGTATTTATTAGTTTTTTTCCCCAAACACAGCAGAAGATGGTGACAACTAGTTCCCATCTGCACATGCCTGCTCCCGAGCTATGGAAAATGACTCTATAGGCCAACTGGAAGCTGAATAGTTTATACATGAGCCAAACAAATGAGGTTTAAGGATGACTGATGCGCTGGGATTGACTCTTTGCCCCTGCTGAAGGCTCACGGAGGGTATATCCTACGCGACGCATTGCAACGTTGGCAAACAGATAAAAATAGCTCCTTGCTTTATAGTTATTGCACCGGTGCAGTGACCTGTTTCGCATCCCATTGCCTGCTGCGTCCCAAACTCTCTCTGTCGGTTGTATAAAATATGTTACAATTGGGGATATTATTTTTTTTTTTTAATCTTCCACTTCAATATACCAGACTAAGCTAGTAAAAAAATGAGACGGTCATGCTCTTTTAAAATAACAAAACACCCACCCTGGCAGTTATGACATAACCCGGCAGATTTTTCTTGTTACTTTTCTGTTTTAAGTGCCTCACTCAATGTGAATCCAATTACCAAGGCCTTTGTTTTCTCTAACAAAGGGACTGTGTTTCGGGGCTCCGTCTCATCTGGCTTTAATCATCTCTCATGAGGGGAGCTCGCTAACAACCACCTTGGGATACCTTTTATGACAGATTTGGGAAGGCGCATGAAAGAAGGGGTGGTTTGAAGAAAGAGGAGATGAGGTAGAACCTCCCCTCTTTTTTCTGTTGTTTTTTTTTGACAAGTGCACAGGCTTTGCACAGAGCTGCAGTAAACCCAAGTATGACATACCCCCGGCCACGGATGGAAATGATTTTCGAGTGGCTAGTTTTTTGGACTGAACCATGGCTTATTTTAGAAGTCTCCAAAGTCTTCTGAAAGAAGGAAGGAAAAAAGCCCTGCTCTGGATCTTCCCTGGCCCATGTGGCTGAAAATTACCCGTTTTACTACTACGAAGGCCTGTGCCAGTTGGCCGGCCTGGACAGACATGTTTTCTTTTCCCTTTTAGGCCTATTCTGTAACAGATTTTTTCCTCATAAAACTTACAACTGGTGCAGCTCCTCTCAAGTTCGAAAAGCAAAACTTTTGAAATCAGTAGGACTCATTTAATGCGGCCGAGCACAACAGATCCTTCAACCGACACAAGGAAAGAGAATTTCCTCTGCTAGAAATGTGAATTTCATTCTCTCCCCCTTCATCGCAGGAGGCAATCGTGATTGCTCAAGTCACACTTTAAAAGTAATCATTTCAATACGAGACTAGTAAACAAAGTCTTATTCCATCCTGAAATGTCGTATTTAAAAGGGAAAACCCTTCCCCAAAGCATTCTTTCCCTGTTAATTGCAGTGTAAAAGACCATCAAACATACTGTTAGTATTATTTTCTCAATGTTGCATGTAAAATTTACGGTGCAATTTCCATTGTATTCAATAACCAGAACAAGAACTAGCGCTAAGCCTAGAAAAGCTTGTTTTAATCACATATTAATCTCAGTTGTTTTGTTTTTATTCAGTTTATTAATTTTTCACAGGGCCATGAGCAGGCTACAACAGTTCCCAAATACCTTATGGGGAAAAGTACTTAAGGTTTCTGGGTCAATTTTTTTCCACTGCATGTGACAAGGACAGGAATCTGCCAACTTTCCCCCCACCCTCAACATTTTGGTAACCCCAGCAAATGGCCCACAGTCGTACAGAGTCTTCTGAACATGAATCTGTCATCTGGAAGGTTCCTGGCTGTTGCAGCACTTGCTCTCAGAGGCCATCATCCCCTTGTGCATTAGAGATAAAAGAACCCCCCAAACAGCTGCAATGACAAAAACCTGGTGGTTTGTTTTTTTAAAAAAAGGATGCAAACAGTATAGAACTGTCCAATCTTTGAGGAGAATCCCAGATGTTTCCTGAAGCCACAAGAAATTAGTAAAATGAGGCAAATACTCAGCAATGAGTATTTGCCCACCCTGCAACCTCCCCATCCTGCTACCCAGCTTTGGCTTTTGGCTAGTTAGACTGGGAGGTTTTGGAAGGACTTCATCCCCCCACAGCGTTCACAGCATCACAGCCCTGGATGTAACCATCTGATCTCTCCTTCCTCTTCTCAGGACCAGCTACCCTCGTTCTTTGCCTGAAGAACAGCGATCTGCTCCAGCACGTCACTGTCCTTACCTCTGGGAAGTTTTTCATAGCATCCTCAGGTAGTTTTGCACTCTGATTTGCCTCTGGGTTTGAACAGTCATTTTAGATGAAAACAACCATTCCCAAAATGCAGGGGAGAATTTTTGCTCTGGGACAACCTATGTACGATTCCCTTTTGGGTCCCAAACCAATGCGCAAACCTGTGCTAGACACAGCACGGCACTGACAACCCCCCACAAATCACAAGCGCTACTGTGTTAGGCTAATGTGGGCAGTGACCCAGGCAGCATGATTTACCAGTACAGTAACTATCATACATTTCATGTTGATTTACTAAGTCCTTACTTGAGTGCTGGAACTAAAACTTACATTGGACGTTGCAGAACTCAAATGATAATTGTTTTGATGTACCCAGATCCACCAGGCTGCAGCACAGGGACATCCCCAGGGCAGGGCAGGTCTCCAGCTGCGCCGGACCACAGCCACGGTCACAACCACCACTCCACCCCAGACCCCTGCTCCTACTGATCCAAAATGCCCACCCAACAGCCTGTAACACACAGGTCATCAAGTCAATCACAGACTAAAAAAATTAGCATGTTCCTCCTGGAACAAAGGAAAATGTTTACCTATTCATGTGCTTTCCCACCGAGCTTCAACAGTTTGCTGCCATGGGATGGCTCTGCTAGGCTTGCAGAAATCTAAGGGATGTGAAACATGGGGTTCAAAACCATAAACATGCAGAGTTCAAAATCAGTACTGAAGATCTCTGTAGCTGAGAAACATTCAGTTCCTGTGAGCTGATGGGTGCAGCTGAGGGTCACCCATAATGCTGGAGACAGGACTTCAGGAGAGACTAAGCTGTCTGCCATAGCCTATTATTATTATTATTTACTATTATAAAAAACCCGATCCCGCTAAGCTTCAATGGACTAGCTTGAATTTTTAAAAATTTACCTTCTCTTCTTTATAAATGTATTTGCAGGGTAAAAAACCCCAACACTGCTCCACAGTACAACGTCTATCAAGCAAAACCACCGGGATCCCAAGGGTTTACCGGTTGCAGGCATCTCCTAGGGTTTTGACAAATGTTCCAACATCTCCGGTTCTGCCCTAATTCCCCATCTTTGTAGGTAGTTGACATCCACTAGACAATGGAACCATCCAGGCACAAGGACTTTTTATATACAGAAAGATCAATGCAGTTTTCCATAAAGCACTAATCATTCTAACTCCCTATGAATAATTAAGAGCATTCATCATATTTCAGGCAAATATTTCCATACAGTCTATTAATATATCCCAATCAGATCAGAAAGACTCAAGACCAGTAATAACTGAGATTCTAAGCTCTGCTAAAAGCAGCCTTTTAAGACATACTGTGTTTCCAGATGTTTTGTGCAGCTATTTATTTAGCTTGTAAACAAGCCACCAAAAACATTCCACATAATGATGGGAGAACCACAATTACATTGTTGTGGGGATTTACAAAGAGCTCAGCATACTTTTGTGATTTAGAGAAGAGAAATCTCTCATTCTTTCTGAGAGCTGATTTCCAGATTTATGTCTGTGCTGTGAAGCGCCCTGGGAATCATTAAAATGGTGACAAAGAAAAGTGATTTTCTTTATTAAAAGAGGAACGAAGGAGGGGAGGATGAAATAAGAGAAGCCTCCCGGCTCTCCCCCCACAACAGATTACTTTCCTCCTTGTCAGGGATTTTATGCAGAGTCAAATGATCATCAGGTAGCATCGATACTCTTTTGTTTCATTTTTTAATGCATATTTATTAACAGCAAATTGCGGGAATAAGAGCACTTTGGTTTAACCTATGACAAGCCCCATCCTCTGCCTTACCAAATCCCGCTCGGGGAAGGGTACCACCAGGGTGACTGCACCACAGCCTATTGCCCACGTGGTACCTTTAACGTTGCTAACGCCAAAACTCGGAGAAGTAGCAGAAAATTCACTACATCCCATGGGAGGCTTTTGCTCCCTTGCTGCCACGGGGTCCCAATCCATGCTAGCTAGCTCGGGACTACCAGAGCTGCTCCTCGCCCATGCTCTCCCCGCTCTGGCCAGGGCAAAGCGGCACATTTCAGAGCAAGAGCAGAGCCCAGCCGCCATGGGGCCAGCCCCACTGTGAGGTTTCTGGACAACAAGAGCCACCCAACTGCTGCGAGATGGTGTGCTATCAACCACCATGCTTCATTTTGCATGTTCAACACCCAACAGGTAACTACAATTTTTAACTGATACTGATTTGAGCTGGTCAGTGAAAGGGGAAATCTCTGTATCCCATTAGTGGTTCCCCGAGCTGGGGAGACCTCATATCACTTCATCTCATTTTTTGACTTGTAATATAAAGCTAATCACTCCAACTGGGTTCAGTCTTCACCTCCAGATGCTGTCTTTGGTCCTGCAAAGGGTCGCTCCAGTTCAATCTTCACACCTTATCCTACTTCTACAACATCAAAATAGAACCATATATTCCTCTATAGAAAAAGAACCAAACTCCCATTTGCAGCACTTCATGGATTTGCTGCTTTCATCCAACTCCAGCGGCTCCAGCCGCCTGGCTCCAGGAAATCTGCTTGTTTATGCTCCAAGTCTCACACTCTGTGCAGCTGCCGGGGCACAGCTCACCGGCAAGCCACGGCGGACGCTGCCTGCCTGCCACTGCCAGCGGCGGGGGAACATCGCGTCCTCCAACCCTGCCCTGGCGGTTGGATCTAAGGCAGCCACCTAAAAACCAACCACTGCTTAATTCAGCCTACAAGGACACAAAGGTCCCTTTTTAAATTTAACTTTTTTGAACTATTTCAGAAAAAGCACAGGTTTTCTAACTTCTGGGTGGGTGGTTCTAGGTGAAGATCAGTATTTTAATCTTGACGAGGGTGCAGAGCCCCTGGGCACTACCAGTCCCTGAGCTGCAGGTGACCTCCTCCCATGGATGGAGATCGCTTGCACCCAGTGCCCTCCCGGCATGTGCTCCCGTGTCCCGCCTGCCCCAAGCCAGCACTCGCCGCACAGGTAAATCCTGAACCTGCCCACGGTAAATTAATGAAGAACTGACATCCCCACCATAATTCCTAGGGAGAGAGTGATGAGCAGCCTTAAACGTGATTGCTTTCCATCTGTATATGTGCTTAAAGACTGTAAAATAAATTAATGGGGAAATCTAAAACATAATGATAAGGATTCCCCACTGAACAGGTGTTTTTTCCATCCATGAAATTACAAGTTGCCAGGAAAAGACAGGGGCCCAGCTCAGTTTTATTTCAGTCTCAGCTCCTTCCATTAAAATAATAACAGGCTTTATGTTCCTGAAGCCATAATTAAACAAGTGCTTTGGAAGGAAGACCTACGGCTTGTTGTACTGGAAATAAAAGGGAAGCTGCAGTGAACTGCTCAGATTGGTCATTCCCACTTCTCCTTCTCCCTGCCTCCTGGTGTGACTTTCCAGATCACGCTCTCATTTCATGCAGTTGGGTTTACTGGTGTTTTTGGTGTTTGTTTTTTTCTCACCCCTGCTTTTTTAGTGGAGAATGTGAAGTACCTTGAAGTATATGTAAAATCTAGTCAGAAAACATAAACGAGAAATCAAGTAGATCCTCCAAAAGCTGCACAGGGAGCCTTTGCCTCCATCCTACACAGGCATTTGCCACCAGTATCTGAGAGGGACAACCCAAACAACTGTGCATGGCACCGAGCATCCTTCCCGTCGCTCCGAGTGTGAATGACGAATTCTGCTCTCAAACATGTAACATAATGTATGGTGTGAAAAAAGAGAAAACCCACGAGTGCTGTCGCTGCATATTTATGATATAAAATAAGCATTAGCATATGGGAGAGCTCTAAAGGGAAAACAGAGTACAGCTTCCTCCAAATTTAGAACAATTGAATCAGTTTTAGAATCTAGGACTTCCAAGAGAAATATGCATTTTTACTAAGTCAGAAGTCAGTTAACCTGTCTGTAACCCCTTTAAATAAAAAATCCATCTTCAGCATACGTGATAGGTGAACAGTAACGTAAGCTGAAGATGCAGTTTAACTTATGATTTTTAGTTTTAAAATATCATTGGGGAAAAAAGATACAGAGGATTTTCTGACTCCTCTGCCCATCCAACTTTTCTGAGTGGTGAAATATAATGATGAAGCAGCGATATAACGCTTAGAGAGAACACAGGATATGGAGTGATGAGAATTACTAATAAGCAGCTACAGCGAATTCTTCACTCGCATGTGGAGTGCAGAATTTCACATTACAAAAGAAGACACATTTATAACCAGTACTCTATTAACGCGTGCAGCTGACCTACAAACATCTAGCTCAACCAGGATGCTAATTATTAAGCTTTACGTGATTTAGCAATACAATTGAAATACAGAACAATTTAACGTTGTGGGAACGCAAGTGTCTCTAGCTTACAATTCCTGAAATACTGGGAGCCCACGGCTGTGGAAGAAAGAGGTCGCTCTACAGGCACACACCAGGCGAGGTCCCTGGGCTGGACAGATGTCCACCTCCATTTTAGTTCAAAGTCTTGTCCGTGAATGTCCTGCTGCCCTTTTTGCCAATATCCCAGGAATGAAAGTAGAGATCTTTGCAACCAAGAGCACAGACGGCTGCAGCAGGAGCAAGGCCAGGGCTCTGTGTAGCGGGCCGGAGAGCAGCACGCCCTCTGCAGACTCCAGCTAAGGGGCATCTGGAACATGCCCGACTAATGCTCCCGTCACGCGCAATGATCATAGCCTACGGAACGCCGCTTCCCTCTTTGGGTGCATAAACTGGCATTTGCAGACAGACTCAGCTGACTCGGACGGGGTGGAAATCCCAGGCAGATAATCACTTTTGTGAGGACAATGTTCAATAACATTTTCCTCATTGTACTATTAAGAATCTTATCATTAATGCAAACAAGTCCCCTTGTTTCAACCTTCTTCCTTCTCCTAAGAGGTCACACAGATTGTTACCAGTGTGGGCAAAACTTTTTTCTACTATTAAACCACCTCTAGAATCCCAGTGTGTTAGCATAGTTCACTGCCCCACCCAACACAGCACCTTATTCCTTTTTTACATTATGGATTCGCGCATATTCTCAGCTCTTGCAGCACAAGTGACTTGAACTGCCTGTCTTCCCAAAAACTTTACCATTGGCCCAAGTGGAAATTTTATTAAGCTGCCATCATGCACAAACTGTGCCTTTTTAGTAACTAAAAAAAGCTCCCCTTGCATAACAAACAACATTGCCCAGTAGCTAGTTATGAAAATTAATGTTGCTTACTTGTAAAAATAATCCCATTTAAATTTTAGTTAATTATAATAAAGACTAATACTAAGAACATCAACAAAACTCGGGGAAAAAAGAAGTTAACAAGGTGAACTCTCTTCTACAGCACTTTCTACATTTCATAAGGTCTACAACTTAAAACTCCAAATAAAATGTAAATTAAAGCTCCAGTGACACAGAGTAAGGGGTAGAAAAAACATCACAGGCAGAATAAACATCACCAATGCAGGACTGGTCAAGCCCATTTTCCCCACCGCTACGTGTGGGTTTTCTCCAAAATAAGGCTAGACTGGAGAAAAGAGGGAGTCCCCAGCCACGGTGCTACACAAGGTACAGGCCTACGGAGGCACACACGGACGTCTCCAAGGTCTCTCCCGACATCCACACAGGAGAGAACGGCCCGCTGGCAAAAACTGGTGTAAAGATTTCCAGTACCTGGAGGCCCTGGTGACGAGGAGCCGCCAGTGAATGATAACTGGTGGCAGCATGAGCATGATTTTCCAGTCATTTAGTCCATAAAGGCTAATTTCTTTCTGGACACTGCCAGATAGACATTTCAGTCCTTTTTAATCCAAAATATACAATGCCTGGCCAGAGCAGGAAAGCCACAACAGACAACAGTGGTACAGACTTCAGGAAAACACGGATGAAATGAGCCCTAGCTGCTTGCCACGTCCCTTTGCTGTTTCAGCTACAGAGTGCCCAGAAAATTACTAGAAGTTTGAAAAAAATTATCTTCTGGTGCTTCCTTAAGGACACACCGCATGAGGAATTTCCCCTCCTCTTACTGTATCTTAATTGTTGCCCAAATTGTTTTCTAACAGATATCTACATGCAAATGTGATGTTTTGGTTTTATCTTTCAGTTTCAAGATTAGGCTTCAAATTAAAATGGAAGGGTTGTGTTCCAGACTTCAAGAAGTGAGGTATAAATAACGTCGAGTTAATTAGCAGTGTGCTGATAGGTGCCGGCACCACAAAGACAACACTTCTGCGTTTTGTGCCTTAGCATAAGAGCTCATCTACCGCGACAGAGCACTAACGCTTCCCACCGCTCCTTCCAAGTAAGGTACTGATATGGGGGGTATTTATGAGAGCAACAACAGGGCAGATGTAAATGAAGGTCCCACAGGTTGATAAACGTTTAATATCATGGAAGAAAATGTAATCTCAGGAGACTGACTGGGAATTCATCAAAGGTCCGTGCAAGCTTCACCCACAGCACACAGCGTGGAAACACAGGGCAGCCTCTTGCCAGCCGGGAGGAGAGGAGGAGATCTGCTCAGACTCTGTAATTTAATGTTGTCTTTTTCAATAAAAGTTAAAGATACTTGGAAGCTCAGGGTACATAAATGCTGGAATTTATAGCTGTCTCAGAGACAGCTGTATGATATACAGTTCAAGGGGAAGGCCACCACAATCAGCCTGGCTTCCAGGATTACTTTATTGGAGGAAGAGGGTGATAGGCACTGTTTAGAAAGTGGGAAGTAACAGAGAACAAAGTCTGTCTTTAGAATCATTTTACGAGTGTACATAAGTGTAAGGTACACACACAGGCAACCCATTTGTGGAGGGAGGGTCCTTCGGAGAGCGTGACTCCAGGATCTGGACAAGGGAGGGACTGCAATACAACACACAATAGCAGTTTCTAAAAAACTGATGCTGATGCAGGATTACGACTCTTTTCTCCTGTTGTCCATGATACCATAAAAACCCGCACTGCCTAACTCTCTTGGAAGAGCGATACACAACACACAACAGGCACACATTTCTGATCTGGTACCTGCAGAGGGAATACAACGTGCCGCAAGGTATTTAGGAGCCTTCACACCATGATAAGAGCACAACGTACAAATAAAAGAATGTAGGTCACATAAAACATTGTTAGAAAGTTGCCCTTGCAAAGCTCCCAACAAGAATCAAAAAGCATTTGGCAAATACTGTCAGCGTTTGCATTTGTACAGGAGGTACGTGGGCACAGCCGGCAAGTGCCCTCTCTGAGGTCACACCGGGATGATTTTACAATGTTTGCAACTGGGGAAGCACAGAAGTGAACATGTAGATAAAGACTGTGTGTGCAGGACTGGGTGTCTGACCGGTTTGCATGTCCACCTTTACTTTATGGATTTCAGAATTCCATTAAATTGATACAGTGATGTATCTCACTATATATTTTTAGGTGCATTGTAATGCAGTGCTACCGGCACCAGGTTTAGTGCTCCTGTACAGATCCCACGCCACTAATAAGGGGAGGAAGAAGCTATCACGGGAGGAGTGTGGTCAAAAGCCATTTTTGAGGGAAAACGGGTATTTCAGCATGCAAAGCAGGTACTTTCTGTGTCACTTAACACTAAGCCACTTCCCTGTCCATGCTAAGATAATTATTCTGTTTTCACGAAGAGCTGATCCCTCACAGATTGAGGCCGAGCTGAGAGAGCTTTGAACAGCCCGGCATACACTGTGCCTAGTATTTGCCTGAAATACCTACTGCCTTCTGAGAACATATAACCACCTCACAAGAGAAAAACACGCCATATCCTGAGCCTCCCCACGATGGATTAAGCTGGATTTGCTTTTGCTTTCCCATATTTTGTTGATTTTTTTTTTTTTTAAATAAGGCTAGAGGTGCTTGAAGAACACAATACGCTCATCCCTTTTACCTGTTCCCAAGCTGCACTCAGCGTGAAGTCTGGCACTTTTGCTCCACACCTCAAGAAGGGCTCGTCTGTTTTCTCCAGCTACATGAGTTTGTCCAATAAAAGATTGTCTAGGTACTTCACCTCTTCCATAACCTTTCCCGAGAAAGCTTTTTACTGAGATCTCAACGGTAGATAAGGTGAGAAAAGGATAACGCTACAGCTGCTGACTTTTAGAGGAAATCATTGCACCATCGTTTTCAGCCAAAAAAAAAAAAGCCAGGATTATGCTGGTAGGGCTGCAAATGCAAGAGTTGATGCGGTTAAACATTATCATCAAGGGATGATGGCAGGTAGGATGCTCTCTATGCTCTGAGTGGAGAAGTACCATACTCCCAACCTCATCCTCAGCTGCACCAAAGGCTGTCCCTACTGCACCCAACATCTTCCTCAGGGGAAAGCAGCCAAGGTAAGGGAATTGTAGGTCTCCTATTTTAACTTTATCTTCCATAATAATAAGCCACATGTATGAACAACTCAATTTCTCCATGAAATAGGTTAATCTTACCATCCCTCCTTTAAATCTAACTGATGTGACAATGTCTGTAACACGCTTTGTCTCATTACCTATAGAGGTAAGTAAGAAACCAGGATGCTCGAGACCAGTTCCCGGCACTGATGATTTTTGCTTTTTTCACAAAAGAAGCACCAGTAGAAATTTCACTTGGCTCATATGAAACTTAGGGGAGGAGTAAATGAATTGCTCTTTTATCATGTCTTATTAAGAATGCTCAGTATATAACCCATTCTTCAAATTATGCTCTGTTGAAACAGTCAGATAATCACATTAAAAAGGTGAATGGAAGAGGAGAGCAGCACAGTTAGTACCTGTCTCTTTAGTAAAAGCAGATGTATGCACACTTAATACATATGTTTCTCAACCAGGACTCTAAAATAGTGTATTTTAGAGCCTTATATTTCACTAAGTAATGCCATATACTGCAATTATAGACTGTAATGTTACTCAAATTGCTGTCACAAATTAGAAGTGGGGTTCTTAAATATTTAAGAAAAATTCAGCTAATATATTGCAGTAGTATATTTTAAACCCCCACCCCAAATCACTACAATATGAGGGAGGTGGCAGGGCAGTGGGGGAGAGAAAGGAGCTCACAGAAGGTCACACGAATGCCATGGCACCACAGAGAAAGCACATCCAGCCATTTGCAAACAGAAATTTTAGAAGCTGGAATAAAATATCTTCACCTTTCATTGATATACAAGTATCAAACAGTAAAGTACATCTATATAATATGTATTATGCAGCTTTATTTTTATCACAGAGTTCTTCTAGCTGAATGCACAAACTACTTTGACTCTGCTGTCATCATTTATTTTATGTCCCTGAAACCCCCAGTAAAAGGGAGCTTTTTATCTGCAGTTTGACAAGAGATGGTCTCTATTTATTTCACACTACAGCACATCGCAACGGTGTTGCCCAGACTGGGCTTTGTGACTCTCTAGTCTCTTCTGTCATTCTCATTTCTCTGTTTCTCCATCTGAACACTTGCCATGGTCCTACTGTCAGCTCTCTGATGCTTTGCACAGCGGCAGCAGGACGGGCACCAAGGGACTTCACCTTTCTCGTCTTCTCCCAACAGCTCCTGCTGACCTAAGTTATGGTCTGTAACCAATCAGCTAATAAAGAGCCACGTTACACTGAGGGGCAGGATCTTTTTAACAAGAAAGCACATGCAAACTTTACATATTGGCTAAAAACTTTACTTGCTGTTTAACATCACAACTCTCACTATGTGAGTGATGATTTTATAATGCGATTTCTCACCTACGTCCTTCAAAACATCTGGTTTAGGAAGCAAGTAAACTTTCCAGTGCTTACAGGAGTGTTCTGACACCAAAAGGAAAACAACTGCTCTGTTATGAAAGTTCAGGATTCCTCAGATTTTTTAATGTTCAAGGCTTTCCTCATGTCTTGGCACCTTCCAACAGCAGAGTTCCCGCTCCCACACTGATTCTGATGTGGCATCATTTTTTTCTTTTTCTGCTTCATGAACTTTCTTTAAATGATGACCAAATCATGAAATACCCTGGTTTTGCCAGTCCTGGGTACTTCACTGTAGTGTTCCCACCAGATTTGCTTATCAAAGGTCACAAACCTTACACTGCTGCTAATAACAGCAGCAGCTCCGTGCTATTGTTGTGCCAAATTTCTGTACGCAGCTGCTGGCTGCAGTTAAACTTCTGATCCCATTTGGGGTACACAACAACCCGATACCTTTTCACCTGGAAACAGCTGCGCAAGTGCTGGTGTTTTGGGGTAACTTTTTTTAAAAAAATGTTTCCTTCTCCTTTCCATACAAAAAGCTTCTATAGTTACAGCTCCGAAGTGGGAGTCAGGAATTTTGGTTCCTGTTCCAGTGCTGCTCAACTCACTATTTTCTGCGCTAACAACCCGTGGTCGCGGTACTGAGGATATCTACATTCAAAATACATGCGTTATCACGTAGGTTTGACATCTGCAAGCATGTCTATGTGAACACACATAAAGACACAAAGCTGGCAGGTTAGAAACAGAGAACTATTTGGAATATGTCTTTTTCGTCTAAATCATTGACAAACCTCCTTAAGAAGTAGCCAGGAAGGCAAGTAAGGTAATCAGTCCGCCGCTAGTATTAAGTCTAAAACAATCTCCAGCTGAAATGTGATTAATCCATGCATGACAGCTTAAAGGTCAAAGCTAGAATGCAGAGCTTCTTGACTGCAAAGAAAGAACTGACTTATTTTTATCTCTTCTTTAAAAATTACAGCAGCCATGAAGTGGCTCAAGGAGCAGAGTAATGAACGTCATAAACCTGCCTCATAAAAATGGCATTCATGCAGTAATACAGCAGGTCAGATGAGCAGGGAACATTTCATTAAAAATTCCCCTTCTTGCCTACCCAAGAGAGACTTAAAACTAATCATATAAAATGGCTGAGTGACACCATTAACGAGCATTAATATTTTAAAGCTTTAATAGTACAACAGAGCTAGGCTGTTATATCAAAATTATACAACCTTATTAGACAGTGCACTTGGCTGCATTGTACTTGAACTGTCAGTACCCCTGATTGGAAATATTAAGGTGGCCACGAACCACAGCACAAATACCTGAGCTGTTGTTTGTCCATACTTTGAAGGCACAGTAGTTTCCTAACATGTGCCAAATTCTGGAGAATTTTGTGAGGAACAAGCTGGTTTACCTCACCCATACCAAAGGAGGGAGATCTTTACCGTGAGAAATGGGAAAGGCTGGTTTCGGAAAGCTATTCATTTGAAAAGATGTTGATTAGATTTTATAATCTTGTGATCTGGATTACAATTTCACACAACCATGTGGGTAGGAAAACATCTTCTACACTTCCCTTCAGCAGCAAAAAGTGATAAAACTGAAGAAAGTAGAGAGACTAGCACATGTACGTATCCTTAACCCCAAAGACAAAAGTAAACGTCATCCATATTCCTCTTCTGGGGACAACTAAGGATCTAGCTGACAAGCTCAACTAAAAGCTTCTCTGGGGATTACCTGCAGTCACACGCAGTAATCCCATGAGGTAGAACCATTCACTTCATAAACAATGGTTTCCAACTTTGCCTCTTTTCTTTGTGGCAAAATCAAGTCTCAATCATAGTTCCTGGACATGAAACGTAACTGGAGGAGGAGATACAGACACAGACAAGGTTTAAAGCAACTGGTTTATCGTTTTCTTTGTGAGAAGTGTAGATCCTATCAAACCGCCCAAAACGTACCAAACGCTCACTGTGGCTCTCGTCCGTGATGTTGTACTTCTAAACACACCCAAACTCGTGCCAACCAACACCGCTCCTCTTTTAAACTTCAGTGATTTGTAGGACAGTAATCAACTGACTTTGACAATAATGTAGACTGTACATTGCAACCTTAGCAGGCAATCCTGCTTTAGGAACATCTGAAAGCTCAACAAAGTTATCATTTAAGAGAACCTCTTAATTACTCTGCCATTATAATGAATGTTTCTCATAGGCACCCAGCTGTTTTGTTTCTTCTTGCATGGAGACAGAGAAATGAATTGCTCAACAACTGCCTGAGTGATAAGACACTGGTATTCTTAAGATTCAAGAGATAATGTTGATTACTGTGAGCTATTTCCCTCTCCCTAAATGCTATAATTTTAGCGAGCAGTTTAAGAAGGGATTTCTCAGACAAGAGAGAAATGGAAGGAGTTTGCTCAGTGTTGGTTACTTAGGCAATGTTTATAGTAAATTGATGCTATGACTTTCAAGGAGAAAAGAGATTCACAAAAACTGCAGTAATCCAGTACTTGACAGTCTTGTCTTTGTTAAACACTGCACGTAATTCTCATCAGCACTGCTTTCTGCATTTCATAAGTGAGGAAGTTGAAAGAAATACTAATATCTCACATCTATAAATGCTGTTGGGCTCAGGTAAGCAGTTTTCTTGGCATATGTAATGACAGCTTACCAGCTCTTGAGTTAGTTGAAGGAATCATATCTAATAGTATCCCTCCCAAAATGCATGACCATCTGACAACACGGCAATTCCTGGGGTCAAGTAATAAAGTGTTACAAACCAAAGATGCCGCAGGAGACCTACCCCCAAAAGAAAAAAAGACAATAAAACCATGAAATGGGGAGCAGTAAAGGCTGCTTAAAACATTGAAGAGTTTGTGTTCAGTATCACATTCCCAGCACACAACTATGGTAGCCCAACAAATTCTGTTTCTTCGCTGATCCAGAACAAATAACTTGTTTGACTTATACACATAATGCTGCAATATTGCTGTCTTCTATTTCCAAAGCACAAGCATAAATATCAGTCTTAGTTAAGACTAGCTGGTTGGGTCATACATTTTCAGTTCACTACACTGATTTAAAAAACTTACAGTAATGATGTATCACTGTGACGTATGACCAGGCACTACATGACAGAGGAGAATCCATCATTCTGTGTCTAACAGCTTTGACACTGCTTGAAGACCACGGTCAGCAACAGACCTTCCTGAATTACAATGATGTTACTCAACTGGAGAGAATCAAACAGCAAAAATAATTAGGGAACTGAAGTAATCTGCTCATGACTTATGACAGAATGGATTGAACAAGGCGGCCTTGACAGCCATAGCCATGCAAGAACGCAACGGTGGAGTGGAAGTATGTTGTCATTAAAACAATGCCAAGAAAAACTACAACTAACAATATATTGAATAATGTAGACACCTAAAAAGGGGAAATATTAAGGCTGTCGTTTTGACCTATGCGTAATGGAAAAATAAGGCGGTTCATTACATGAAGGACAATTTAGAGCGACTGCAAGAGCTCAGCAACCTTCCCAGGGACACAGAGAATGGCTGCTGCTGCTTTGGCCACCAGCAGCCAGGCTGCACACGCACGGCAGGGCACAACCCAGTCATCTGCAAGGGGACAAACTTAGGCAAACCGTCTTTTCCATCTCTATTTTCCCCAATCATTTGAAATTTAAATCTGACCTGCCTGTAAATAATCTCTCTCACAGCTAGAAAATAAAATATCATACAAAACAGAACTTTTCATTTATGACTGGTTTAGGATTCAGACTCCCCTGGGATTCTCATATTTGGTTACACAAGCAAGCTGCAAAAGCAAAGAGAAACCGCTGCAAAGCGAGCTGACAGCAGCTCCACTCAGACGTCAAAAGAAATATAATTGATAGGACTGTTCAGAAGCGTACAGCCTGCGAAGTATCTCTGACAACTGAAACTGTGTTAGAAATATGTAGTAATTTGCCAGATAGTTTACAACCCATAATCATTTCAGAAGTTCCGCTCTTTCACTGGTGTAGCTTGACGGAAAATTAATATGAGACCTGCAGGGAGCAAACATCCATTATTAGTAGCACGTAAGTGCAAGGTAATTGCCACTAAGCAGGTGCATGGTTGCTCTGAACTGCACGAAGGGGTGCGGGAGGTGGGGAAGGACACCTGAATTCAGTATCCAACCCCAAACCGCTTAGCTTTAAATGTGACGTCTCAGCCCCTGCCTGACTTGCCCTGTGTTACCGATGGACTTGGTAAGCAGCTGCTCCTCACATCTCTGCATACCTCAAGGCTGTCCACCCCCCTGGCTGGTAAAGAAGAAATGTAAAGTAAGAAACAGAGAAAGAGGGCAACACAGAAAACAGGCAAACACAAAAACGTCAGGGCTTCCATCCTGTCCGCAGGCTTTGGGAATCGTAGCAACTTACAGACCGCTCCGGAGGGCAAAGCTCCATGGTTTCCATTAGCCTGAGCAGACTGCTCATCAGACAAATGCGGAATAATTTCCAGTGTCGTCATGGGGGCACAGACTCCCTTAAACTTCAAACTATTTACAGAATAATACAGAAAAAGAAATTTCTCTCTACAACCTTTTTTTTAAAAAAGTACCCATAAGGTTAAGTGAGTAAAACTGTACTTAAAGTCTGATGCACACCAGCAAAATGAGTTTAAAAAAAACCAAAAAATGCAGACAAAGTCATCACACCTCTACTTTTTTGTTGCCCAAGCTCAGTTTGTCCCATGTCCAGCTTAAGCACGCATTTTAAACCACGTATTCTGAAAACCCTCCAACACCTCAACTTTCCAATTGCACCTTTGTTTCTGTTGCTTTGTTCTTAAATCAAGTGATGAGAAAACACAAGGATGATTTTAGTGATATAATCGTTATGGATAGTATTGTTAAAAAAAAAATAAAAAAAATCAGCACTGAAAGTTTCACTTGCCCGAATAATTACTGAGGCTGCAGAATCCCCTTCGTGCAATATGTTCTTCTGTGGCGGCGAGGACGGGAGGCAGAAACAGTATATCAATCAAGCCAGACAGAAAGAGCCTGTCCTTTTTATTCAAAAAG
The DNA here is from genome assembly GCA_013400135.1 of Rhinoptilus africanus. NCBI lineage: Eukaryota > Metazoa > Chordata > Aves > Charadriiformes > Glareolidae > Rhinoptilus > Rhinoptilus africanus. The sequence continues at coordinate 680,548 of VXBO01005579.1, forward strand.
GATTTTGCATTTCCAAGTGCGTTGCTCCAGTTTAATGAAACCAGCGCTTGCAAGCTCCCATGTAACACTTCAGCTCTGTGCAAGGACATGCAAAGCCTTCCAGCCTTTTACACAATTTCTTTCTTTATCTAATAAATCAAGTCAGGCCTTTTTGAGTAAAGCGTCGCTCCTTGTGAAGGAGTGAAGAACCGCCTCATTTGACAGTGCAAGGAAGGGGAAAAAAACCTAATGGGGGAGCCAGCTTCATTTCAAGGTGACACTAAGCAGAGAAAGAGGAGAGGCGGCAGATTGGTATTCTGCGAGGCTCCACGCAGGCGTTGGACATGAGATTCCTCTGAATTGAGGGAGTCTCACTCCATTAATTCAAAAACCGATTGAGGTGGAGGGAAAGTAGAGCAATATGCATTATGTATTTGTTACAAAACTATTGTGTCAAAGCAATATTTAGTGGTAAATTATGGCACTATCAGGAGTAGGAAGCCACATACATAAATCAATTTGTCTCCTCTGCTGGCAGGAGTGTGACAAAAAGAGAAGAGCTCATCAGTGCCATTATTTCCCTGGGCTGGAGGAGAAGGGACGAGGGGGTGGGGTTGGGCTGCCGGGAGAGCCAAACACGCCATTGATTGTAAGTGACAAAAGGAGGAAGGCCTTTAACTTTGAGGAGCGGAGTTGAAGATGCTATCGCCAAGTTAAAACAAAGAAACCAAACCCCTGCTAAGGAAAGGTTGCTCAGTACAAACAAACTCCTCTCTTCCCTACAGGAGCAGGAAGGGGAGCACGGAGACCAACTACTCGTTCATCCTCCTTTATTTCTCGAAAGTCAGCTTGAAAAATTGGTAAAGATTGGAACAATAACATTTTCTGCAGCGGAAGAGCGAAAAAAAGGAGTAAGGGTTTATTGGAATAAAGGGAAGTACAAATAGCACCCTGCTAAATGGTAATTATGCCTTTATGGAAATATCCTGTTAATTACTAGGTCATTTTTTGTTTTACAATTGAGTTGTCAATTTGCAGTTAATTTAGGCCATGCCAGTCTAATAGCTATTTACAGATCACACAATTGCCTATACGGGAGGAGCATGTGGCCTCCGGGCAACAGATGCCATTTTGGGAGTGCTGGAGGTAAAGTATCATTGAACAAATGCAAGCCATCAACCGAAAGGCATTTCTGACAGGGGGGTATGTGCACAATTACAATAAACACAGCGAGTGGAATAACGAAGAGGCTTCTTCACTTCGCTTAGTGCTCAGTTTACGGTAATAAGATAGAGCAGCATGTTAGAGGAGCTATTAAATAAAATCATAATTATCCCTCCCTTTAACAACACCAAGCAGTTGCTAGATCTTCTCTAACCATAACACATATGAAGTCAAAAACCCCAAATAAAAGCACTAAAAGCTACTGAAACACCACCACAATCACCAAGGTTTGATTTGCGGTGTGTCTGTTCACCTGTTCACCACGGGGATCTTCCCATAAGAGCTTGGCCCTGAGCTAGCTGGAAGCATCTCTATTTCTGGCACTTCCTTAGTGCAGGTGTGTTCACACCACGGTAACGGGCACAGTGTGGAACAGAACGAAACATGAAAACGTGAGTTTTAGTGTGAGAAGTGAAACCACCCAGAACAGATCCCAGCCAGGACCCGATGAAATACTGGGCCAAATGACCGATTTGCCACGGTACCAGGGAGGCATCGCTACCACCGAGGAGAAACACAGAGCTCTCAGCAGCAGAATAAAGTGCACACAAAGTATCTCCGGAATTTGCTTTCCTCTCTGAAAATACCAAGATCACTGAGGCATCCAGAAGGATTACATCTACAAGCCACTTAAAAATGCAAAATACAAACCTAACACTCGATGCTTTTCAACATGCTTGTTTGTTTCTTCCCAACTATGGCTTTATGTATTTCAAAGGATAAACCACTACCCTGTGTCCACGTAATGACTGGAAATAAAAAAGCCCAGGATTACTGTCTAGTCATGAACTTAAAGGAAGCTTAAGGGTTGCTCCTGAAGATCCTTCCTCAATGTCTTTGAGGAGAGTGGAAACATGTTCTCTTGCTCAGTCCTAGCCTTCAGAATTTAGGAACTGAAGACAGGTGAAGCCAGAGGACTTCTCCCCAACATCTGTTTGAATGTACCCAAAGTAATGACACAAGGGCTGTTATGCACCACATTTCACACGGAGACCTCTTCTTAAGACCTCCTGAGATGCTATCATGTATATTGAAAGTTAAAGCCCTGGTTTTGGTTGGTAAAGTGAAGTAAGGGAGTCTATTCTTAGTAACATGTTGAGACAACGACACGAAAAGTCTTGACAAGCTATTCTACACTTTCAGCTTAGTCCAAAGCACGATATCAACTTCCCATAATGACTACAAATAGAAGTAATGAAGGGCAAAGAGCAAAAATACAAAATAAAATACAACAAACAACTCAAGCAGATTAGCAGGCACTTTATGAAATTATCAGTTTGCAACAGTATAAACAATTTTAAGTCAATTTATAAAAAATATTCCCAGAAGGCAATCAAGTAAATCAGGTAATTATATCCTGTAAAGGGAGATAACATCAGGAAAATTAGAAACACTTCTGCACATAAATCAGAGGAAGGAAAGCCTTCACACTTCATTTACTCATTATCACATTTTATGTATTTCTTTGCAGAAGACAGGGAGCTGGCATGGTTAACGTTGGCTGCTGGGTGCCCCGATAATCGGCTGTGCTTATGGAAATGGCTCGAGGTCAGCTTGCACAATGCTGTCAATCAGCAAAACATGGAAAATTTGACAAATAGATGATGGAGCAAAGTGAATAGGGTTCACGCTGTGAATGCTGACATTGGGAGAGAGCCTGAGAGTTCAGAATTGAGCCTTGCTCATACAGCACAGGAGATGCTCAAGGCACTGGAGGAGTTTGGGATTTCATTTCTGGGGTCAGGCTTCGGTAAGTCCACACATTTGTCGCTGCAGTAATCAGGGACTGATGAGCATCCTCCCGTAAAAACAGAAGTCACATGTTTAAAATCAGGAGGAACCCTAAGGGTTTCTCTAGTTTCTTGTCTAGAAGCTTAGACTGTTTACTGTCAGGGCTAAAGGCTTCCCCAAGTTTTGGCTTGGACTAACCAACAAAGGATGGACCAGTGACTGATTTTTAGATAAAATATTTCCATCACAGCTCTAGGTTTGGTGTATGTTTAGTACCGTATCTACCTATCACAATTTTCTCTGCCTTAGGATGGAAACGGCAAACAATCCTCATACGCAGATTGAAAGGTGGAGTCTCATTTCACTTCAACTTCTGTCAGCAACCCCTGCGGTATGTCATTTTGCTCCCTCTATCTGCAGTCAATCACGGCACCTCTCAATGTCTTTTAGTAATCATATCCATGGGGAATTATTATTTCTCTTTTCACCAGAAAAGGAAGAACACCAGTATCACATATCTAAAATGCAGCACTCCGCTCAGCCAAGCTGTTAAGCATCTATGTAAAGTTAGGCACATGCTTAAATTTCATTAAAATTAACAGGACTTAAAGAAAGTGCCTGGAGCTAAGCATGTTTTAAGTGCTTTGTTGAACAAGAATGTACTTAAGCAAATGCTTAAATGCTTCCCTGAATTGGTGTCAAACTTATATTAAATCAGGGTCCTTGCTGTTTTTATTCCAGAATGTCACGAGTCATGCAGAAGAGATGATGCTTAACCAAATCTTCCATTTTTTCCTTAGGATACATAAGAGCTGTCCTATTTCCTGCTGCAAGCAAAATATATAAAAAAATGTCAACAGGGAATCGCTAGTTGCCGAAGCATCTCTAAGATATTATGGCAGATAAGCCTTTTAGTAGTTAATATTCGTCCCCAGCCACATCCCTACTTTATAGATTATCATTTCTCTTTAATAAAGGAAAACCCTAAATCCCGCAGCTTCAGCTGGAGATGGATTTTCATTTATTTGGTTGCAAGAAACCAAATTAAGAAAATTACTTTCTAACTAATTTTATAGTGCTAAAGAACATCTGATGGTATGCTGGGGAAAAGCTTCAAGCTTTCTGGATGAAGCCGTTAAGACATGAGTAATAATTGGAAATTTACTGTGAATAAATCTTGATGAAATTAAACTGCATTTAAGTATGTTCTATAAAAACCAGGTCAAACGGCAAATGACGAATGCCCTGTGTCACTCGGTGTGGGGAAAGGTATTGCATAAAACCAGAATAATGACTTCCTCCAAGTACTAAGCACAGGCAAAACTTCTTTTTTCCCCCTGCGAAGAAGAAATCCAGGCATAAAATTACCAAATTTTCCTTTGTAATTCCTGACACCACCTCATCCCTGGAGGGACACGGCTGGAGCTGCATGTGGCACAGAATGACAGGAGAGACGTCCTCCTTCAACGACACGCTCACTACCATTAGACAGTGCTTTGGAATCACTTTCAGCAAATCAGCCCAACTGCTTTTGACACACAGGTAGCGTTATGTTACACTGAAATTTTTTCCCCAATCATTTTTATAGGTAGGCCCCAGTTGTTAACTGGTGGGAAACAAAGACAACGGAGCCCATTTATCGCAGCTGCTGACCAGATCTACTATACAAAACCCCCAAACTCACAAGCATTCCCACATCACTGCGCATTACATTACCTGCAGATAATGCACAGGTGCAGTACAAATCACAACCCAGTCATTTACGTCTAGAGGTTTAAAGTGATAACTGTAAAGGAGAAGGTCCTTGACTCCCATGGGGCTAGGACTTCACCAGCTTTTGCAAGGCATCATCACTACGAAACAAATACTCTGAATGCAGAGAGAGATATCTTTCTCCTTAAGGAACAAAAAATAATAAAAGAAAAGAAAAAGACAAAAAGATAATTCAATCACAAGCTATCATCCTTCTAAAGACTTTGTCACAGTACATTAAAACAATAGAAAACTACAAATGTGATAATCAAATGTTTTTGTAAGTTAATCATTTCAGCTTACAGGACAGATTTTTCACTGGTGAAGGCTGACATACTCAGTTGAAATCAATGGAGCTATGACAATTTACTCCAGCTAAAGGTCTGGCCCATTGGTTTTTGAAATTCAAGCAGAATTGGAGGAAGGCAGCATAAATTTACAAGCAAAAAAGACCGAGAGAGGCAATGAACCATCCTGACCTTCACTTCCCTGAGTCACAGACCAGAGAGCACAGCCCAGAATAAGGCAAGGGGGAAGAAACTGTGCTCTTCCTTTTCTTTACCTGTATCTCCTAATAGGAGTGGGAGAAGAATTAGCACACCAGGATCAGATTTGCTATGTAGTAATGCAGTTTCTGCAACACATTAGGAGCCATGTAGGTACAACATACCATATCACTTCAGCATTAATGGTACCGGCAACTGACACAAAGTTCATCACCCAGTGTAATCCTAATTCAAAGACTTCAACTTGATAAAGCTCAGAGCCTCGGTTTTACAAAATCTGGTCACCAAGTCATCTTAGCAAAGCAGCAGCAGAGTTAGAAACACAGGGTACACCCCAGACTCCCAGTCCCAGCCTATTTCCTGCCTCACCTATCTCTACCCTTTCACTGTTCCTTTCCTCAAAATTCTTTAGCATCTACAAAGAATTTATCCCAATGTTACCTGTTCAAGCAGGGAAGTTCAACCCATTTTATGGGCGGACAAGCAAGTATACCCAGTGTGGGGTTATCAGCTCAGTGTCTTGTGGATCTAGACCAGAAAGTTAATTGACTTGTCTACAATTAAACAAAAGGTTTCATTGAGCAGCCAGAAACTGAACCCGTGCATTGCCAACCCCTGTCCAGCACCCTAAGTTGTAAAAGCATCCTTCAAGAAAGCCTCAGTTGGAAGGATAGAAGCCAGGACACGGGAATGTCAGAAGATGAAAGAGTGGGTACAGAGGAAGAAAATCAAGTACCAGCATGAGAAACACGCCTGTTTTGATGGAAAAGACAACACAAGCTGTGAACGGCACCTCCTTCACTGCGGGTAAGGTGGACCATGGGCAGAGAAGGGGCAGGGCAGGCACAGGGCTCAGAGACCGCCCAGGCTTTGCTCCACACACAGCCCCAGCGCCGCCCAGGGAGTGAGGAGGGCTTGGAAAATGCCACTGACACAGCTCAGGCTTCAGTATGAAACAAAAATATTGTAATTCAGCATGAAAAGCAAAGGTACTTCCTGAGGAAAACATTGGGAAGAAGGAACTTTTCTTTTCTTGCAACCCTAAACAGAAGCATACTGTCCTTTTATGAGATTATACAGCAAATATCTGCTAGCAGGTACGTATTAACTTCTGCTAGTTTTTCCTTCGCAATATGTTGCATTTACTACCATGTGGTTAAAAACAAAAACCCTGCTGATCCAAACCCTTTCAAGTAACATTTGTTATGTTTCCTGCTGTTACTATTTGTCCATTAATACTTTGCTAGAGAAGATAGTGAAACTCGTCCCAGAAAGTGTTTAACACTCCCCATGGAGGCTGCCCCAAACCCTGCCCCGGCTCTCGCACCAGCTCGGGGGGCCGCCAAACTGCCAGGCATTTTTATTTTCATCTACAGAAAAGGAAGATGGGACTTGATGTTATTGATCAGCCCAACAGACCATCAAGATTTACCAGATACGTCGCTACTAATCTACACTTTCTGGTTCACAGGAAGGTAACTCTGTACATGACGTATGTGCAATTCAACTCTGATAATGCACTGAGAATAATTAGCTCATGATGTTTCTTTGTACCTACTTATCTTTGGATCTCTATCTACCTCTGTTTCCTTTTCTGAGACATCCTTTTAGACTCTCCTATTTTTGATATTTATTTGCCACAAATACAGCATTGGCAGGCATTGTTAACTTTAAGGCACCAAGAAGAAAGAGGTCTGTGCTACCTAAATTATTTGTAGCATTTCTTGGCTGAATGCAGGTGTTTAAAAAAAAAAAAAAAAGTCTTCCAGAGCATCAAAAAGGAGACAGAAGGATGAGTTCCCTGAAAAGACTTTATAAAGGGTTCGGGGTAGACTGATTTAGTAACATCTGCTCACAAAGAGACTGCAGCTCTTTTAGGAAAGGGTGGAAAGCAGCAGCCGAGCCTGTGAATCGCACATTTCACCCTGCGGAATACAGACAGCTTTGTGGAAACAGAACATCCTGCCAGCGCGGCTATTTGACAGCCTCAGGTAGCACCTGCTAACAAGGATGAGCTTTATTTATTTATTTTTAAAGAAACTTATTTTTATGATTACTCCAAAGAGAGATTTTGGGGATTGAGAACTACTACCAAGTGCTACACTAATGCAGGGACCTTTTCTGGAAGGTCACAGCTCGGCAAAATGGGGAACCAATTATACAGCTGCTCCCACAGCCTGCACTCCGGCTGCACAGAAGCACTCTGCCAGTTCCTTCTTGTAAGGCTTGGGGATAAATCAGGTCTGGGAACAGAGATCACCATCCCTTTAGACAAATAGGGCTGCAGTTCCCTGGAATGAACTATTCAGCTCTTGCTTTCTTCAGTGGAAAGGATGAGCCTTGCAGCTTCCCCTAGGGCCAGTGTCACTGCAGCCCAGGAGAGAAAAGGATGCTCGCTGGAATATGCAGCTCTTGCTGCATCAATGAGAAAATGGCTCCTGCCTCAGACTAAAACACATCTTGGTGGCGTGAAACAGCAGCACTCGCTGCCTTTTGCCCAATTATTCATCAGCACCTACCACCGACTGAGCTGGTCAAAGGCTGCCTCTGACTGTTTGTTGTCTTCCAAGAAGTCAGCAGCAGGATGTTGCTTTTACACTCCAGGTTAGGTTTCCTCTCCCATCTGGCTTCTGCTACGTCTTCAGAGAGAAGATTTCATTTGCAGGCTGTTTGCCATGAAGGAAGGAAACTGTCTGCTACTTCTGTTCTCTGCAGGGATGATGATACCGCATGCTTGCTCTGCTAACTATCTGCTACTGCTTTGTAGCATACAAGAAAAACATCTACTGCCTGCCACTGGCTGTTAATAACACTCACGAGAAAGACATTTGTTATTTTTTTCATGAATATGCTGCTCTTGAGTCCTCAACTGGATTACAATTGGTACTTTCAGAGGCAGCACAATGGGACGGGCAATGGGAATGGAGAGAGTGAGGACTCCCCATTACGTGTAATTCAGCTTTGTATGGAAGACACAAACACACGTTTTCCCTCCTGTCCTCTCCAGCCATAAAGCCCAAGGGACTCCATCATGTTAAAGAATACAGCAAATGCCGCTGCTCTTTCTCTTCATGCATGGTTCTTATTTCCTCTTAATATTACATTTTATCAGGATGCTACAACTCAGTACCCTGGATAGGAGGAAGGGGAGGAACGCAGATCTCGTGCCAGCAAAGGTTTGACGCAGGTGGCAGAGCTGCATCACAGATCTAAGCAACTGATACAGTCTCCCTGTGGACATCAGACAACTATGATTCTCTCCAGTCCTTTTCGGTTCAGAGCGTCTGACGATCAGAGAGCTACGCTGCAGCCTACCGAGGTGGCGTTTCCGTAAGAGGCAGGTGGGCACTGCCCACGCCGGGCCCTGGCCGGGATTGCTGGGCTGGAGGGGCACACCGGGACAGCGCGAGAAGCAAACCCGGTGGAAGCAGGCCCAACGCCATCGGGCTGGAGCGCAACTGAAGTCATCTGTCACCTCAACTGTGCCCACATGACCTCTGGAAAGGAGCCAGCCCGGTCCCTGCAGACCAGAGGCGGGGTTGGCGGGGATGGCTGGAGGACCCTCTCGTGACCAAAAAACAGACCAAACACCCCCCTCGGCTACACCTTCCCAGGGCTCTGGTCCACGGAGCCAAATTCACACGAGCATCCTGCTCACAATTAAGACAAAGGTATTTCAATGATTAAAGTTGCAAAAATGTAACAGAGAATATTAATCATTTTCCCAACAACTTGAGCCAGAAAATAAGTCCTAACACTTATGTTTCCAGTTCAGGTTTGGGCTTGTGGATTTTCTTAGCCGTCCCTCAGGTTTGCAACCCTCAAACAGTCCTGTTGTTCTCAGCTCAGCTGAGGCGTCTGCAATAAGCCATTGGCACCCCCCTCCTTCTCCACTTCCACTGTCTCCTTTTAATCGTACCAAATTCCTTTGGCACCCATCTCGGGGTAGTACATAACTCCGCAGGAATTCCATTGTCATGTAGCATTAATTTAATGTCCACTTATTATAAAGTGTTATGGAGAAATAATACACTATTCATGGATGAAAAGATTACATTCGAAACCTGACTGTATAATGAAGATGCCGTTTTGAAAGGTGCTGCCTATTGTTCGGCATCTTACGCTTTGTAGAAAGAAAGTGCTGCTTGTTTTGACAAGCAACTGAAATTTCCGTTTACTGCTCTAACAGCAATGTTTTAACTGTCATTCCGTGAGGACAGGAATGTTCTGCAGTTCAAAACACACTTTTCAAGGATTGATTTGGACATACTTGCCTGTTTACATATATTTTTAAATGTTAAATTAGCTTGGAAGTCTAATTTTCTTGTCCTGTTTGATAAAGGATTTCAGGGCACAGGACCCAGTGGCACTTCAGGCCAGCCCTGTTATATGACTAATGGGCAATTTGCAGCTCTCAGTTTTATTTTACTCCGAAAGACAAAACCCATCTAGTGAAGACAAGAGCTCCCACCATCACTTTTTAAAAAACATTTTAATCTACTTAGTCAGACCAGATAACTGTGGGAATGTATAGCTGTACTACGGGATGATTATCTATGGGTACAGTGCTGCAGCTAAACTGAGATGCTCATTTCCGAAATAGTGCACGTGGCTCTCTGAGCAGGTCACCTGGCAGAGGCAGGACTGCAGCCCTGTGCCCTCCTGGTGCATCAGCAGGAGAGTCCTGTGGCTACCAAGCATCTCTCCCACCGCCAGCCCAGACCACAGCTGGTACCGTCAGCTCTTCCTCCGCTGGCAGAGATGAAGCTGCCCACTGGGTGCACATCCACCTGGGAGGGTTGTAAGAACTGCTGTGGACCATCACTTCTGGACTGGATTTGGCATGGACCAGCAATAATTCAGTTCCTGGACGACACTAATTTTAACATCTCATCTGTGCCCCATCTGCACTGGCACAAGGAATGTAGACGCCGGTACTTCTAGAATGATAAGCCACTATATAAACAATTATTAAAAGGGGCTAAGGACTTTGGAAGCCAGTGTGAAAAATGACAGGATGACCCAGGGGCTGAAATTAAGCAGAACTGAACAACACAGGGCTCAGCATTTAATGCAAGTGCGATTCTTACACATCGCCACAATAAACATAATTACTAAAACCAACAGGAACTTCAAAATAACCAAATCCACAGGCAACGTCTAAATAAATACAACTGAAGGAGCATTGAAGTTGCTGGAACAATGCTCCTCCACACCATATTTTCCTGTTTTCATTTGCAATATTGCCAACAATGTGAATTTCACAACAGTAGGTGGGAAGTTACAGTTCTGCTAGTTAAAAGATTTTCATTTTTGATGCTGTGAGACATAACCGAGACACGAGACTTCTGTATTAATATACCTGAGTTTGAAAGCTACAAGTGTTTTGCTAAAGCAAAGATCTCTCAGTGACTGGCATTTCAGGATGCCACGGGACGATGAACATCAATCCCACAGCAAACTCACCACACTGATTCCAGTGTCCCCTTTCGTGCCGTTCAACACTGTTTTAGTCTCATAGCTATGGAACAGAAATGGAAAAACACAAACAGAAGCAGAAACTCATGTATTATCAATCTGTTTTTAACCCTCTGAGTGAGCGCAGAGGAGGGAAGACAGTGGGCATCACCCCTCAGGACACAGCAGGGCCCGGGTAACCTAGTGCCTGTCTGTCCTCTGGGCTTCAGGCGCACTTCAGCCGTTTTGCTCCCCCAAAAACAGGAATCATTTTTCTCTTGTTCCAAAGATCATTGTTTCACACATAATATTACGGTGTTTTAACTTAATGAAGTCAATGGTGTGAATAATTAAAATTACCCGATGAAAGAGAAATCAAAAAACACTTTCCTCACAAGTTTGAAGCAGTTACAGCATATTAATTAAAAAGTAACCAGAGGAAAAAAAAAATAATTTGCATTATGTTCAGATAAAACTCTCTGAAAATGAAGGGCTCAAGTGTAACTAAGTGGATCCAGGCAAGACGATGCAACTGGCAGGTAGCCCTTTCCAGTTTCTCCAGAAGAGTTTTTGGACAATAAAAGGAAGCATTGGTTGGAAAGTGTCTGCAACTTTCCCGACACCATGACAGTGACAAAGAGCATATGTCCGTTTAGCTTCAACAAAAGCTCTGTAAATACTGATGGTAAAGGGACAGCTGTCTGAACATTAAATCAGGGAAAATCATTACCAAACCCACTGCAAAAGTTCATGCAGAATGAGACGGACGCGACGCCCTCATCTTCCAAGCATGTTGCCAGGCGGACGCAGCTCCCCTGCCCCGCAGCTGCGGTGGGAGCAGAGCACAGAGGAGCCCAGGGAGCTGCTGGACCTGCCCACGGCACGGGGCCACCCCGCGCCCCAGAGCCTGTCTGCATGCTGCCAGGGACCCTCCTTGTGCTGGTCCCCCACCTCTCCTCTGAATTAGTCACTTGACCATGGAGACAAACTCTTCCCCAGATCCCCACCAGCATCACTGCAAGGTCTGATACCAGCAGGGCTGTCCCTGCCCACAAGCTGCACCCCAGGAGCACACCCAGCCTGGACAAAGCCTGGTCCTGCAGGAAGCAGGGGCATCGGGCAGGCTTTCTGGCTCACACAGCAGCAGGGCTCGGGAAGAGTGGATCGACTGACGGCTTCAGATGCTCACTGACAACTTACATTGGCGTATGGCAACAATCCACCAGCACAAAACTAATATTGCAAGTTATCAAGACTATTTAAAGATGAGTGGCAGCTAGGAGAGCTCACAGCAGAAGGGATGAGGTAAGGGAAAGTTCAACAATGAGAGAGAAAACACAAGATGGGGAAACAGAAAAGGAAAACAAGAACCTATTCCAATCTGTTGTTTCCTCTGTTATGACTGATACCTCTTCCCTCTAAAAATGCAGCAGGCTGTCAGAGCCTGGAGACTCATAACTTATTTGGTCTGATGAAATTGAGGGAGATGCTGTGTAAGTCGCCAGCCACAAGGGTATGCATACGAGCTGCTGAGCATATGGATCCAACAAGCGCTGCTTCCTGGCTCCGTCCCGGCTACATGAGATTGCCTGTGACGTACAAGGACCTGTCTTTTGTATTAAGACAATAATCACTTGAATCCTCCAGGATAACACGGGAATTTCAATTATCACTTCCAATAAAAAATTAGCAAGGTGCTCCACTGCTGAAGGAAACATTTCTTTTGTATTCTGACTAAACACACTGGGTGTGTTTATTATTTGATTTGAATGTCATATGATCTTGATGGTATGGGACAAGATGTCAATTTGAGAACGAGCACCAAGGCCTTAAAATTTCACTGTGTTCCTTCAAAGCTGGTAATTTCTATATCCAGCAAAAACATTGTTCATGGTAATATTATTTCTTTTGAATATGCTGAGAGCTGCTGCACAAGAGCTGTTATTTACTGAAAGCTGGTCGTGAAATTGCTGCACTTCAGAATACAAGAACATTCTGTGTAAATGAAAACAAAAACGGTTCGTTTTTTAACAAGGGAATTTCAAAATCTAATGCACACTTCATCTGGCAGCTGTGATTTCACCCTGCCCTGCTGCAGAGGTCTCATTACTGCCTTTAAGGGGAGGTTTGGAGAAGACCGGAACCTGCTTGCATCCATTGCTGTAATCCTTGTCCAGCCACCTCGTGCTCCGAGCATGGGCATCTCGCTGGCTGCATCAAATCACATCGTGTTTCAGAGAGTTAAACCATTCCTCTCCCTATCACATGAAGGGGAACCTCAGACCTATTTACTCGATATCAGCATAAAGCCTCAAACCTGCTGTTACACATACATGCAACATTTTTTTCCATTAAGTGAAAACTCTAAAGAAGTCTCTAAAATGATATATGAGACAGAGCTGTTAGACATCAACTGATAACATCTACGGCTAATGATCCCTACGGCATTTAAGTATCAGCCAGCATAAAGATCATAGAAAAGAAATAGCCAGACTACTGCTTAACAACCTCTGCCCCCAAGCAACAAACACCTTACTGGTAATGATTGGCTTATGCTGCTTAATTTTTTTATATGGAGTGCTGTGCTGAGATTTTATTGGGGGGGGGGGAAGGGATGACAGGACGGTGGTAGAGGACACGCAGACAGCAGGGGGTGAAGCGTTGCAGGGGGACATGTTCTTGGTAAATCCACATGGGCAGAGAGCTCTATCAGAGGGAAGGAGGTGTTGTGGATGAGGCAGTTTTACCCCATTTTAAAGACCCACCTATAATCTTTTATGATGGATGAGGCAGTTTCACCCCAATTTAAAATGAGGCAGTTTTATCCCAATTTAAAGACTCACCTATAATCCTTTAGGGATCCTTTTCCACTTGGCTTCTGCTACCACCGAGTGAACCACACAGGAGCAGAGGAGAACTGGAGAAGCATCAAAGCCAATGGAGTGACTCTGGCCAGCAGCCACGGAGACAGGGGCTTTCTGGTTGACCTTACCATTTTCTTCTGTTACTGTAGGACTACATTACACACGCCTTTTGCTCCACCAGTTGTACCTTGGCAACACAGAACTCACTCTTTTTAAAGGTCACTCTTTAACCATGCAGCTGTACAGCCATTAACTGTAATGGTGCACAGAAGGTCCAGAGTGTTCTCCAATGCAAGTAAATAGGAGCCAAACCCAAGTATTTCAGAGTTCCAGCTAAATTATCTTCTTCCATACCCACTGGGCTATAGTCCAGTAAAGTCTGTTTCAACTTGAATTTAATGCAAGACTCTACACCGAGTTTTTCAGCACGTCTTTAAAGCGCTCGAGTACTTGCCAGAGAAGACTGCTCGCATGTGTTCCCTATATGACAATTTCCAAGGCTTCTAAGCATAGATCACTCCCTAAATGTATTTTTCAGTGCTACAAGGCAAGATGCTGATCTCAGTCATGCTGGTGTAAATCTATTATAATTTCATAATCTAGCCTTTAGCATTTTTAATTTCTAAGAACGCCGCTGGGGTATATTTACTCCCTATTTTCTACAGCCTGTTAGGTGAGAATTATAGTCATGTTGTCCAAGGCACACTCTAATCTTATATGCATCTATTAGTGGCTTAGGCTGATTGGACACTCTGATTATTTTTCTTAACAGATAATGCACGAGCCATCATTTACGTGTTATCCCTTTCTGCAATATTGTGATTTCCACTTGGCCCCAGGGTAATACACTATCGGTATTAGCAATTTTCCTTGTAAATTAATCAGAACCACCTAGCAAATAATTACAAACTTCTCTTCCAAATCTATTATCTTCAAGTTTAAATGTGGGCAGATGGTAGGCCTTAGGGCATGTTTTATTCCAGGTATGGAATTAATTGATGATTTCTCACATTATAAACAGAGAACTTCAAATTATTGTTGAACCTCTAATTTTTTTCCCTCTCATTCTATTAATGTTCATGCTAGGTAAATGTCTGGCAGCAACAAAATGTGCATTTTAAATACTTGGCCAATTTCAATTCAGGTATGAGAACCACAAGCTTCCTTCTCGCTAGCACACTGATATTCAAAGCTCCTCTGCAATACTCATCCTCTAATGGGTAAGAATTAATTTATTCCTCGGGCTGCCTGCCCTTGAGTGGAGTTGGACACTTTTCTAAATAGGACTATGACATGCACAGTAGTTTCAGAATATAAATAGTCTAAGTATAAGACATTTGGGTTTGAAAATCAATTTTTCCTTCAAATTGATACCCTAGAGCTGAAAACTGATTACTCATTAATTAATTAAGCTTTCAATGAGCACAGGATCTCTGGAAGCACAGACAAGGGGGAGGGGAGCTCCTGGAATACCTGGTCCAACGCAGACATGGAATATCCGACCTTCATGATTTAGGCGGCCTTTTCTCATTAAGCCAGCAAACTGAGATACCACCACTCTTAAAACCAGTATGTGTAGACAGGTTCATGCAAAAGGCTTCCCTCTCCTGTTCAACGGGTTCTGAATCTCTGGCTTAGACATCCAGGGACATGGGAAGTCTCCGTTCAATTTGAACACCCACCTATTATGGAGTTACACAAGTACCAAGGTTTGCCTCGAAGGCAATAGGGCTGTACCGCATCATTTAAAGCCATCAGATCAACTAAAACAGTTTTGTAATTAAGAATGTATTTCACGCTCAATACCTTTTCCTCAGAACAGTGTGGTACTTGCTATTCCTTACTCCTCATAAAATGTGGATATACTAAAATGAAAACCATCGTCTATCGGCTCGACTTTCAGCATCAGTGCTATTGTCAGCGTATAGATATCTACTGCACCTTAGACACAATGAATGGGAGCTGATCACAGGCAGCCAGGGTCCAGTATGGACACCGTAATACTTTATTTTTAAATGTTATTATTAATCTTACTCTATGCAGAAATTTTTCTGTAAGAAATAAATAAATACCTCTTTATAAATCACAGCCATACAACAAAGCACTTGGACTTTAATTCATTGCTTCCTTCCTTTATTATTTTTCTTTATGACTTCCTCATTTGGAACTTCTTCTATTCCATCACTCACCCAAATAAAAACAAGCTTATGCAATCATACATCACACTCCCCTCTCTTTCCTGGAAGGAGAGGGAGGAAAGCAGCTCAAAACAATTGAAACCATCAGAGAGATTTTCCCAGTTGCGACAAGTGACAATTGTGTAGCCGGCATGGTGTCCCTTTCGCTGTCATTTCCCTAGAACAGCCTATCAGCATGGAAATCCTAAATTCATACTAGAGCCAAGGAAAACCCCAGGAAAATAGCTATTAAAGAACACTGTTTCTTAGACATTCTCAAGAACTACGTAGGTATTAATATAAAGCCTGGGTAATAGAAAAGTTACGAATAGAAAGCTTTGTTCTTGCTTTTCACTTGAGGAATGTCTATTCTTTGTCAGCAATTTATGATCAGCAAAATGAAATCAGAACAAGCAACTGGATAAAAGACAAAAAGACAAACAGCTTTTAATAATGTATAAAGTTGATCACGGTGCATTCCCAAGACTGAGATCCAATGCCAGCATCTAGCAAACAAACCACTGTGACTGCATTAATAGATGATGCCTGATGCACAAGGAACACGATTAATTTTAAACAAGTGACTTCACTGGACAAGGTTCTCAGGAGCACTGAATCCCTTTGAACATCCAACCTTTCCCTACCCCTGTCTACAACTTGAGATACTTTAAGAGAAGCCTTGCTTTCAGAATATGAAGCTTATCTTGAAGTACCTAGAATCGTAGGCAGGAGGGAGGGGGTGTTTGGCATCCAAAATTGTTACTGGTGGCCAAAATGAGCAGCTTTGTTTGGAAACAGCAGGCACCAAGTCCACCGGAAGGGTCTTAGAGAAGTACACGTCATGCTGCACAAAGCAAGAGCCCAGAGCTGCAGGACCAGACAAATCAGCCATTACAGTGAGACTGGTGATGGATTCTGTGATGGGAAACGTCAAATAACTACTTACCAAGCTGACTATGTATCCTAAGGGGCTGAAGGAAGGACGGAGGAAGGGCTGAGATTTTAAGTAGGCAAGCAAGAAGATCAGGGTTTTCATGGACCAAATTCAACCTCCTTGGACAGGAAAATTTTAATTTTATTTATCTAAGTAAGAAAGCTTCTGTTATGTCTCTCGGCCTCTTCACTAATCGGAATTGTTTAGGTAATGCGTGGAAAGGGAAAGGCAGATAGGGTATAACCAGAAACCACAAACTGTATTCTCGCAGCAACATGTTAAGCTCTTTGAAGCCAAACAGGAACATTTAACATTAATAATAAAAAAGGAGGATGGATGCAACTTAATTCCATAATTAAAGGGTTAATTATATGCATGGTAAAAATAAGTTTTATGTTTTACTGTGCACACCCAATCCCTATAATCTGGTCATAAATAAAAGGGCTGGTGATAAGGAAAGCTGCAGGCAGGAGAGCAACTCACCATCTTTAATGGGCAGTTATATGACATGCTGCTAGTACATTGGCAGTAAATCAGCAGAAACATCTTTTATAGAGTTCTAGTTTTTATGATGTCATTAACTTTCCTCCTTATACTTAAGGGATAATGAAATAAAGTCATGAGGAGGGATCAAAGGATGAGCCCGAACCGTGTAGTTTGAAACAGCCACAGGGGAATCAATTTTGCCCACACTTTCCTGCAGACATTTTGATGGTGGAGAGGAGTGAAGAGTGGAGGAGGCAAGACAGACCACAAAACTTTTGGCAAACCCTGAATAGCACACATATTAATGAGCTGTTTTATGAGAAGGGTTCTTTAAGCAATATTCCTGTGGCTTCAAAACACTTCAATTTAGCAATAATTTAAACGCACAAGGTGGTGGGATCAACACCGCGTTCAAAGAAATGCCAAGACAGGCTGCAATGTTAGCACACCCATGTGGGAAAGATGCCAGGTACAACAACTTCGTCTCATCCTCCCTTGTAATTAGAAACACCGAGCAGGATGGCGATCGCTAGGGTAATGCATGGCGTACAATAACCAGTGGACACCATTAAACAAAGGCAGTAACACCAGAAAGTTACGACAGTTATCAACCGTTTAGGTCAAGTCAGGCATCAATCTAATACAAATGGAAGAAAATGTTGCCAACAGATCTGTATCTAATTAAAAAAAATTAAACTAAACCTCCCCCTCCCTAGCAGCAGTCACTGTGATTAAAATTATTCCCACGGCGTACCTATAAGACAAGCCTTAAAAAGCAGGATCACGCTTCCTGGGTTTGCTGGTGCCCAGACGCAGCTTTCAGAGGGCTCCCCGAAGGGGACTGGCTCCGGACTCCCTTTCGACAGTACGCCATATAGGAAAAATAAATACAACCAACGGGGGGGGGGTGTCAGAGAACACTTCTGCACGACACCGACAACAGCTCTGCGTGCAATACATTACATCAGCACATAGTAGCTGCCATTTATAACTCACAACGCTGTTCAAAAGTCACAGCCTAGTTTGCATAGAAAACCAAGAAACACTCTTATATTTTTTAAGTTCTACAAAAAGAGCATTTTGTCCATCCCAAGGAATGGCATCCTATTAAGGCACATGGATAACAAGGGGTTTTTTTGGTACCACAGAGCATTTGTCTTACATATTATCTTAGACTTGAAGAGGAAATGCCATTTGTCAAACACCTCATGACTGTTTACAGTTGCAGACCACCGACATGATCCAAAACCCTGTGAAGAGCCTGCATGGCCTCCATGGAGCAAGTGGAGGATGCCTTCAGACTGCAAGGCATGAGAACTTCCCGAGGTTGGTGAGTGCTTACTCCATTTCTTCACATGAGTGATTTGTTCAGCTTCAGATGAACTATTTCCAAGCTTAACATCTGCTAGATTTGGCTCAAACAAGACCCCATCCTAAGTCTAGGTTAGAAGTACTGCTTATCAGCTTACTGAGGCCAAATAAAATGTTAAAAATGCCATTACTACTAAGGAATTGAGTTCCTCGATCCATAAAATGGCATGATGTAAAAACTGGTAGGGGAAACACCATCTTGACTTCTGATCATTCCTCATTATTTATTGCACTCTTACCTACCCATTAAAGGGGAAATTTTGTGTCTTCCCACTGAAGGAAGATATCCTGTATTGGCTCTTTCTTAACACACAAATTATATGCAACCTGGGTCTCCTCCTCCTTGTGCCCCAGTGTTTTCTTTCACTTGTTTTGCATAATTCTGTTTAGAGGGTTTTGCCATGGAAATGAAGATGGAGAAGTTAATTAGCCCATCTCAGGGATTTGCACGAGCACATGGGAAGCTCTAGGTCAGCGCATCTGTCTGCAAACACAGCGGTCAATTAGCAGGAAGAACGTTTATCAACAAGTGCTGCTACATTTCCCACAAGTAACCTTTCAGCAAAATACCCGCCGTGTTGCATAGCAAGGATCAGACGTGTCAGTTAAGATGCTGGAGGCCCCTCTGCCCAAGTATCACGCAGCTTGCAGCAAACTACCGACTCCACTCATCTTCCCATTCAAATTGAAACTGTCTTTTATCTGATATACACACGCAGCAGTGTGATGGAAGAGTAACCCATCCCATCTGCCATGGAATAATAATGGCCACGTCAATGTGCCTGTCGATCTCCTACCTGAGGATCTCTCACACTCCCCATCCTTCCTCGCAACTGCAGCTACGGTGGAAGCTCAGCCCCGAGAAGGCAATAGTAGAGACGGAGGGAAGTTCTACTGGTGTATTAAAAGAAGGGAGGGGAGGGAATGGAGGAACTAATTGCAGGCATTGCAACTCTTCCTAAAAATAAGAAACTGAGTTATCACAGTGTTTCTTATAGGGCTTTATGCATTCAAACTTCTCTAAATGAGGGACTACACCATGCGCTGCACATCGCCATACAGATGACTGTATACCATTACCTAAAATTGAACTGAGTCTGTTCAGCCTACCCTGCACTCCCATTTGTCACAGAAACAGTTTCCCTAGCCCATTCACATAATGAATGCGGGTATGAAGTTAATGCCAAGGAAGATAAGCACCCTCAGGGTTATTTAAGCCTACCCTTCTGTCATTCCCTGCTTTTTTTCTTAGGCAGTATTATGCAGGAATTTAAAAAAAAAAAAAACAGAAGGGGAAACAGGGTAGAGGCACATCATCCAGATCCAATGCCAGCATTTACAGTGACCTTGCTGGCTGAAAAGTATTTTATTGTTACCTATTTCAAAATCCATCAGGATCAAAAATTTGGTTTGTTTTCAGGGAAGATGCTGAAGGAAATATTTTGTCAGGCTAATGTCTTTCCTGTTTCTACAGAAACCTTCTCAAATTCTTCATGTGTATCATATTTATCTAGTGGAGTATGAAACACATACCAGGTGTTCCACAAAGCAACAAGTCACATTTCAGAGGCTCAGCACTTTGGTAGGGCACTCTGGACGAAGTCCTGTCCAGCTGAAAGCTCCCACTAATACCAGTCAAGTGAGATTTTAACTTTTTTTAATTGTCTCTTTTAGCTTAAACATAGCCAGGCGAACAATAAGAAGGTAAAGTAAACCAGCTTCTGCTTTAGGACTCCAGCAGACTCCAGCTCTTCAGCCAGCCTTTCCAGCTGTCGTTGGAGCCCACAATCATATCCAACCAAGAAATGTTGCCTACGTTGCAAAATTTTGCAAGATTCTGCGTCACCTAAACAGCAGCAGTGCCCACGTGCTGGATCAAGCCTGTACTTGGAAGACACCAGCAGGATGGTGGTGCCTTGAAATGCAAGGCTTGTAAGCTGGGAGGTTAAAAGCAGCATTAGAGAATTAGGTGTCCAATTCCCACTGAGAACTAGTGGTAATTAGTATCTACAATAATACAAAGACCCCTTCAATTAGTATGCAAAGATGCTTGTGCAGAAGGCAGGCTGACTGAGATTTAATTTTTAGGGTTTCCACAGAGATTTTATTTGTGACCTAACGCTTGATTTTACCTTCAATATTCCATCATATCCTACCTACCCTATCCTTACAGCACAAGCCCGCAAGATTGCAAAGCAGGGCTTATCTACAGAGAGCGTTTCCCTGCCATCCAGTCTGTGATGTCCCTCAATTTAAATGGCAACGGTTTCTTCTTTGAAGGATTGCTAAGTGGCAAGAACAAAACCTATGACTGTCAGGCTCTAAGCATCACAATTTCTTATGGCTTTACGGCAGAACATTAAGACAGGATGAAGAATTAGCTGTGTCAAGGAGAAAATTTGCTACTGTCAAATTTGTTTAGTTATTTGGAGTTACAAATACGATTTGCTGCTACCAAAAAATCAACTAGGCTGTATTAAAAGTGTAATTTGATACCTGGCTATAAATCTCTTTAATACAGGTGTGGTGGAAATGATATTATCCATATATAAAGATTAATCTCTATTTAAATATATATAAATTCAGGAAGCTGAACGATGCCAAAGCCAAGAGAGGCTTCTTCTAATGTGAGAAGTTGCTTTGTTGCTCCTGGTAAACGCTCTCTCTTTTTGCTGCCCGTTTGGTTGTACTTTACATTTAACCACACAGTTTTATTTATTATTCTCACTCTGAACTTCCACGGCATCTCTTTCATCAGTTAAATTCCCCCTTTCGAAACAAACATCTATTTGAACAAAAACAGTCTTTAAAAAAAAAAAAAAAGAATCAAAGCATTTTTAGTGAAATGAAGTTTTCTGGACTGAATTACCCAGCCTACACCATAGCATGCTCAGCCACTGGAAATTATTTAGAAACAACCGAAGGATGGGGCCAAAGGCCCGGGGCCTTTATCTGGGCCAGATGATTGATGTGCTGTGGGCCCCGCTGTGGCTAACAGTGATTTTTATCTGTTGCTAGCAGCAACAGTCCGGGGCGCAGCGTGAGGCCAGCAGCCGGCCGCGGCGCTGCGGCAGGCCCGCACACAGGGACAGACAAATAGTCTTTTCAGCCGGACAGGTCTCGTGGGGGGCTTTGACATAAAGGGCCCTTTGGAAAGGCTGGAATTGTCAGCCCTTTGATGGCCGCATGCTGGGCCATTAGCTTCTGTTACTAATTTGCGGTGCATGTGAGAGGGCAGATCCACGGGAACACCTGCGAGCGGCGCGGGTGCATTGTGGGACGGGGTTTGCAGGGAGAGACGGGGAATAAAGGACGAGGCATAACCCTTCCATCTAAAGGGCAGATGACACAGGCTATTATGGTTTCCAGCCATCAAAGGGACAGCTCTGAAGTAACATCAAGCCGTCTAACTCAAACCTGGAAAAGCAAAGAAACTGGGGAAATTCAGAGTTAATAAGGGGCCATCTGTAACACAACGTGCTGGGCTTCTGCAGGAACTTTTTGGGGAGAGGTAACCTTACACACTGGGATAGCCAAGAGGAAACAGGCGGAATTCAGGGATAAAATATCACCTGTGCTTGCACCGATTCTAAAATTCCCCGTCTCCTCGAGCCCCTGTGTGCAAAATATAAAAACATAACAGGGGGAAAATAATACTGAAGATGAAGGTGTTCACGGCAGACGCCACCCCTGGACAAAAGTGGAAGAAACGCCATTCTCGATCGTTGGGATAACTTCTTAAACCCACGGATTCCTGCACTCTGAACAATACTACATTTTTCCACCAGCATAACCCATTAAAGCCTCGACACAGCCAGGCCTGTCAATGCACCCTGAAGGTCTCCCTGCCCCACACATGAGTTAACCAAGGCACAGCAAACAGCCCGCCCGAGATCGCAGAGCCAGATTATGGGAGTGCTGGGAATACAACACAGACCTTCTGTCTCCTCCTCCTGTGCTTTGAACACAAAACCACGCTTCCTTTGTTGGTTAACATTCAGGATGCTGAAATTATAAGCATTCAAGGCTGCAACTTTAAAGATTAATATGAAAGCAACTTTTGTGTTACATTTGTATAAGCAACCAGAAAAGCACATATTGTAAAATAATCTGCAAGTCATACTACTGTAGGCCACTTCTGTGACTAATGAACACGTTAACTTTCAGGCTGACTTTCACTGGAAAGCAATTTTTCCAACCAAATTATAAGGTCTACTTGAGCAACGGGATCATTTACAACTCTCACGGCACCACGGTGTCACAGAAATACCACTCTAACAAAATTAAATAGGCGTCAGAGACCACCACAATATCCAAACGAATCTGACCCCAACTCCAGCCAGAAGGAAGAAAGCCCATGGGGACAGACACACCGGCTCTGCACCGACACCAAAGGTACACTTACATCAAACAACATTTCTGTAAAACTTGGTTTGCACAGTCAGTATTTATGCTACAGCAGCGCTCCGAGCCAGGGGCCAGAAACAGGGCTCCACCGCATCAAGGCACTCGTTTTCAGCCCCGGGACGTCAGACCTCCGGCTTTGCTGAGTACTTCTTAAATGAGCTGCAAAAAGGGAGCTAAGAAAAGCAAGCCTGTGGTCAAGATGGCCTAAAATTCAAAATACCAGGCTCTGCAACTTTAGCAGTGTTTCTATTACGGTGTTTGCAAATTGGAAGAGGTTGAAAACCACCAGCAAGACTCTAAGTGAGGTATGAGAGAAACCTAGGAGGTTTGGGTAAAAGGGCAACAGACTGAACAAACTGAAACCCCAAAAGCATTAGAAGCACATTACTACAAGTCTGAAATCAGAAAATGTCAACAGCAAGGCACCGTGAGGTTCTGAATCTGCTCCTCACAATGCAACTTTAATTACAAGTCCTTCCTACCTGTGCTTCCAGCTTTACAGCAATTGAACGCATTTAAATGTCTGAAAACCTCATGTCATGAGATCTTGATCAAGCCATTGTAAGCTTATTTTCAATGACATGTTTGCCTTAGGTTTCACAACCACTGATAAGAATTCATTTCTTTTAAAGCAAATCCTGACAAAATCAATCAACTTGAGAAGGTACTGGTGAGTGAAAAACACCACGCTCAGTGCAGTCGCAAGCCACAGCCACGCTGTGCTCCTGCTCGCCCAGAGACCCACTCCCTCTATACACTGGGCTTTCCTGGGATTCCTGCAACTTCCTGCTTTTGTGGTTTGGGCTGGGCTGGCCACTAAAACGGGCTGTCATGGGCAGGGATGAAAAAAATCCTACTGTTCTCCCACTCATTGTCCAAGGCCAGTGAGGTAAAGAGCTACCTGAACAGAACACGCACAAGGATGTTTGCCCAAGGCAAAGACAGATCAGCGATAAGGGTTTGATCAGATCAGGTGTAAAACATCCCTGAGGTGAAGCAGAAACCAGTCCTATTGAGGAGCTTTCTTTCGTGCTCCATTCCTCCAGTAAAACACAGCAAAAAAAACTTCAAAGCCCCCTTTCCCACCCCCAAAACCCTCTGGATAAAACCAGCTGGTCCCACACCTGCTGTTCAGACACGGAGCCACTCGCACACCTCACAGGTTATGATCTGTCCCACCGGCCCCACGCCCAGGAGCTGGCAGGCGGCCCCCACAGCAGCTTTGTTTCTGCACACACCAACATTACTCAACCCTTTCACGCAATCGTCTTCTACTCACTTTCCCTGGCTGTCCGGTATAGCAAGGAAGAAAATTAACATGAAACTGCAAACTGCCCTTCCAATTCTTCTTTCTCTTCTGAGGACCTGCCCTCCTCTTTGATCTTCCCAGTGAGCCTGTTTTGATTGCTGACCCCACCACCTGAACACAAACTTTGAAGCACAAGTCGCTGATGCACGGTGTGTCAGAGCACTTTGGGCCAACAAGATGGGTAGCATGTGGACACTTTATTTAAGAACACGTCCAACTCCTCCTTACTAAACACTAGATTAATCTAAAGTTGATTTGCATTGCTCTTCATGCACGTTCGAACACGCACACTTCATTTAAAGCACATTGCCTAAAACAACTTCCACTATTTTTCTCATTAAATGCTGCAATAGTACTGGAAGCTTTTGAGGAACTGATTTCCTTTATATTTGCAAGACTATTCACATTTTAGCATTCAGTTCCAAAAGGCAACTACCACATCAATCCTGCCAACCCAACAGCTCAGTGGCCATCGTTCAACTGAGGAACTCAACCGAAGCACTTCCCAAAATCCCTGGGTTGTTTTGCTGTTCCTCCCTTCCCCCAAGATGCTTTGAAATCTGCTGAGTTTAAGGACTAAGCAGGGCCTGACAGGCTACGCAGCCCGCAATACTTGTGCTCTCTGCACCAGCCGCAGTGAAGACCATCAGCAACGCAGAGACTAATTGTCAGCTTGTGCTACCATCCCTCAGATGAAACGATTCACTTTGCATCAATCATTGGCTACTATACAAATAAAGTCACTGTAAAACAACGCTGCAGAATCGATTTCTTCTGGTTTTAATAATGAAGGCCTTGGATTTTATTTCCCACATAAATGCCTTTTTTTTTTCCATATATGCATGAAGATCCCATCATACCACAGCAACATGCGAGGTTTGTGTGTTCATCTTGTTTAGTGTCTAATAAGGCTTTGTATATGGTGCCCCTCATCCTGCAGACCTTCTGCTTAGGTCCTCAGTCTCTGTTCCAGTGTCTGATGAGGGGAAATAACACAGGGAATTCAAGAAGAAACACTGAGAAGAAAGAAAGAACAAACAAAGGTCCTTCTTCTAGGGAACTACTATAAGTTCCTTGAAATATTAACCAATTCTCACCCTACCTTCTCACATGACACCAGATACAGTATTTGTGGAAACAGCCCATTTCATTCCCTCCCTTTCAACGCTCTAAATAAGACCCATAAATAGGATTCATATAATGAAGCTGATTTTGGCATGCCTGAAAAAGTTCTACTTGTTAAGGAAAATGTTTGAAGAGTGATGTACTGTGAGAAATATCGTTGTTTGTGTGTTCTGAAATGCAAACAGGGACACAGTATGTTTTAAAAAATAATAAAAGTCTTAAATAGCTGTCCAAAAATAATGCAGCCAAGCTCGAGAAAAAGACGTAGATATGAAAGCCATAATTATCTAGCAGTAGGACTAATCCAAAGAGACTGGTTGGAAAGAGAAAAAGAAAGAAAACAAGGAAAGTGATAAGGCACATGAGACTGCAGCGTTTGGTTTTCAAGTGGGCCAGGTGGCTTCCTCGGCACTTTGGCAGCAGGGACGGTTACAGACTCTCAGCACGTTCTGGAGGCAGAGAAGCCGCCTGCCCCAGCCTGCTGGGTTGTCTCAGGTTCAGAGATCGTGCTCGCTACTCAGTAAAAGCAGCTGTACTTTCCCCACTAATGGCTGGATTTAGATGCAGTTGCAGAGATCTTTGCAAATCTGGGCAAGAACTAAGGCTGCTGCAGGCTGCAGGTTAATCTAAAGCAGGTATCTGATACTCCAGTTCTAGTCATCACACAACTTCGAGGTGTGTGAGACTCTTCCAAGCCAGGACATGCCTCTGGTCGGACTGAGCAGTGGCTAGTACCTTAAGAGTGTCACCAGGACACCAGAGACCTGGGCATAAGGGAGATGCCATCAGGCATTTGGTGCTGCAGCTTGACAGAGGCATGTTCTGCTGTCGTCGGAGCTGATGACCCCTCGTCCTGTCTCATGCCAGCGCTACATTGCTTTGCTCTTTGAGTTTCAGCTTACGCTCCACACAATCACATCCCTTGGAGCATACTCGGGGTCACAGGCTTTCCTAGACCAGCAAAGAATTTTGGATATGGTCAGTCCCTGCTGCTTCCAGGTGATACAAATAGGAAAAGTCACTGACCTGATATTATCCAAGACAAAGGGCTGGGAAGAAGAAGGGAAAAGAGAGGTAAAGAAAAAAAAATATATAAAATTGTTCAGTTTATGGGCAGTGTTTTAAGAATGAAATATTTTCTTCTAGTCCCTTCAGGTGCTCTCCATCCCATATGCTCCAAACAGGCATGTTGTGCCGCAGGAACAGTCTTCACAAGGTCTGACATTCTAGGAAGGGCAGCAGTTTAGCCACCTCCTCAGTGTTCTGCACAACAATTAGTAGGCGCCTTATATTCATTATGCTGTACATCAAAGATGTGGTCTTGCCTTGGATGAGATTTCATAGGAACTCTTAAAAGGCATGTGTTAAATACATTTCTCAGAAAAAAACAGCGTAACAACAACAGAACCTGCAAAAAAATAAAACACAAGAAACCAACCACACACACACACAAGCTTTCAGACATTTAATTACAAAATATATGCGTATGACAGACATCAACAAGCCTACAGGAAGATTCCTGCTTCAGTATTCAATGCAGCCTCAATAAATATTTCAAGGTTTCAAATGGATGCTTTGCAATAGCACGGTTTCCATTTGCACAAGTGCCAGAAGGAAGAATTCAACACAGGCTTAAAGCAAAACCAGAGTATTTTCCTGTAAAACTTTAATTGGGAAACTGACACTATATAATCTGTACATCATTGCCTCCGAGCTGTTGTTAAAAAATTAAAGCTGTATCAAAAGAACTGCTTTGTTAAATTAACACGTTATGCATACCAGACATAATCTGCACCAGGAAAGGAAATAGCTTTGAGTCAAAAATGCACTGATTGTTATGGTTGTCATTGACAGAGGCTGAGCCAAGCAATGCAAGCAGACAAAAGCACCTTACATGCCTCCTGTACAGACACATGCCCTTACAAACACATCGGCTTTATTTCAAAACCCGAACAAAACCAACGGACAGGCAGGATTTCATCACGGTGGTTGTTACAGCTACAGATCACACATCAGGCTGTGCGAATGCAGGCCCGAGCTTTGAGGCGGCGCAGGCACAGGGCGGCTGTGCTGCAGCCCCAGCGCTGCCCTGATGGCCCCGATGGGGGCAAGGGATCTGGGCCGGCCATGGGAGCCTCTGTCCCGTGGGCGTAAGCCATCCCAGCCCCTTGCTCCAGCTCGGCAGCAGAGACGGGACATCGGCCAGTGCCACAACAGGCACCGGCAGCGCGAGGAGCCAGGCTGCAAGCGTGGCTGGGGGACAGGAGGAGCTGGTTTGAGGAGAGGGACAGTCAGACAGGGACACGGGACAAGCAGCGCAGAGCTCTTTATACTCCAGGCACAAGATACAAAAATGAGGTGGACATTCTGTTCAGATCTACCTTATCTATCTTAGTAAATACTCAGTAAAACTCTCTCCATCTGTACATCTCAATGTCCAAAGGAGACGAATGCCACTACCCCCTTTTACGCTAGAGAAACTCGGGCACTGAGGCTCAGAGCAACCTGCCCAAGGCCTCTTTCAAAGTACTAATTTAAAACCTCATTTGCTCAAGGTCTCCCTCTGAAGCTTATCCGTTCTAATCCTGAAGTTTTCTCAGCAAACAAATGACAAAAACAAAGTGGTTCCAAGGATACAACCACCTTCTCTGTCTTAACCTTTGCAAGCCCATGTCACAGCCACCATCATTTTGGCTTCAGATCAGTCCATGCTCATCAAACAGGCTTTGAAAAGTGACTCATCACTTTGCATGCCCAAACTCCTGACAGTGTGAGAGCCTCACAGAGGCTGAGGTTTCTAAAAATATGGAGCATGCTCTCTCAGAAAAGGCTGGTTCCTCTCATATGTTTCAAGTTGTTCACCTCTGAATCTGAAGTGCCAAAGTAATTTTGGAAGATCTAAGCTGTAACGTTTCCTCAATAAGATTTTACAGCTTTGCACGTAACCATCTGCTAGCCTCGTTCTGTGCATCGAGAGTCTAAGGCATTGCTGTGGTCTGCAGTGGTGAAGACAGGTTAACAGTTTTGAGGCTTCTAAGATAAGCAAAATTTCCCTTGACGTTGTAAACTCTTCAGGTGGTTAGAGACAACAGTTTCTGCTTGTTTGATGTCTTCTCAGAAAAGAGCTCACTTAATTTTATCAGTCTCTGGGGTGACCATCAGATAACCAAGCTATTCCTGTCTGAACCACTCAATGCATCTCCACCTTCCTGTCACTGGCAATCCACAAGACAACCAGGGACTCGAGCTAACCACACGGCTCACAACTTAACTGATTAAGTAGGTGGGAACTGATGCCAGCTCAGCTCAAAGTGTCTTTCTCTGCTAACCAGAAGCTGGCCGCAAGCTGTAGAGGGGAATGACCACAGATAACACACTGATACCGAAACCGTTTGGTGAAGTTACAGCTTCCTGTTTGAGAGCTCTCGCAATCTCGTAGAAATGAATCTTCAGCAGGAAACTGGCTGCAGTTAAATAGGCTGTCTAGGTTGTCATGCGGCGTGTACTACTGATTCTTGTTTTCAAGGGACCATTTATTACTCTCTCCTGCCCTCTTTGCTGGCTCTCTAGAAATGAAGCGAATCAGGGCTCTTCAGAGAGCAGCAAGTCCTTGGTGGGAGGGAAAGATACCTGAAGAAGTCTGTGACCACCCTCCACCCGCTACAGTTCGATGCCTGCCAGTCACACAGTGCTTAGTGGCCTCGGGCATCTTCACTGTGATATCCTAATCTTTATACTTCAAGCTCTTTGTCTCTTAAACCAGTGTGTTACTTGGCCTAGGTGCTATTGAGCAGCTTTGGAAGAGCAACATGAATGCAGCGGGGAAAATGTGTTCTGTGAACTGGAAGAGGAGGTTTGATCTAACTTTGATCACGAGCCTTATAATCGTGCTTGTGTCAACACCTGCTTGTATTTTGCTAGGAAGAATGCTTACAGAGAAAAGCCTTTTAAATGAGGGATTTTGAGAACAGATTTTGAATCTTTGGTTCACTACAAGTATCCCATTAAGTTTAACTTCTCAGCTGTTCATGCAGCTGCTGCCCAGAGCCTTGAAGGTCCTAGTCCTCGCCTAGTGAAGTCAGTAAGAAATTTCCCCCTGACACCATTTGGTGTCTTTAACTAGGGGACAGAAAGAAGGGCATGTGGCTTTAGTCACTCAATGGGACATTGCTTTCGGAGTTCTAACAGTTGTCACAATGATCTGATGAAATAAGGAAATCAGTTCACAAAGAATAATTTTGAAGAAAAGTAATATTAAACCATATTCTGCAATTGAGGCAGGGTGAAACCCCTCAGACAACAGGTAGGTCTTCACTTGCTCAGCTCTAGCTATTTGTAGAGTGTACGTGACACAAGGCAAAATAAAGCAGTTCCCCACTGCAGTTGACAGCAGTTTCATCAACCTATTAGAACATGCATACCCACCTTTCCTTTGGTAATTTCTTCCTTTGATAATTACTGACTGGTCTGAGTATGATGCTGCATCAGTTAAAAGAACAGACTATGCAATCTACACCAGCCTTCCTCTGCACTGCTGTAATTGCTACAACACGGCCAAAAATCGTTCTGCTTTGATTAACTGCTTTCAAGGGTAGCGTGAACCATCCAAATATCTAGGTATGACCATCTCCAGCAAACCTGAGAACCACATGCAACAGCTTCTGAATCAACCCCAAAACTTCTTTTTGCTTACAGGTAGCAAAGTGCCAGCCTGAAAAACTGAACTGAGGTTTGCAAGCACCTAGCATCTATGCAGTCCTGAGATGTTTCTCGAGGACTGACAATGTCACGAGGCTTTCTGGAGGACACATGTGGTGAATTAATCAGACAAGAAAATTCCTCAGGATACTACAGATCTCAGCTGTAAGTGTTCAGGCACATAAAGTCTCATCCGTCATGCAGCACAGAGATGAAATGCAGGCAGCAAAGGTATGAATCAGGCTACATTCCTGTAGAAACCACTGCAGACGTGTCCACGATGATGTAACTGTACACCAATTTTCCACCATTCTGGTTGAAAAACTGAATATTCACAACCAGTAGCACAGTAATGCATCTGGATAGAAACTATAAATAAAGCAGTTAATTCTGTTAAAATCTAGATGTGATACCATTTGAGTGTGTAACTCAGCAGCATCATGTAAGGAACCCTAGTGCTTGCTGGATTTTTTATTTTTTTTTTTTTGAGACACATACTAACACCATAATCAAAAGCAATTTTGAGCTCAAAACTGACCTCAAGGTTACAAGACTCTATGGCAGACTGTTCCCTTTCATTGGAAGTACATTGTACAGCCAAGACGTTAGCACATACACACCGGATGGACCACAGGGCTAATTAAAAAGCAGCTTTGGTGGTTGTATCTGTTCCAAGAGCAGGCTAGTAAACCAAACTTTAAAAAGAATAATGAAACCGAAGGTGCTACAGAAGGAGACAATTCCCACAAAAGCAAAGCAGAGCTCAGAGTGATGAACAGTTGTTTTAGTTTTACTCAACCTCAATGCCTTTGAGTTCCTGACCTGTGAGATGAGTTGAAGAACGAGAGAACAGCTACAATCACTTGAAAGCTAAGCTGAAACACTGGGTATTCTGAACTGGAAGTTAAAAACGTCTCCATTAAATTAGTCTCATTGATCATCAGGTTTTAAAACAAGACTTACAAGTACCAACTTTGGGGTATGGCAATGTCTGAACTTCAAAATTATACCACTGCCTCCCTAAAGCCATTTACTGAAACAAAGAGCTGAGGAAAAAGCAGTGGGTACTTGCCCATACCAGTTGCCAAATGGTATTGCAAAGATCTCCCAGCCCTGCGTGATTTGTATCTCACGGACAAGTTACACACAAGGGATAAATTTACCTTTCTGCCTTTGCCCCGCATTCCCTGGCTTTCTAGAATTGCAGTTGGTCCTTTTGCATCATGTAAGGAATCTCTTACAGTTTCATTTATTTATTTGCTACAAAAAGAAGACAGGACACCTTTCTGAAATGTTACCAGCAAGTCGTGGTGACTAGGGCTGGTAACCACAAGGAACCACAAGGAACTGTGACACTGAAGTGCTAAAGCAGCGAGAAGTGAAAACACTGAGCCCGTGTAAGAAACATTTCACATGGCTGACAAGGGTTTCCGTCCGAACGCTCCTCTTCCAGCAACGCAAGTGCTGCAGATGAGAAATTCAGTCTCTTCAGCAACGATTCACTCCTGCAGCAGGAGCTTAACCATTCCTAGGAAGGACGCCTGGGCTCCTCCCTGAGCCACCTTCCTACAGAAGCACACTTGGTGCCGCTTTTCTGTCCTCTGCTCCCGTGGGGATGGGGGAGTGCTGCCTTCCCACTGCAGAGGCAACGACCTGCCCCAGTGTATTTACATTTAGCAGCCAGCTATGCTGCAGCCAGGCTGCAACATGAAGCGAGAACAAGAGAAACCTCAGCCTACAGCAGATTTTCCCCCATTTGCAGTTTTTGCAGCAGAGCCACCACACCCTCCGCATGTTACCAAAAGCTGTCTTTGGTGTGAGATCTGATTTAGGATTGCATCTGTTTTTTTGTTAAAGTTGCACCTTTGTCTTCCGTTAGGACAGGGAAGAAATTGAAGATCTCTCTCTAGCCTTTAATAACATATCCCAGTTGAAAAAAAAAAAGGGGCAAGGAAAAATTGCAAGTGATGAAATTAAGTAAAGAGCACCAAAGTCCAGGAAACCTTCCTTACACTCTGGATGTGCAATGACTAGTTTCATCACCAACCCAAACAACTTACCCTCTTTAGACTAGCTTATTTCACTGCAGTTTAACACAGGGAAGATAATTTTGGGACTGACGAGCAATCAATCCCTGAGCATAAGGACAACAGGGTATTCCACGGAGCTGCACAATTAAACATTTTAAATCTTAGAATGCTTTAAGATTACAGATGGTGTTTTCTAATGTAAATAACACCCACAAAGCTGATGCACTTGATCCCTTTTCCCATTCTCTCTTGTTCACCTACTATTAAGACCAATAAAACATGTTGTTCTTCTTTTATTTCTACAATAGCAGCCTGAGTTAGCAGTGCTGTTATCTCCTCTGCTGCTCCCCTTACACTCCGTGGTTTTGGGTGCACGGTTCTGCAAGGGCATATTGAGATATTACACAAAACAAGAGAGCGTGAACCCTTGTTCCCCCCCCAGCCCCGAGGAATTTACCGCAGCACCCAGCACAACAAACGCCAGCGTGCTCTGGCAGCCCTCAGAAACGGGCTATTTTCACCCCTTGTCTAGTTATAAAACCCCAGCACTGCCAATTCTCGCTGCACAAGAGTATTAAAGAATTAAAGAAAAATCGAAAGCAAATCCCCCAAGAGGCCCCACACTTAACCCCTGTTCACCGTGCTCATCAGGTAAGTAGCCCTGACTCTAATCAACTGTCTGTTCTAATCATCTTTTTGTTGGTTTTGGTAAAGGGGAAGGAAAGAAGGTTAAAACAAGGCAATGGACTGTAAGGAAAGAGAGTCATGAGAGCACGTAACTATGTGAAAACAGCTGAGACAGAGAAGCACACACACAGAAAGCTACGGCGTATCTATGACACAACTGCCTCAGGACAGTCTTAATCAAAAAGGTCCAGAAATAAAGACCAGATACTCTCAAAATCCTTTGCCTTTCCTCTTCAGCAGGATGTAATCCTTTCCAGGCTGGTGAACTCAAGATGGATTTAGGACAACTCTTCATTTTAGCCTGCAAGGCCAGTGACAGCGAGGTTATCCTACCCCAAAAGCCAAGGAGCACTGGGAATTTGGGGTAATGCGTCTGTATTAACAATAGTGTGTTTCTAGTCAGATTAGAGATCTGTTCCCCACCACCGCCCCGAGCGGAGGGTAATGGCAGGGGAGATTAAAAATGCAGGCAGAAATCACACAGAAGTCATATGCCCCATCCCTCAAGGGGCTCGCGAGGGCTCGTGGTGTCAGCTGTCTGCGCTTGCCCTGCAGCCGGGGGGTGACGGAAATCGGCATCATCCCGTCCCGCTCCGGGCGCAGGGACAAAGGGCACCGCTGCCGCTCCGGCTGCGCGGGAGCCCCCAGGCAGCCCCTCTGCCAGGGCCACTGGCTCAGGCAGCCAGGCAACCAGAGAGGGCCCTTTGTGCTTCCTTATGGCTGTGGAGATGAGTGAAAATTTATGGGAGTTCTCATCCTAATTAAAAGCAGAGGTCATCTAAGAAGAAACAGACTTTCAGAAAAGGGAACTTCTAAAGGAAAATGTGTTGTAAGGAAGTTCATGGACTTCAGTACTTGTACAGCTGAAGTATGCAGTTTATTTATGTTTGTACTTCTGCTTACGCTTTTCATGGGACATTGTAAAAACCCTCAAGAGCTCCCATGGATCTGGAATAATATATGCACTAATTACTCAACAGCATTTGAGCTCATGGGGTATGGGACAGCCTCCGGAGCCAAGGGGCCAACCTCTCAGCTAGCTTACAGCAACCTGGCTCCAACCCACACGGCCCTCAGAGCAAACAAACCCTTTATTTATTCAGTGAACTCAGCACGTCCAGGTGAATTCAAACACCGTGAGAGTTCTTGTGAAGTGAGGCTATTTAGGAGGACGTGAAAAGAAAACCAGAAGTTAAATGCTTCGGATTGACACCCACCATTATATTCCTGGCTC
Source organism: Rhinoptilus africanus (assembly GCA_013400135.1). Taxonomy (NCBI): domain Eukaryota; kingdom Metazoa; phylum Chordata; class Aves; order Charadriiformes; family Glareolidae; genus Rhinoptilus; species Rhinoptilus africanus. The sequence continues at coordinate 714,519 of VXBO01005579.1, forward strand.
TCTAAAATTCCTGCTATCTTAGAGGAAGAACTCCTTTCAGAAATATTTACGTTTGTATTACCTATTATTATTTTTTCTATTTTTTTTAATGCTTTGTGCTGTCATTGCTCTTACAGGACACATCACTTTATTACAGTCCCTTTTTCTTTCCTCTTGCTAGCTGAGCATCTGTCTTCAAAGAAGACAGAGTATTGCTCCACCTGCAGAGGACCTATCTGCCATTCCTTTTCTTGTCCAGAAGAAAAAGACAATTATAGTCACTCTTTTATACTTGGCATTATGGCAAAACAAGATTGATACTTATTTTGGAATTATTACTCCCCTATTCATAAATCTTGTCCAGAAAGTCTTGCTCAGGTTGCCAGCCCACAGGCACACTACTGCAGGAAATACATATTAAATTCACTTTTATCATTGAACTTTGGCTCCAGCTCAAGGAGTTTTAGATTCATAACAAGAGACCTGTTTCCAATATTGATTTTTGGCAAGGAAAAATGCTAATTTATCAGCAGTCCTAAAATACAATGAATTTCCCATCCCAGCTAAGAAATGTTACCTACCTACAGAGAAGAGATTTTTCATCAGTGTATGACAGATCAGCAGGTGGAGAAACCCCATTAGTTACAATTCCGGTTTGCCTCTGGTCACCGAGCATGCTTCCGCACCCATGAGCACACACTCAGGAATTCCCAACCAGAAGTATACGCTTCATAGTAACAATTTTGTTGATATTTATGTATAAATTTATGCTTCTCAGGACACCAGTTTCTCCATAGCAATCTCAAGGATGGCAAGGTATATAATCATCACTGAACTATGCTCCATGTAGGAAGTGGTACTGGGTTGAGCTCTGTACAGAAAAGATGCTGTTGAAAGTGCTTTTCCAAGTTTGACACTTTAGCACCCAGCTTAAGAGCACAAGAGCATTCCTGAAGCAGAGCAGATCAGGGGAATGCTGTCGGCGTGATCTTCAGCAAGCTTCTGTAACCGTTAGGCTGAAACGGTGAACCTGCCTGTGCATGCACTGAGGATTTCTGGCGTGGGAACAGCCTCCATAGCAGGGACCATCTGTCTCAGGGTTTCACAGAACTGCATTGAGCTGGCACAAAACTCAAACAGGCCATGAAAAGAACTTTACAGGGTATACGAGGGTATACAAACCTGCAAAGAGTCGACAGTTCCTAGGCTGATGATTACCTAGCCACTTTGCAGTCATTCCTATCTGTCCTCCTTCCCACTGAGCTGGCTGGGCTGGGCACTACCTCCATGCTGTAAATCAGGCGAATTACAGCTCAGCACATGCAGCCCTAGCAAGTGTACCCATGGGTAGGAGCTAAAAAACATCTGAGTGGGGCAGGGTGGTCATGGGCAGCTGTGTTGGGCAACAGCCACATCAACTGCGTAGTACAGGAGTCCTGGAAGTTTGTAAAGATCAGCACAAGCAACCAGAAAACCAGTTCCAAAAATCAACGGTATAATTTGAGAGAAACAGTCAGGAAGAAGCAGACTGGGGTACAGGCAGATGGTGCTGGAGGGCTCAGGGTGCTCAAAGCCTACCCAGTGCTTGCCCATACCACCTTGGGGTCCAGCTTCCTCTGGGTAACAGGATAATAATTCTCAGGTTATGTCAGCAAGTCGAAGGAAAGGAGGTTGCAGACAGCACTGTGCTGACTCTGGACGACCCAAGTGTCTCTGCAAGCCTTATGGTGTTTTCCACATTTCTTTCCATCTATCCACAAGCTGCAGCCGAAGTTATCTGAGACACCGGTTTCCGGCGCTCAACAAGGAAGATGTAAAATCAACAGGTTTTGATGAGCTGCCAGGGATTTGACTAGGCTGCAAAGACTTTGATATTTTACAGAACCTCAGAATAAAAATCATCTGCCGCTGTTGCCAAGTGTATGTTACTGTTTTTATTAAAAAAAAAAATCTTCCAAGAACAAATAAAACCAAACAAAGACATCTCCTCCCTCCTGTGCTTTTGTTCCAAGGTACACTCAGACAGGTTGGTTCACTGGCTATCCACATGCCATATGCTTTCAAGTTTATTCTTTTATTCGCTCCCATATTTTAGCCCCTTCCATTTCAGAAGGGGAACAGCTGCACAGATGCTCTATAAATAAACTACATAATTTATTGGAAGAGATTTTTTGTTTATTTTATTAAGCTACCACATATTCCCAGTTCTATCTTCTTCCGTGGTCTCTACAAAACGCAGTCAGGTTCAGCTGCAGCTTGGGTTTGTCTATACGATACGCTCAACCTGACGAACAACTGCAACTTCTTAGTCATTGATAACAAGCTGTACGGACAGTTTATGCTCATTGTAACTACTTTCTAACTATGTTACGTCCTAAATTGACTTAGCTATCAGAAATAGATCTCAAAAATGGTCCACAGGGTGGATATATATCAGTGATATATAGAAACTTCAACATACACAGCTGATTTCTAATTCTCTGTGTATTTTTTAACAAATCAGTGCATTTTCAGGTAGACAGGCCTCTCATCCTGTTACCAAGAAGAAAATCTGTTTTGTCTGCTCAGACCTTTCTGACTAAAATCACTAATCTCATTTGTGTGTGCAGGAAGTGTGACAAATGGCTAGAATAGTTTATCACACATCTGTAACCATCAAGTCATAAAGGGAATAAGATATTAACCTCCATAAACAAACTAGCATTCTATTTCTCAGCACAGCGGAAGTACACATTTAATAAGATAAGGATATGAAACACATGCTGCTGATGAGATAAGGAGCTCGTAGAAACAGTACAGACATTGATATGTCTCATGCTATCCAAGTAAAAGTAAACACTGTTCAAAATTATATTTTGGGAAATAGATTTATAAGAAATTTTGCCTGCGATATCTACAGATAGATTGTGAAACTATGTGCCACCGTTAATGCTGGTTTTGAGGCAACAATTTTCAAAAACAGAATTTAAATCTAGGCACAACTAAAGTTAACCAGAGGTTATTTGGTAACTTCAATGTGACCAGAATTCCACAGTTATTTCAAGCATGGTCCTTACTTAGACACTTAACGCTCCCCGCGAAGCCTGAAGACAATGAAGTTGTTGGAATATTCAACACTCAGGAGTTACTATGCAGACACTTACATCTAGTTTTCTTTTTAACTCTAGCTCTAGCACCTTATATACAAGCAGTTTGCCGAGGTTTTCAATGTCAGCCTCCCCTGACTGCAGAGACAGGCCTTGCCTTCTCTCTGCGGCCCAGCTGGAGGAGCTGAACCTTGGAGTGAGATTTTTCATATAAGATGACTGCTACAGGGTTTAAGTTCTCTTTTTGCAAATGCACGTTTCTTTAAAACGTGCATTTTCGACAAATGTTTCTGAAAGCAACCATCTCTGCAAGGACGGCTGAAGCAAGTGAATGGCGAAGCGTGCAGATTCGAAATGAGCTAATTAAAAATGAACATGCACAAAATAGTTTGTGGTATTTAAACAGCTGCTTATGAAACCCAGTACAAGAACTTCACCGAGTAACGATATATATCATCATTCTGCAAGTGACAGTCTTCACACCACGAGCCGTGCACAGATATCAAGAAGAACACTCAATACAAGAACGGTGTCTCCACTGTGCCTCCTGCTAGCGCTATTTTTTTATCACGCTTTCACCATGTCTGGCAAACAACCTATTTGATGTAAATAGGGGCAGAGCCAAAATACTAACTTAGTGTTTCATATACTGCTGCTTTCATGAGAAAATGAAAACCGTTATTATGGACAATCCCTGGTTTGGGGCCAGTTGTCTTGAACCGATGGTTTGAACATCTCTCTGCCACCTGGGAGAATCAGCTTCCAACGCAGGTTTGGGCCAGTGAGTTCTGGCAGTGCTGGAAGTGATAGTCTCTGCCTTATGCTAAATCAATTTAGAGCAGCTCTGGAGTCTTAAGGGAAACGGTCAGCCTCAACAGCTGGTACACGGTGAGGCAGAAGGCAGTTTAATAGGGAAAATGACAACCCATAAGGAAAAGCAACCCCAGCTCACACTACTCATGATCTCAAAATACTGCCTTGGCACGCAGAAAGCTCTTACCTCCCTTGAGAAGCTTTGGGTTGGCTAAATAAAAGAACCTTGTCCCCTACACATGCACAAAGAAGGAGCTAGAAATTGTCTCAAAATCATTTCTCTGAGAGACAAAAGTAAATTTCTTATCAGCCAGCAATGGAGGAAAACAGTCCTATGATTTATTGGCCTCGAGACTCTAAGAATTCTTTGGCCTTTTTCCATTAAGATTTTGCAACCTATGTTATAGCCAGTGGGAAATTGTTTAATTCCCAAACCATGCCTTCAGTCATAAAATCTGCGAAGACGATTCATTATTATTTATGTGGTGCCACAGGCCCGCATGGCATTTTACAAATAGAAGATGCAGCACCTGCCTTTAGAAGCTCAGGTGAATCCAGCTGTTCATGTGTATGGGAAGCAGCACCCAACTGGTCCTAGAGCAAACATTCCTCATCACTCAATGAGTTACGTACTGATACTCACCTGGGATGCTGGAAAGATTTAGACAGGAGGATACCTCGGAGACGTGTCATTACTGTCTAAAAATTTGTGACATTATTTCATTAAAACTGTAAGACTTTGAGTCATATGTTATTTTGCAATGGGTTTATGACTAAAATCTACTTAGTTCTGTATTATGAACGTCTGAAAATACATAGAACAGTATGCAACAGTGTCGCTATGAAATCAGACTATAAATTCTGCACTGCCTAGCATTTTTTTCTCTGCATGCACAGTGCACAGCACTGGCTAGGAGCTCACAGGTTCCATCATATAACTCTAAATGTACAACATATATTATTGAAAGAAAATCATTGATGTGATTATTGCAAAAAAAAAAAAAAAGCGTACCAGGTCTCCACATCCACTTCCTGAAGTATATAAAATCCACCCTTGTTCTGGTCTATGAAAAGTGAGCAGTTAAGCTCATGGTAAGACACAGAGTTTGGGACCATCCACCTAGAAGGCAAAACTTTATCGTGGCAGAGGTCATGAAAACAGCAATTCTTGTCAATACGTGTAGTCAGGAGTTGTTAGCCAGACTGAGACATTCTCATTCAGCTTTGCATACGTGATCAGCATACGCCTTCATCTACAACCTTTGCACTAGCAGTGAGGGTACACATGACTTACTGGATGAACAACCAGGGTATCGAAACAGTTAGCTACACACCATACACTCGTTAGGAGAGTCAGATATAATTCGATTCCAGGAATTTTCATGTTGACATTGCTAAGCCACCTGCACCCTCTCCTATTTCCTTATTAATACATACAAGAAGGTCTATGTGCCTGCCTTTTTGCACAGCTGAGCAGCAAAGGTATCCAAAATAAACAAATAATTATACCACCTCTACATGAAGAAATGTCATTATTGCACACACAAATAAGGTACATGTGAACAGAAATGGTCAATTAAACATCACTGTTACGTTGCACACACATGCAGACACATCCTGGCCCTGTAACATCAGCCCTAGACCACTGCTACCTACGGCACTCCTGCGAAGAACAGACCAACACCACTCTCCTCTGAAAACAAGGGAGCTTGTTTTATAACTCAAGAGCTTGTAAACGAGAGAATATTGGCTCTTTTTTTGTTCACACTGGTGAGGGTGACAATTCTTCTTAAAATGGGGTAATTTTGTCTTTGATTCTTGTATTTAACGCACAAATGAAAATCTGCATGTGGGAGGGAGGAGAGGAGGGAAGCATCTCCCACCAGTGCTGAAAACTCTCCCCACTCCCATCTTTTAATTCTCAGGAGGTGACTATTAGCTGAAATCCACTCCAAAAAAACAACCCTCCCCCTCCCTATAAGTATAAAATTAAATTGAAGAAGCCCCCAGACTCCTAATGTGCTCTCACACGTCAGGGCTGTCCCCTGCCAGGTGCATGACAGTCCTGTACTCTAACCCGAGTTTTACGTTCTGCGTTGCTCTCGTGTCAGTGGATATGCAACAGGTAGTGTAAACCTCTGCAATCAACATCAACAGAAGTGAAAGAATTAGCTGTAAAATGACTTACGGAGTAGCCTCTTCCTGAAAGCGATTGAGCAGAACTCTGTGGGAGGAAACAATATGCCACAGTAAGTAATGCAAGAGATTCTGTGTAATGTAAGATAAGAATCATTTTGCGATTCCCTCCCCCAGCCCAGTATTCCTTAGGGGAAAACTTCACAACCAGAGTGCCTCAAATGTTCTCCTGACATTCTGTGTGCTGCCACAGGAGTAACAGCAAAAGAGCATTTCCAGGTGAGGGCTCCAGGGTTATTTCAGGAGCTAGAGCAGGGCTACGACAGCACCTCCCAACTAAGGGAAAAGCTCTCAGCGTGGGATACATCTTCTCAGCAGCAGAGTACGCGTTTTGAACCATCCCTCTTCAGTAGGTAACAGCAGCTTCCAAGGAACAGCACGCTGTGTAAGGACACTCTTCTGGATCAGGGCTGCACATTTTGCCTCATCAGCTCCAACTTTCAATCACGTAACCATATATCCCAGTTTCCATTCCCTTCTATGAATTTGCAAGCCTCCAGCCTTCACCGCTGCAGTATTACCATATGACAACTCTATCTGAAACAACAATAGCAGCAAAGCACTAATTTATCATCTCTCAGAGCTTTAATAAGCATTCTGTCCCTTCTGAATAAGTTAAATTACATTGTTTACTCCTGCTCTTCATTTCAGCTCCTCCTGCTCCTTTCTCTACCACATCCTTACCTCTTTCACACGCTGCCAAATCATTTGGTTCTTTTCCTTTTCATTACACCATCTCCAGTCACTTGGATCCCTCTCCCCTCTCTACGACCCAAGGCTGTCGAGCTGCTGGTTTTTGCTGGCAGTGGCTTTCTCAAAGCAGCTAAATGAATTCCACCTCTATCTCCAGCTGCTGCTATACGCCTTCTTTTCAGAAATTGAAAAGAAGCTGGGAACAGTGGTGGCATATGACACCACATGACCCAGCAAGTACTCTGCAGGCCAATTTCCAAGTGTGATTTATAATCACGATGCCCTCGCTACGCGATTTTATTAAACAGGATTCAGAGAGTCTTAGCAGTCCTGTTCCCAAGACTGATGTTCTAGTGGGTACTGAAGCCCGCACAAAAATACCAGATTCTCACAGGCTGATCTTGAGGCCTGGTTGCCTTTTTGCAGCAGCGTCAGGGGTTATCGCGTTACTAAATCACCACAACAGCACAATACCCCCAGAGAGATTGATGCAAACCGATTGCAGGCTACTGCAAATACTTGTAATTTTCCACCAGTAAGATAACAGTTCCTTTGTACTACCAGTTTGCAAAGCTTTTGATCAGAAGATTCCTAGATACACGCAGGAAACCTTTCCAGACTCCTGTGCTCAGTGGAAGACTCGGTTCTCTTGGCACTCTGCCCGTGCACACTCTGTGCCATGTTCTGCAACTGCCCAGGACACCAGAGAAGCAATTTGCCAGGCAAGTGCCCATGGAGGAAAGTCTCCAAAGCAAAGAAGAATCAACAGCAACGCCCTAGAGTTAAGCAAGTGTGCTGCTGGAGGATGGAGGGCTCCCCATTAACCCTCTCGCCAGCAGGGACAGGAACCAGGTGCCAGATGAAAGGAAAGCCCTGGCACGGCTCTTCCCTTGCACGCCAGCCTGCAGCCAAGGCGTGCCTGGGTGCCAGTCCCCAGCCATGGCACACAACGCCTGCACCTCTGTCTGCTGTAGCTCAGGAGACCCCTGTTCTGCACGAAAAACACAGCTTTCACAGGGCGGTCTGGGATAGCAGTAACAAACCACAAACAGTGCTTAATTTCTGCTTTTTGCATATTGCACATGGATCTGGCCTCTGCCTTCAATCACTACAAAAAAGTAGAGAGTGATTTATAGACCTCTTTAATGTAAACTGCCCAGAAATAAAGCTACAGAATGGTGAAACATAGGGCAGTAGCATTTATCTCTTTTTTTTTTTTTTTGAGAAACCTATTCCTCCCTCTAAATACTTCTTAAAAAAAAAACCCCAAGCAATTCATGGAATTCAGCCTTGTATAGAAAAAAAGGTTAATAACAATATCCTGCTATCTACATAACTATGTTGAACGGCTGAACACAATTATTTGTTCTGACACACTGATCAGGCAGTTCACCTGAAGTACACATAGAAACGGGAGAGGGCAAATTACCTGCTTGGAGAGGCAGGAGAAGGAGGAAAGGAGAAAACACAACAGTTCTCTCTCCCTCCATATCAACTTAGATTTAACAAAGATTGACAAGGTCTAGCAAATTGGAATTAATAACCAAAAACAGAAACAAGAGGGTTTTTTAGAAGCTTCTCTCTAGGGAAAGAGCCGCTCAGAGCATTTTCACTTTCACAGTTATTTTCAATCTTTGAGTCTTGTGCACGCCCAAAATATTTTCATGGGATGGAGCAGACCCTTGGACAAGAAACTCAAACATGCTAACAACAGACCTGCTTTTCTTAGATAACTTTCAGGCATCCCAAACTGTCCAAGAACCCTAAGAATCTGCAGACCGCTGATTTAAAACCCCTGAGTAGAAAACAATAAAACCAGTTGCTGAATAAAGTGTTACATCAGAAACAATTAAAACTGAATGGCAATTTACTCTGGCATTTTTTCACATCTAAGAACTTCTTTCTCCCTTACAAAGTTTTACCATTAAATTTCCTGGAAATCAGGGGGGAAAAAAGGGTGTTGCTCCCCTCCCCTCAGAATTTTTATTGCTTGTATAAAGTTAGTAACTAGTGAATACTTTGGATTCAATTTGTAAAATCCTTTCCAACAATTAGGTTTATGCACAGCCATGCTCCACACTTTCCAGAGCTCTCTGCATGCATTTTTCTGCACATCTAACAAACCACGATTGCTTTCTTGGTTAGCTGGGAACACTGCGGGCTCTTTAGGAAGATCCATACCACACTGCCACATGTAGAAACTTTGAGAGCCCCAGTTAATATCAGCTTTGAGTGCCAGAGCAGAGCAGTTTGCATGCAACTGTGATGGATGTTCCTAAAGAAAAAAATCCTTGGGGGTTGATATAAACATAGCTCAATCCATATGTCTCTATACCAAGATCAAATAATGAGAAAAGTAATCAATAGTGGCTGCAAATATAAGAAATCTTAGTGGAAGTTTGACTTGGCATCTACCCAAAGCTGAAGAAACCTCCTTTGACTATGAAGGAGTGCTTGTCTGGCAAGAGCAGTTACTGGGGCAAATCTTCAGCTGGAATGACTTACAGAGGCTCTTACCTACAGGATAGGAGCACTTACATGGAGGGCTATCACGCAATTCTTATTCTTAGAGTAGTCTATTTGCTATTTTGGTCAATTTTCTCCTCATCTGAAGGTACCTCTCGCAGCAGGGTATGCCGGCCACCACAGCACCCAGCTAGCCACACTCACGTTAGCGCTGCACCGACCAGCACAGCACCTGCCTGGTAGCTTTGGTTCACCCGAGACCAAAACCCAAACCAGCTCTGAGAGCCAGGCTCAATTTTGGCCTTCAAACACCATCTGAGGAAATCATCGCAGCCAGGAAAGATGCAGCCAAACGCACAATTCAAGGACAGAGGATCGTGACCCCATCTGGCCACCTCTCTGCAGCCAGACACAGGAGCAACTGCCACGCCATCCCCTTCCAAAGGGCTTCACATCTGCGAACCCAAGACTGCAGAAGAAGTGGGAGACGGGGAGAGCGACGTGCCCACCCAAGCCAAGCACTGCCCGCCCCGTGCAGGCAGGGCCAGCCAGCCCCCCGGCAAAGCCACGGCGGGGGACACAGCCGTGCTGAGCTGGCGGATGCCGGTCCCCTGGGCTGTGGCTGCCACGTGAAGCAATCCCAAGCAGACCCCCGGGGAGGGCAGAGGCCCTCTCTGCCCGGCTTCAGCACCGGGTTTTGTGCCTCTCGCGCCTCTTTCAGCACTGCCTGCAATACCCGGGGTTTCTAAGGGAGACTGTTACTAGTTAGGGGCAAAATGAGTGTGGTCTGTGCATTTTATGACGCATAAGTGGAACGACAGTGCTAGATGGCATTTGTGCATAAAGACAAATGGCTTATAATATTTTGCAGATGATGTGCTCTTTTACAACTAAAGATTTTTGGTTCCTTTTAAGCCCAAGGTTAAAAACAAAACCAGACAGCACAGACAAGACATTTCAGTTATGTCATAGAGTGAATTATTTCTGCCCTGGGATAGCTCTCATGTTAATTACAGTGGATATAAAAAAATACACCTTTCTGGCAGCAAAGACTTACTGTTGAAAGGCTCTACTATTCCCCCACCAGTGTCCTTGAGAGTTTGAGTTACACTGCCATCTGCAACTGTATTTAAAAGGTTTCTTCCTTTATTCCTGATAAACACTGTGATCGCAATTCAGAAAAGACGACTACGACAAAATCTCACCAATAATCTTCAGCAGGTTTTCCAAGATCGTCTATTAAATGACAAAGTTATTCCCCTTGTATAAATAAAAGCATGGCCTTCCACTGTTCTCATGATGCAAAAGAAATCAAGACACTGTTCAGTTTCTTAAAGCCATTGGGTTTCAGTCACTGAACTAGAAAGACTGTAGAAAGGGCTTTAAAATCCAGCAATAATTAAGGTAACAGGACACTAGAAGGCAATTCCCCACTCTCAATGGGTCAGACAGGTCTCAACTTGCATCTTTTGCACTCTTAATATATGAACTAACTATAAGGGAATTCGATAAAAGCAGGTGATGGCAGCATGACCACAAAATTAGCTCTTGGTTTTGGTATTCACTTCCCTCCTCTTTGGCTAAAATACCTAAATTAACATATTCCAGAAACGTTCATTCCAGCTTTTCTGAAATGTGTTATTTCTGTTGGCTGAAACCAAAAGTATATCAGGTACCTCTAAGCCAGCTGTCGAAAGAGATGTTTTGGGCAAATAGCTATTCCTATGTGGGCAACAGACAGTCCCCAAAAAGGGCCTCCTAGCACTACTATTAACATCACCTCCACGTTAGTGTGGGAATTGAGGCAGAGAAAGACTTAGACATGCCCAGTGTCACCCAAGGGAGCCCCCAAGCAGAGGAGGGAACTGAGGCAGACTTCCCAGCTCACATTTAGTGCCTAGGGCAGAAGATATCCCAGACCTTAACACAGTCTCTTAACGCAACTAATTTCCATAGTCACACTCCTGTCTGTTGGTACAATGAGTTCAGTTGACTTGGCAAAGGTCACAGAGTGCATCTGATGTTCACTTCGATTAGAAACCAGGGCCTGACAAGATAATCACAATACATGATGAATGATTTTGGACGTCATGCAAAACTTGAATGTGTTCCTTCTTCAATTCACTTATTTTATTATGTTGGATAAACAAAGGGGGTTATGCGTGGAAATACTGCAAAACCAGTTCAGTAAGATATCAAGCTACCCAAGGTCTAAACAACCTGTAACTGGCTTGATAAGCTACAGAATACCTTCCAAGCAAGACACTTAGATTCCTATAGCTGATGGCCACAGACAGCTGAAGGAAAGATGGGTGCTAACCAGGAACAAACAAACTGCATACAGAAAGCCAGAAATAATATGAAAAGACCTCAAATTTCCAAACCACATGGAACACACACAAGTGCTGCTCCCATTCAAACCATCACCCCTCAGCCAACTTCTCAAAACCTCCTCCAGACTTTCTTTCTTCCTAGCTATCCTCCCCACTACCCTGAAGCTTCATGCAAGTCATTACAACTCTGCTCGTAACTTCTGCTGCAGCAGTTTTCATGCAAGCATTCAGTATTTTGAGGGACATAAAAGTTGATAACATGCGGAAGAGACATTGATTTTTGCCTCCAGAAGAATGTGACTTGAGAAGTTTCATAAACCTTGCACGTATATTCAGACCAGTTTCCCAAGACTCATGGTTTGAGGAGGAGATCTTAAAACTATCCTGTTGCTACCTTTGTTTTGCTAAGGTCTAAAAGGCCCTTAATCCACTCTTCAAACTGGGGATCACATTCTAGCACGTTACACTTAGGAAAGAGCGGACAGCATGTGCCACAAGGAGTTTGCAGGCCTTCGATGCTCTCAGTAATATCTGACTACTGCACTGAGACATGCCAAGCTCTGCTGTCCCACCGCCACCCTGCCTGGAGCCAAGACCAGGCATCTCACATGTGCCAAAGTTTGTGAAGTGGATAAATATGGACCTGTGGCGCAACTGTGGTCCAAATTCTCACTTCAGAGGCTCATTTGATCATGCTCCTGGCAAGGTACTCCAGCCTGAGGCACACGTAACGGACCTGCAGCTTTGTATCCTGCTGCTGCTTTAATCCCTTTGCCCCAGGAGAGGAAGCGTGGTACAGAAAGTAGGAGGGAAGGGGGAGATAGTGTCTGTGATGGCACACAAAGAAAAGCAGATCACAGTGAACTGTTTGAATTAGAAATCACAGAAGTTATTTTGTATTCATCTACCAGAGAGAGAATTTTATATCTAGTCTATACAATATGCTAAACACTTATCAAAGAACATTTAGAGAGAGGGAAATCTCTGCATTTCCTAAAAGACTGCTTTTCGTTTATTATGTTTAAAGAAAAACAAACAAACATATGAGGATAGGATGATGGGAAATTAGAAAAGATAGCCTGGGGGATGGGGGATGAGAGGAAAAAGCTCTGAACAACTTAGTAGCAGCACTTGCTGGTTTTATGCACAGCTGAAGTGAATCCCTTGAAAAGAAGAGTTTTGACTCTTAAGTGGCCAGCACCTCTTGCAACATATTTCCTAATCAGCGAGTATTTATGGTCGATATTTTATATTTCCAATTTCCCCCTAAGGGCTTGTGAGAAAGCAGCACACCTGCCAACCTTTTCAGCTGGGCCAATAATTGCCAATTTGCTCTTTGCCTTAGTATATCACTCAATTTAGCCCTGGCTGTGCCCTGCATACATCCTCATTCATCTCTCTGCCCCCATGACAATTAGAGTGTTAGCTCCGGCTAACTAGGGCAACTATTCTACTAGGGTTGGAAGACAATTATTAGTCTATTTTCCCATCTTGTGGCAACAAAATTGAGAATCCATGACAATTACATTCAGCAATTCTGCACTCCGCCGCCTGCTCCCTCTCCTGGCCCCCACCTTCCGAATATTTCAAATTATCACAGCTCTACTACCACATTCAAATTTTCCATGTTCACAGGGAGTGAGGCTTCTATTTAAATGATAATGAGGGACGATCCATTCAATTTAGTGAGGGAGAAAATCCATTAAAAAGCAGGCAGTTCTTAAGCTGATGGGTCAAGAAAAAGATAAAAACCTTTTTTTAAAGCCATTATACAAGGCTCTGTGTGGATTTTTGGACTGTTCAGGACATCAGAAAAGATTAGGACAATTATGGAACATGGGGAAAAACCAAAACAAAATGCTCAAGCCTTCCACTTTTACTTGGGTCAACACAACAAAATAGCAATATGGCTTAGCTGGCTCTTAATACTCTGGCAACTTCCAATTACCTCACTATGAAAGACAGCAGAGGAAAATCCCATTTTGGAAAAAGGCTGTTGACTCGAGCTGGTTGTAGAAGACCCCAGAGTATATGTGTAATAGGGATGTCAGCTTTGTAGTAGATTTTAAGGGAATTTTACATCAACACTGGGAACATAAACAAGTGGCAAACTCCTATCCCCTCTTCCCCTTGCCACATCAGCTGCTGCGCAAACCTGGGCTAAAACTTCTCTGCTTTTCTGCTCCAAAGTTTCATCATCCCAAGGAAGAGATCAGCCTCAACAAATCAAACCTCTGCAGCCAGAGATGACTTCACTAGATCATAATACGGATTTTTTTTCCCCAATGACCCATAATAAATAGCACTCCATGTAATGTCTGGAAAGACGTACTGTACAAGGCAGACAATTGCTGTCTTACTATGAAGTTGTAGCACTTTCTCCCCACAGAAGTTTCATTGTGGTAAAGAAGCAGCAAAACACTCTGGGTTTTGTTGTGGACGGACCAATGGCTCTGCGTGTGTGTGTGTAAGACACAATCAATCATTTGCTTCAGTTTTCTTTAGAGTGCAATTATTTCACGACAGAGCAGGCCACCTCTTGACTTCATGGTCCATTAGAGACTAATGACATGCATTAATGTAAATAAAGAACAACTTGCTGGCGTCCCATTGAACAAGTCACCTCAAGAAACAAATCACACAGAGGGGCTAAGCTGGGCATAATAGCGCCTTCTAAATGGAGACCGACAATGAAGCTGGAGGGAGGACTCCAGCGCTCCTGAGGTGGCAAGGCTGAACGCTACAGCCGACACTTTCAGACACACATTTCCCACCACACCTGCTGTGTGCCGCCGCACAGCAGCCAAACCTGCCACCTCCCGCCTCATTTACTCCATTGTTCACCCAAGTTAATGGGGAAAGAGATGGGAAGGAAAGACAGCATGAAAAACAGTCCTGAAGGCCAAATGCACCACGAAACAGCAGGAGAGCTACGCGGAGGAGAGTGAGAAACAGCCCAGGTGCCTCCATGGGTAACTGCTGGCCGCAAAGGAAAACCATCCCTGCCGTCCCTTTACGTCCTTACTGCCCGGTGGCTTTTCAATCCTCAGTGCCAGACCTAAGGGGGTGCATCAGCCCGGCTGCACACCAGCTATTTAAACAGCATGCCAGGAAAGATGGCTTCAGAGCTCTCCAGGGAAGGGGCTCGGCTGGACAGAACATCCTGCAAGAATTGACGCTCAGCAGCATGTCGTCGTCTTCTCTCCCCTTCCCTGCTCCCTCTCTACAAAAGAAAAAGTCTGCCGCCTTATTCCTTTGCACTCAAATGGGGAAAAACATCTGATTGCACCCACGGGACTTTCTGAGGCTTTCTGACAGTCACTAAATAGACTACAGAACATTTACTAATATGGAGGAAGTGTTATACGTAATTAAAGCTAAATTGCACTCGTCAAATAATGAACGAAGAGCATTCTGTGATTCATGAACCTTACTTTTCAAACTGTTTAATTACTAATTTGAAAAATTCTCATTTGCAATGGGTCGCCAGGTCACGACAGCAGCTTCAGCAAAGCTCTGAAGTATGCCCTGGCCTTCAGGCACTACCCAAACATCCCCATTGACTAAAAAAGAACGGAGTGCCTATTTCCCGCTGAATTTCACTG
Source organism: Rhinoptilus africanus (assembly GCA_013400135.1). Taxonomy (NCBI): domain Eukaryota; kingdom Metazoa; phylum Chordata; class Aves; order Charadriiformes; family Glareolidae; genus Rhinoptilus; species Rhinoptilus africanus. Next base: position 729,690 of record VXBO01005579.1, read on the forward strand.
GCTGCTGAACTAGCTTTGAAGATTTTACAGGAATTAGGCACTCGGACTCAACTCCTGCAGGCTCAGCCTGCAACACTGGAGGCAAAGGGAAAGATGGAAGAAAACTGGAAGTGCATCGGCTTAACAAGAAAAGTCTCCAAGACCACTTAACGCTTTGACCTAAGCTAATCACTTCGTCTGAATACGTTATTCCTCCCCAGTGGCCCCACGTTACGGTACAGCAACACTACCAGGCGCCCCTGCTCCCATACCTGTCAAGAGTGGTCAAGGGGAGGGGAAGGAGAGGATCGCGTAAATATACGTGTATATATAAAATTACGATCATTATTGACTAATAACACAGTCAAAGACGCCCCGCAGCAAGGGAATATGTCCAAAGCCCCCCCCCTCCCCTTGCCGACTTTCCCCACCGCGGCGCGTGGGTTCGCAATCCTGGAAGCAGATCACAGGACACGTTATTTTTCTCTTCCTCCCACTACGTCGGCTGTTTACAGCGCCCCATTCACACTCCAAACATGTAGAGAGAATTTTCCCCCGTCACATTTCCCTGTCAGAGCTGTCAAGCTGAATCCCGCTTTAATCTGCCAAAAGCACTTTTCTGCTGACATTTTTAATAAATACTTTCAGCTTTTAAACACATTTGTGGGAGCCATTTTTTCCCCTTTCTCTCCCTTCTCCTCCTGCAGAATGGGCTCTGAAAGCCTTAATAGCAAATACATTACACTTATCAAAGGCTTCCCCCCCCCTTCCTTTTGCATCCTGAAGCGGAGGTAGTGTTTTCAATTTTAAAGCTAAATTAACTGTCCAATTGAATTTAGCTGGTGTGAGCCGTTTTCTGTGACAGGTTTTAGTTATGAAGCATATTTTACATTAATAGAACTCAACATGAAAACCACTCGCTCTGGGATTTCTGTGGCTTGCCATTGAAATGGCAAATTTAATATTTCAGACATGCTCGTGCCAGCGTTTGATTATTGTTCTTCATTTAAATCTCTCCTAACGGGAAAGGTCCTAATTAGTAAAAAATCATGTTTTAATGAAGGCGAAATGCTAATTGCTAACACAAAAAGCCTTCATATAAAATTATCCCAGCACTGCCATTGATTTCTCGGTGACTCAAAAGCCCATTTATGTGTTTACACACTAAGGCACCGTTTGCTTTTGTTTTATCATAACATTTCACTCAGCGTACCATCGAATTTCCAGAGAGAAGGACAGCTTTTCCCCCAAAACCTTTCATATCTTGGAGGCAGGAAGCATAAAATTAGATGCACTGACTTTGCACCCAAACTATGTGATTATGTGCAGTAGCTAAACCCAAAGATACTGCAAAAAGCTTTTTAACACAACTTCTTTGAGAAAACAAAACAAAACATCAAGCCATTTCTCCCCGAGGAATAACAATTCCATTTTGTTTTCCCATCTCTGATCTTTCCCTTATCATATTATTTGCACCATGATTATAGTGTTTGCAAGGCAGCTCAACCACTTATGCCATAACACTCAATCATGATATAAAAAAAAAAGTTATTACACAGTGACCTCTGGATGCCAACATTTGTTCAGCAAGATTTATGAAAAGCCATGTCAGCAGTGGGAATTGCTGCAATGAAGCGATGCTTTCTCCTGAATGGTACTTACATCACTGAGACGGTCCCTTGAGCTGCTCCGCTGAGAGCTTGTGGCCTCCCTGATGCTGTCTTCCTCGCTATTTCTGCCACTTCTGCTTGTAGGGACCTTCATCTAGAGGGAGAAGAAGGAGGGGGGAAAAAGGAGATTTTCAAGCACTGCTCTGCCACCTGTTCCCGAGGTTGCCGACAGCGGTTCAGTTTCACTCCTACGCCCACGGCACCCTAGAGAGGATGCTTTTGAATGCATGGGGCTTCTCTGAAGCTGTGCTTGACCACCTGTGTCCATATTCCCTTTTGCTAACGTGCGAGGGAAGTGGTTCTTTTAGCACTCCTGGAAGCAGACAAGGCTGTGCCAAAGTCCTAAGGCCTGATGTGAGAGGGAAGCGGGCAGACAAACCCCCTTCACTCTTTGCTACCAGCAAACCCCAACTGTGACACTGGTGTGTCCATACCGCAGCTTGCTGCCACTGGGGCACTGCTGACCCAACAGCCAGGCCTCCGGTTCCCAGTCTGGAGATGTGCCTTGTGGCTACCACCAGTGACGGCACTGAGAGGTCGGACAGCACTCAGCCAAGGTCTTCTCAAATGTCGTGACAGATACTGGCCTCAAACAACTTGCTTGAGATAACGCACAAAATTTGAAGTAGAGCGTAATTAACTCTTACAGCCAGGGCTGGGTCTCTAAGCGTTAAATCATCCTTCCTTCACTGGAAGTCGTGCTTGTGTGTGTACATATCTGAGAGGCACCAATGTTTGAAATCACAGCAACTTTCTGCTTATATCTGTGAAGAGTGTTACAGGGGGAGGAGAAGGATAAGATAGATATGTCATTCACAGCTTCATTCCTGGGCTCATTTACTAACAAATTATTCTGCTAATTCCCTTGTGAAATATTGGGTGGAAAGAAGTGTTTAATTTATTAATAGGTTCTATTCATATCAGTTTGGTTCCATTTAAATTACACTATTTAAAATGTCGGCTTGTACAAATTGGTACTTTTAATGGCAATAAAATCCCCTTGTTTCTTTCTGTCCTATTTCACTGCACTCTCAGTAGCCAGCAGGGTCTGCTCATGGGGCTCTGGAACAACCCCAGCGTGTTCGAACAGCCCTGTTGCTGTGGCACAAGGAACTGTGTTCGGTGGGGACGCGGCCACTGAAACCTGGGACCACACTGATTACTACACTCCCATGGATGTTTGAGCTGGCTGCAACTAAGTGTCACACAGTCTATTAATATTTAATACACTATTCAAGATACTATATGCAGAATAACTCCAGTACTCATCCAGTCTGGAGTGTAAGGACCTGGATAGGCTTGTATGGAAGAATACACAGAAAGTATCATACTCATGTTCAAGCCACAGTATACTTCTGGTTGAAGCCCTTACTCTGCATGCCTTTCTGCTGCCTTACATCAATATACTTTCTTCCTCAGGATTAGACTTTTAGACTCAGACATGCCAAAATGTGAGAAACAGGAATTTGCTCATGGCCACCTCATCACACAACCGCCGTTCTCAGCATCAGTGTTCTGTCTCCTCCGTTGCAAACCACCTCCCCAGTATGTTTCCCACCTGCAAACTTTTATCAAGACCCATTTTTCATCTTTGCTGCTACATCAAAATGATCAAATAACACAGCAACAAGAGGTAATCCCTGCTGGGATCTGCTAGAAGCATTTCCAACCAACAGCGAGCCTGCATTCACAACTACCAGCACCAGGTATAAAGGCAGGGAATAATCCACATTGTCTGTTTCCTTAATAAAAAGGCCAACAGCACCAAGCACAGAAATCCAACTATACTGCATCACTACTGTGGCTATTATCCGTCAAATTTTTAATCCCACATGTAATTAAGGAAACTTGATAAAATTTTTTTTCTAAATACATAAAATGATTGTCATTCACCTATTTTATTCTTTTTAGGTCTTTATTAACCAACTACAATTCCAGCTATCCCATTATCTTGCTTTGATTGGATTGATGTCAAGACAATATGCCATTAATTACAGCTTTTTGAAAACATCGGCACACCAGCTTCCTTCCATCATCTAGGTCTTCTACACTTACTCAAAACCCAGCTCTACTGGTTCCCAGTCATCAGCCAGCTCTTCTGAAACTCTTGCATGTAAAGTATCCGACCTGCCAATTTCAAAGCTTCCAGACACAGCAGGTGCTTTGTTTCTCCCTGAAACAGGAACCACTTAACTATTACGGATAGAATTACAGTTTTCCTAAATACACTCCAGAAATACCCATCGAATTCTGAGCTTTCTGATTTCTGATCCACAATCCTACTGCTCCCACCTAGGAACACATCAAAGCCTGACCCAAACAACTCCTAGACAGCTGCAAATTAAGGGAAAAATAAATTACACCCTTCCAAATCCTTTCACCTTCCCAAGCGCTAACGTTCGCCAGAATTAATTCAAAAAGACTAAACTGCCAGCTGTTTAAAGTTAGCACAGACTCACCCAACCTGTTACCAGACTCCAACCTTTTGCTGTTTTTCTTGAGTTACAGTCAGCTCCCCACACCACCTGTTTCTTTTCTCCGAATTTCATTAAAGGAAAACTACACCTACACCCACGGTAACAAATTGAGACAATTTGACCTGACAAGGTCTTGCACGGGCAAGCAAATTAGAAGCATCACTGCTGCCATTAACCTTTCCAAGTAAATATCAATTATTAAACTTGCTGCACTACCTCTGTCCCCAGTTTGCTGCTGTGAATTAAGAGGGTCATCAGCCTTTTTGACAGATCTTGTTCATTTACACCTGCTGCCTGCCAGCAGGGGAGCCCGCACACCCGCCGCCCGAGCGCCGAGCCAAGCTGCCTTAATTCATCAGTAATTACCCTAATGAGCCACATGCAGGACCCAACTAGGAGGACAAGTTGTTCTGCTAAATGGATGCATTGGTTTCACGGGCACTCTCTGCAGACCTGGGTATTAGCAAACTGGTCAAAAGCTTCTTTCCCAAAGTTGCTTCTGGCTCGGCTGCTTGATTTCTAGTGATTTTCTCTGGGTGTTTTCGTTTGAGTTGAAGAAATTCCTCCTGACCACGTTTCCCTGATTGAGCTTTGCTATAAAACCTGGTATTCCTCTCCCTTTGAAAAGGTTCTTGCTTTTTTAGAGTCTGCAAAGGCTCGGTGGGCCCCCAGCCGGGGCCCTCACGGCTGCCTCAGCACGACACAAGCCCCCGCCAGCAACTGCCCAAAATCACACACAAACCACACTACGTCCTCTTGTACGACACATGGCCAGAGACTTACACAGGCACTACAGCAACACCAGCCACCACTGTTAAATACCTCAGGAAGAGGAGCCCAAACTCATCAAACGTGGGCTTGGGACGGGGAGGGCTGACCGAGAGAAGCTGCCTTGCCACTTGGGTAAAGCTGCTGTTACAGAAAAAGTATGAAAATCGCTCACACACAGCATTTAGGAAGGACTCTGCTCTCCAGCTTGTTGACTTTGCTTGTCTGAAAGCACCCGCGCAGCCCGCTGCTATTTTCTGCTTTGGTGGCAGCGCCGGCTCCTCTCCAGCCCTGCCAGACGGCATTTTCCACTCAGTGTAACAGAGCCGAAACAGAAGCTCAGGAAACAGCAGGTAGAAGCATATGTGGGCCAAATCCGAGTATGTTTGATCGCACTGCCTTTAGGTCTGCTCGAAATATCACAGGAGCCAACTGAGAAGGAAAAAGCCTCCAAACAACCCCAAGGCCCAAAGCTCGGAGAGCCTGGGAAAGGCGTTGCGGTGCCTCAGCTCCGCAGGTTTGGGGGTGGGAGGGAATCTCTGCTGAAACAGAGGTCAACTGCTGTGTCACTTCAGGATGGCTCAGCTGGAACTAAAAGGGGACAACGGAAGTTGGTTTGGTAATTTCCCTCTTCCAAAGGCAAAATCCTGTCGTCCTCCAAATTCTAAGTCAGCAAGACGTTTATTTCAGTAAGGATTCACTGAAATAGTAAATAGGTGGTGACGTTTCACTCAAGCGGAGTCTATTTCATCACTGAAATTAACAGAATTCTCCAAAAGCATTAATTAAACCCAAGGCTGCTTAAAAAACAGACCAATGCAGCCTCTCGCAAGATAAATAACACACGTGACAGCACCACACACCACAGAGAAAAGCTGGCGGTAGGCGATCCTGGCTACCTGCAATAGCTACGGTTCAGTTTTCACCAGAAACTGTAAGTCTGTGTGTGAGAAGGTGAAGGACGCTGTTTCCAGCTCCATGGGAGCGGGCCGGTGCTGCAGACCGGGCTGGCTTGGCAGGGACCAGCCGGGGGGCAAGGTATGGCGGGTTTGTAAGGCCACAATCAATTTGCATGCTGCAGGTGCTCTCCGACAGTCCCAAGCCACGTTCGGAGCCAAGAATTATGAACCTTGCACGGTTGGACATCATGTAGCATGATTAAATATCATAACTCATTCCGGTAATAACTCCAGCTCTCATTAAAGTCCAGCTCTGCCATGCTGGACTGCTGCTGCCTTTGCATCTCCCCCATCCAACTTTCCCCTCCCTATTTCTCCTTACGGGGTGGGGGTGGAGGAATATATGAATGGGCAGAACGGGTCTTGCTTCCCTAAAAGGGCTTTTTCATTACCACTCCTCTGGCTCTCAGCCCCCGCTTTTTAATCATAATAGATCAGCCTGCTCTCCATTTACTTAAGCTTTTCCGATGTCAGAGGAAAGCACATTTTTATTTGGCACACCTATTTTCAAATCACGGGCACGCTGCCCCCGCTCATTATTAATAAATACACTTCGATTTATCACGAGCTCCGTTTGAGTGCCACGGGGAGCCTGGGGCAAAAGGAGACAAATTCTTTTCTTAAGTTGTTCTGAAAGGTGCTGGGCTTCCCGACCCTCACCCCCATTAACCCAGCACAGCTAGTGCGCTCCTACTGGGAGCTCCACGGCTTGCGCAGCGGCAAACTCGGACTGATCTTGTGCCATCTCAATATATTTGTTCATTATCTTGCGCACACACAGAAGCATTTGGAAATGTACTCGGGGCACAGGCCAAATTGAATCATCTGCCTTCATTTTCCACACGATCTGAAGCTACAGCTGCTACAACAGGCTGTGGGATTTTTATTTTCCTTCCTTAACAGTTTTTTTTTTTCTTGCTCTTAAAGTCACAGCAGTCTGATTTTAAACCTCTTGCTGTTGCTTGGGTTCGTGTCTGCTTTCTACAAAATAGGTCTTGCAGACACACGCAATGGGAAAAGAAATTCCCAACAACCTCCCTCTGTGCTGTTCTGAAGGCAAGACAGAAAGCAGCACCCTCGGGGAGAGACGTAATTAAAATATTCATCTCAGAGATGCCTGTTCTGGTGGCTCAGATGGATCTATTAATCCACTAATCCTCTCACCTCCGCCAGTGGACAGGCACTGGCAGGAATGGCACCCACCTACTTTATGCTACGCTTGGGAGCAGGGAATGGTCCCATGAAAACAAAGAAGCCCTTCCAGACCAGAAGGGGCAAAGGGCTCCCCACAGCACTCAGCCAAGGTCCATCCTGTCAGGAACGCACCAACTTCTCGAGAAAAAAAGGTTAATTCCTTTTTAGAGCTCTGGAAAAATCAACTTTCATTTGTGCTGAGAGACAGGACAGATCAAACGCAACCTTCAGATTTAGGATTTTACTGACTTCATGGCAAATCTATTTTGGCAGAAGCTCCTTGGAGATAAGCAGGTACAGCTGAGAGGCGTCCAAGGCCCAGAGTTCAGGTCCAAGCTTTCAGATCACCAGAGATAGAGATGAACCCGCCTTATCATGCTCATCTATCTAAACTCATGCTGCTGAACGCCACTTTACATCTCATCAGTGTGTAATGACTTCATCATCTGCTCTGCCAAAGGACCCTTTTTCCACTGTTTCTCTAGGGTCAATCTAAGGAAGAAAAATGTTCTGCAGATAGCATTTCATACTAATAAAGATTATGATTCCTCATGGCTACAAGAATTGTTAAGAACAACCGTTTCAAAACCTTATCAAAGCTAATTGTATGACCTGTCCCCTTCCCAACAAACATGAAAATGATGCCTAAACAGTATTTTGGGAAGCCTTTTTTTGTTAACATATGCTTGCATTTTATTATCGACTCCCAGATAAGCTCATGTTTCTGTTGGTAGACTACCAGCAGTAGCAGCTTTCTGCAGCAGTAGAGAGTAAACTGCCTTAATAAATACAAATGGACAATTTAATTAGAATATATTGGAGACTTGGAAAAAGTACTATTTGTGGACGAAACAGTCTGTTAAGGGATCGCACTCAAGGCTAGTTCAGTGTATTTTAAGCAGGCAACAATAAGTGGCAGTGAAACATACTGCACAGAGCTCTACCCCAATGATTAAAGAGCACACTGAAATTATAAACGCCTGTTTTCCAGAAAGGAGAAAAAAAAGTCACCCAGTTGCCTCTGGTTTTAATGCTCAAACAAAACAAACCATTTGGCTTTAAAAATGTACTTCTTTAAACCTGAAAAGACCCATGTATCAAAACAAGGTGGAATCAGCTAAACACATTACTTCTGACTTGTTTCCTTGAAAATCCAGCCTTAATGCATTCTAACAAAATTTATCTATCCCAAGCATACCTCATAATGAGATCAACTGGGAAAAATATCAGGCTTGTTTGTATATTTTATACTTGCTCTAACTTGGCAGTTTGGAGATTATGTATTCCCCAGGTCCCTCCTTAAATCGTTTCACACGCTGCAATTTGATTTTCTTTGCTTGCCCTTTTCCACAATTTTTTTGATACATTTTATTGAGTTGTGGCTCAGAGGGAAACGTTCCCTTTGAATTAAGGGTGCAATCATTTTTTTTCCTCTAAATAAGGACATATGGCGTAGAAAGCAATGTTATGGTCTGAGGATTTTATGATTGAAGCAGGACTCATTTTAAAAAATGACAGTAGCATCAGGTTAGATTAGAGGAGATTTTCTAATTGGGTGGTGCTGCTGTGGATGTGATCGGCTATCTTAGCTATAGCTCATTTTAAATATGACATGTCCATTTTTACTTACTGTGATGAAGAGGAAAACAGCAGCAGTGTTAAGTTACAAAACAGAAGGAAATCAGTCTTTTAAAAATAACCAAAACCCCATCAAACAACAAACCACATTTGTTCAGAGTTGTATGGTTTTTAGAAGCTTAGAGCTTATACATTTGACTGGTATGCAGACTTCTGGTTTCTGATCCTGGCTTACCTGTTTCCTCTGGATAAGTTACTTAAATAACCTGCATTGCAGTTTTGCAGTCTGTAACGTGTTGGTTAATTTTTACCTCTCTCTGGGATGCAGAGAAATGGAATTAATGTTAGCAAAGGATTTCTGTGCTTAGAAGCTGTCAGAGTCAGCTGCTACGGGAAGGCAAGTACAACATCTTACTGTAATAAAAAGTAATATTAAAATACCAAAATACTTAAATGCTATCATTTCTCAGCTGCTTGAGCAACATTAACTACTCATTAATAGCCTAACTTTTAATCTTAAAGCTTGCAACTAGTCATGAGGGTCATCTTACATTTTAAAAACCAATGAAAACCAAGCTCATTTGGTGTGGTCCATTGCCTTTGCAGCTTTTGGAAGAGTTGCTATGCGCTGCTCCTATTCAACAGAGTAACATCCTACGTTGAGCTCAGCTTTAGCCCTCTGAGAGACACTTCTCCAGGTCTGCTCTCATGTCCCTGCGCTCCCGTACGTACCGCTAGCCATGCAAAGCAAGTCTCAGGCTAGGATCAGAGGTGCATGTGGCCCAAGGCTTTCTGCAGTGCCCACACAGACTCCGCTAAACCCTGCCTGACTTGCTTTGCCTTTCTAAGTACCTAACTAGAGAGAAACTACATTCAACCTCATCATTTTTGAGCAGTGTGGCCAAAAGAGTGGGCCAGTGCTGCTGGGGACTGGAGAAGCCTTTTTCATTATTGCCTGGTGCAGAGAGGCCGTAAGGAGCATCAGGGTTGGCATGTCCGCAGCTCAACCGAGGCACTGGAACCGCCGCAAACATTTTTCACAGCTTCTCGGCTGGCAGGTGGCCTCGGCTGCGGAGCAGAGCCGGCACCGCTTCCCTGCGCTCTCAGGATCGGGTGGCTCACTGCGATGCAAGAGCTAATGCTTATTTTGGAAAAGAGCTGGTGCTTAAGCAGGCAAAACTGCTCGATTTTACAGCTGCCATCAGGCCTGCATAGCAAACTGCACTCTGCATGCCCCCAGCCGTACTTGGCAGATGGTAGCAGACAGCTGGGAAAATCTGGGTTTGACATACGTCAATGATAAACTGTGTCAGTGTAGACCTGCTTAGGTTACAGCAAGGGAGCGTGTGTGCAGGAGTGAGACTTTGACTGGTGAAGGGTAAATAGCATTCCTAACCAATTTAGCTAAAACCTGCCTTCCACCACAGGGTGCGCAGAGGCACCTACGGGCCCTCGGGGCCGTCTGGAGAGGCAGGCAAGGAGATAAAGGGGTAACACGGCATTTTGATATTCATGGGCTACAGCACAAAAGCAGCACAACACATATCAAAATAGTCCCCCGCCACAAGTGATGACTTATCTCAGGTCCTGTCATGAAGGCAGACCATAAGCAACTTCCAGAGAAAAAAATTCAGGGCTCCCCACACTCCCTCAGTGAAGAAAACCCTGAGAAATCAAACTTACTGGGGCACCTCAGTCTGTGTTTATAAATAAAGGCAGGCACGTGTAGGCACACACACAAAAAGACACACACTACTTGGAGACTGAAGAGAAGCAGCCTGTAAAGCTGGGAGATGGCAATGAAACCACAGCTGGACAAGGGACAGACATAATCACCATCAACAAAAAGGCAGCACCTAATAATTACTTTACCAGCTGTAATGCTCAACCAGAGTCGGATGCCCTAACTACACTTTAATTTAGCAACAGGGCTAAAGGAATCGCATCCAATAAATACTCCATGAGAGAGCTGAAAGCCTCTGAGCAAGTTACTAAATATGATTTGTAGCTTCAAGTTTCCCATTAAGGTGACTCGGATCTGTGATTCTCGGTTATAAAATGACATCCAATATGCATCAAATGAGAAGCTGATTTTGCACATTTTTTCGGTGATGGGAAAGAAATGGATACGCTAAAGATCAGCTCAGGACTCTTAGAACAGATGCATCAAGAGTTACCAACACCAGCGCAGCTGACCATATCGAAAGGACCACTGCGAGGGCAGTAACTCTGCGCAGGACGGAGGTACGAGCGACTGAGCATCCAGTTAGCAAGGAGAGAGCTGTGTTCAGCCAGAGCCAACGGACCAAATTAGGCTGAGTTTACACAATGCTTTTAAACACCATGCAGGAGGCAATCAGAATTGACAGCTTTAACATTGCTGCCATCTATGCATACAGATACCATCTATTAAAGGCTAATATCAACAGCTGTGATGTTCAAAGCAAAAGTTGATTTAATATACGCATAAAAATTGTCCAAAGCTGCAGGAGATATTTCAAAATATATTAGGAAATTCAACCAAGAAAAATCTCTCTGTATTCTACAGTGTTTCTCTTCTAGTAATAATTACCCACCAAAAGCAAGGGTTTTGAATCAAAGACAAATTGAAGACAAAAGGTGATGATAACCTTCAAAAGTGATTTTAGTAAGAGAAGGTAAAAAAGCAAGATAAGCACATTAGTAATGATGTCAGATGGGCAAAAACATTCAATGCAGTTCTGCTTTGTCCTCGGGAGGAAAACAGACTCATTCCTCAGCCTTCTGATAACAAAAGGAAGGTATTAGACAACATTTGCTACGAACAATGTCCAGATCTGTTGCACAAGCCCTAGAATAGAGATCATGTGCACACAGATGTTTTAATACATCTTGGAATAGCCACTGATAAAAGTGGAAAAAAACAAACATTGGAGAAACATTTCAAAGGAGCAACCAGGACTGGCTGGGCAGCTACAGACACAAGAGAAAAAACACAACACTGGATTCAACTGACTGAATTAAACTATTTCAGTCAACAGGTTTTTCTGGAAAATTAATCTTCTTGAATAAGCCTGGTCTCATTTCTTTGATAAGTCTGGTTGAAAAGGGTACTGGATAAATGTGACACATTTAGGTCTTGACGCAGTCATACTGCAAGACATTCTGATAAAAATTAGCACTATATGAATATCAACAAAGCATATATTTAGTGAGGAATGCATTGGCTAAATCCTCAAGAAGTAGTGTCAATAAATAATCATTGATCTTTGCTACAGAAGGTAAAAGGTTTGCAACAAGGCTTGCTTTTATTCAACAGTTCCATCAATATCTGAGAAAAATATTATCAAGGCCACCACAGACACAATGCATAGATGCCAACAACACCTGCTTAGAAATAAATAAGGAAGAGGAGAGGAAGGCAGTTTTAGGCAGCAGCTTGGATTCCTTGAAAAACACACCTGATGAGAAATAACATATCCCAAAGCAGAGCGGCACTGCAATTAGGAGGAATGAAGGCGGCCGCCTGCAGCTACTGTAGAAGAGACACCAGGCTGCTGAACAGAGCTGCTCGCTTGGGAAAACCTGGGAGCACCACAGAGGACAAACACGTCCACATGATCTTCCAGCATAATGCTGAAACCAAAGGGAACTGATCCAATCCCTGAGCAAGGAACGTGAGGCCACTTGCTCTTGGATACAGCATGGACAGGAATAAATTAAAATAACAGGCTGGCTTGGTCTACAGCCTGCCCCGTGAGACAGCAAGGCAAAGCTCTTCTGAACTGACAACCCACGGCAGCTACAGTCTAAGCTGTGGTACGAGCTTGGAGAGTTCTCCTGAACTGATCCAAGTCCTTCTTATGTGGACCAGAGAGATCAATCAAACTGCCGTTCAAAAAAGCAAAAATTGCCAGCAGCTATCCCAGTGTGGCTGCAGATCTCTCCTGACTTAAGAGCTGGGAACAGAAGTTACCATCCTGATGCTGAAGGAGGATTTTGTAACGGCAGCCTGCAAACCCTGTGGACTCTTGTCTGTAGCTCAAGGCAGGGACAAAAGCATCCACATTCTCGCTCAACAATTCACTCAAACCCTCCGAGCGTCCCATGTGAAAAACCCATGCTTAGTGCAGTAGGGTTTCAGATTCATTACTAGGACTCCAAGGCACCACAATAACACAATTAAAACACCAGCAGATGTGTGTCATATAATACATGTTAAAAAAAGAAAAGACATACTGTGTGCAGATACAACAACAATTTGCTGTTCAAATTAATCCAGGAATCAGTACCATCCCTATAAACCCAATATATAAAACATATGCTACTGTAGGCATGCATAAATTGCGTGCAATTTTTTCCAGATAAAGCCACACATGCAATTAATGAACTAAAGTGAAAAAAGAAAAGAAACAAAGTAAATAAATAAATACAAAGGCTGCCTAGGGAATAATGAATTTTACCAAAACTGCTGTCAAAGATGACAGCGCTGAGCAGACAGAGCCACAGCCACAAGCTCATCCCGTACCCTCGCAGTATGGTCACAGCCTGGCCTCCGATCATCTGCGAGCTCAAATGTAGCAGAAACAGATGCCAACCAGAGACCCAACCAGTTTTTTTGCCCAGCACCGCCAGAAGGTTAAGCTACATTGGCATAGTTTAAATCACAGGAGATAACAGATTTTTCACATAAACGGGATCAGGCCTAACATCGTGTGTTTTCAGCCATTCTGCAACCAGCCCACAATCACGTCCCTGAACTGATGTTCATTACCTCCCCGTGTTATTTCTGAAGACCCTGTAAAACCTCTAGGAGCAAGGCTCCATCACAGCAGCAGCTGGGGGAAAAGCAGGCATTAAAGGCAAGAGAACCACCACTTCAAAGCAGAGAGAACTGGTGGATGGCTGGCACGAGCTGTGGTATGATGTGAATTTTGCAAAGCAGAGACAACCCTCACGCACACCCTGCACGTATTTCTATTCCAACTTCTACCTTGTTCTAGTCCGACCTACCTAGTTTAAATTAGTTTGTATTGCTAATTTAAACTCTACCAAGCCCCTACTTGCCTTCTGTCTAGACCTCCTAGGACCTCTCCTTTCCCTGGCAGACGCCTTTGTCCCTCGTAACCCACAGACAACGGAAAGCTAACCACAGCTGCTTCAGTAAGTCACAACAAGAACCACAGCCATTTTCTTCAGGCTCCCCCCACTATTAGATGGAGCAAGCCACTCTGGCAAAAATCAGAGCACACAGAGAGCACTATCTCTGCAGGTCTGGAAAGCGGCTCCCTGGCTCTGCACTTGAAGCAGAGCCAACGTGAAACGTCACTGCTGTCTGGTTGCGATGACCTGTTGCAATCGGTCAAGACATCACTGTTGTCGAGGAAACTTTGAGCAAGGCCATGAGATCCTACGCCCCCACTGCAAGTTTTTCCATTTGAGAAAACAGCGTTAAGACTCCCAGAGCAAGCACAGCCAGCTCCACAAAGCAACACAGAAGCAATTTCCTCTATATGCCCAAAGGACGTCCCTGTTTGCTGCTTGACATCCTGAAGAAAACAAAAATCTAAGAATAATTACAGCCAAAGCAACTAAGGTGAAGCCCTTTGGTAATTTTCAGCCCTGAATAACTAAAAAGGGGTGGCAATTATTTTAGCTAATGATCACTGAACTTTGAGATCAACATTTGCAGCTGAGGAATGGGAAGCAGCTCAGAGCCCAGAGCCCTGTGAAAGAGCCGGTTGACACATAGACTGCATCAATTTATGGTGGAGGAAGATGCTTCTTGTTGGCCTATACCCTACTCTCATGATGTGTGGGAAAAGAGTGGCTTGGCACTAACTGTATTTTCCCTACAGCCATAGTTTTTAGAATTTCTAAGACACAAAAGGACTGGCTGAAACAGCACAGCTTACAGCGAGAAACAGGATCTGGATTTCATACTGTGTTTTCTGTCATGACACACACAAAAAAAGCTAACTCCAGTGTCCTTGTTCTGAGTGCTCTTCCTTACTAGTACGCCTCCAAAATCCAACCCCAAACCTTTTGGCTCAGATTATTCTTCTTGTGATGGTTACAGACAAAAAAAAGACCACGTTTGCATGCCCTGCTGAGGAGTAATCCTCCCCCTGCAGCTGGAAGGCCACACTCCTCCAGATGTGTACATTGCGTCCCAATACAGCTGAAAGGGCAAACTGCAGAAGTAACTGCAAGGCAGAGTCACACCAGCTAGTGAAGGTCAGCCACTGGTCTGGATCGCTCCTGGTGAGGCGAGACATCCTCCCTCTCAGAAGGGAGCCAGGCTGTGCTGAGCCGGGGTCCAAGAGAGGAAACCCACCACCGGCAGTCCCAGAGAAACGCGAGCCATTGCGCCCACATCGCTTCACAGGGGGCACGAAGGCCTGTCAAGCAGCAAAATAGACAAATCCACTAGTTTAACTAAAAGCCCGATTTGAAGACGACTTAAACTGCTGTAAGTGGTGCATACCATGCTTGGTAAGTTTTAAGCGAAACCTTAGTTTTGCTCAGGTTGAATAAGATATGAATCAGTCTAACTTGAACTGCAACAAGCAGCTTATAAAGCAAAGTTAAGGTAACAGCCCAGTTAAGTTAGACTGCTGCAGTCCTTCCCCTAAGAATGGTCGTAGCTGCAGGAAGCACTTATCTTCCTTGTCACATTTGGTGTAGAAAGGCATTTTAAACAGTAATAAGCATCTGTTTTCTCTACTTGTTTAGTGGGAAAGTCTAGAGCTACGCAAACAGCACCTTAGAGGATAATGCAATAATAGCAAGACGCATTTATTAATGATCCTACTAATATTTCCTGAGAGCATCTCCAAATACTCTGCTAACACCCATCAAGTTTAAACAGCAAGGATGTGCAGTGAGTAGTATTCTCGTCCTAGTTTCTCATTAAAGATCAGATGACTTTGGGAACATCGAGCAATGGACCTGGGGTAAGGCTAGGACTACAACTGCAGAGAAAACTGCATGGCTTTTAGCACCGCAGCTTTTAATAGCAACCATCTTGCACCTTAACCACAAGATCATTCTCCCTGGATGATGTATAAGTAAATATTTCTTTGAAAGAAAGTACAACGTTAATAGATTAGAGCTTGCTGAGAAAGCAAAAAAAGGCATTGTTGCTTTTTTGGATACTGCATGGAAATCTCACACCTCCACAGGAAGTATTTCAGTAAATACAGGTAGAGAGATACGGCATGAAAAAATGAAGCCAGCAGATAGGAAGGTTTTGTGGAAGATGAGTAAGGGAGCACGCCTTTGCTCCTGGGAAGATATAACAGGGTTCAGGATTGCTCTTGATACACGGGACAGTGAGGTTTTACTTTGGGCAGAAAAGCCCTGTGCCTGAGTGCTGCCCGAAGGCAGGAGGCTTTGACGCACCTCGGATACAGATCTGGGCAATGCCCAAGGTCTGCCACAAGCAGCAGTGGGGCCCAGAGCTGCTCTAACCAGGGGGAACAAGAGAGAAAGCCCAATCCAGAGACCAAAAGCCAGCAAAAGGACTTCCCTGAACTACAGCTCTCTCGGTAAGAGTGTGGGAGAAGAAACAAAGCCTAAAATAACAAACCTCACCAAGGCAGAACTACAGGTAGAGCTAGATAGTCGAGCAATTATTCAGATCTTTAATGTTCCCCTGTTGCTGCCTGTGGATGAGCAGCAAGGGGACAGCAGAGGTAGCCACCGGGAATGGCAAAAGCCTCTAAAATTATGATGCAAAAATTGAACGTGTCTCCCAGAGATGTTAAACTGGTCTCACATGGAGCTTTTGTGCTAATAGTTGTCTCAGTTGATATGCAAATTCCACATAACAGCACATGTCTAGATACCATCGCTCTATAAATATTCTTGCTCAAAACACTTTACCTTGCTGCTATTCACAACGTACCTGACAGTTTCGTATTTAAAACAGTATCACCACTAAAGGAAACCATTAGCAGAGGACTAAAGGAAACAATCTTATTCACTGAACTAACACTGTTGTCTCGGCAAAACAAAGCAATTAATATTTGAGTTCACAGGAAAATATATTAGCACAACAGATGCATGTGCATGTATTTTGGCCCTTTGGTAAAACGCACTGGTTTGGGGCCAGATGTTTCTGCTCATGCCAAAGAAGAATCCAGCTGCATCAAGCTGTGAATATTTCTTCTGATCTGTCAAAATGTGCTATGAACTAGAGGAGAAAAAAACAGAACTGAAGTTTGAAATAGAAGTCTGTTTTCCACTGGGGATTTTACCACCATCTGTATTTTAAAAGCTTTAGTACAACTTGACAGGGCCTGAAAAAGTTTGCAACACAATAGGTAACGCACATTGAAATACCATTCAAGTAAGGTTTCTGGTAGAGTTGAAACATATGGTAAAAGACTAGTTTTGTGCACATTTTTTCCCTTTAAAAATCAATTTATACTTATTAGTTGGATTTACAACATGTTTAAATTGTACAGCCTTTCTTGTAACGTGCTGCCATTACGAGCTGAACTCTCATTACTGAGACGATAGAGCAATATTGAATTACTGGGCAAACAAAGTCCTTTTTCAAAAACACCAGAGGTGATTCTTTTTCTCACGGTTTCTAAAACCATTTTTTTCCCCTTTCATTAATAGAATTACTACGGATTTGCACTGATGCAAGAGTAAAATGATATCCTTTTCCTGAAACCATAAAAAAAGGAGCCAAAATGGAAACAGAATAGCCAAGCACGAAACATGAAAGCATCTCATAACAAGGTAAGTTCACAAACTATGCCGTGTTTGTCAACGCTCGGCATTGTCCTTCCTAAAAACCATCCACCAGCACGCTCCCACCTTGCAGCCTACCTGGGGAAAAGCCCGTAACTCATTTCATGGAAACCTCTCTTGTTTTATCCCCAAAATTCAGCTCCTTCTGCCCGCAGGGAGAATGCAGCAGCAGCAGCAGGAGCAGTGACCTGCTTCTATTCAGTGAAGAAGTGGCTGCACCATTATCTTCTGGTGAGTCCTAAAGCTGAGGTTTTCTGAAGTACCTCAGGTACCCTGACTCCTAAAGGCACTGAGATTCCAATCTCTCATGCTCTACCCTCAAAATTTCAGCCTTTAAAAAAAAAAAAAAATCTCCTGAAACAGACAAATATATATGGTAGGGCGCAAAGGAAGCGGAATATAGCTGGATATATCTGAACTGAACACAGTTTAAATTCTGATCTTCTCCAGTTATCGCCTCCTCTCCACATTTGTAGGCCAGCACTCCGGCAGCTGTGCTGCCTTCCAGGTGTGCGGCGCAGCTTTGCCACTGACAGGGTTATCTATTTTACAAAGAATTATGCTGGCAGTGAAAATCACAGCAGAATTGTTTTGAAAGAAGCAAGCCTCAGATGGACAATTTAGATTTCACAGAAGTTGAAAGAGGATTTGCAGGTTCAAATTATTAATCAACACCCTGCCAGGCAGGGGCCAAGAGCAATCTGCCGGTGCTGGGTTTTCTTGGACTTAAACTGTAAAATCTGGATTTTAGACTGACTGGGTGGGGAGAGGGGGTTTTGTGCCTGCAGCCCTTTCCTTCTGAAGCATTGAAGCAAAACCGATCCCTGGCTTTTAGGGGCGAATATGAACTTAAGGATGGTGGGGGAATTTCTTCCTCCAGGAAGCTGGGGATTTGGGGGCTTTCAGAGCCAGTGGACATGGTGCAGGTGACAAGGTTACTTCTCTGTTGTTAAAAGCACGTTCCAGCTATGACTAGACATTATAAACTGCCCAAGAGGCCACATAGGGCCTTTCTTTTTTTAGCAAGAAACATGGAGAAAAGACACAAGAACACTGTGGGTGCCCTCGAAGTACCCAGCCTATTGCTGCAGCAGCAGCATCAGTTCTCCCCCCGTGACAACTGCCACGGCACAGGCTGCTCTGGCAAGGAAGTATTTAATTGTAATAAGCACCTAGCGCAATGGGACAATGGCAATCACAGAGTCACACAGTGGGTGCCTCCGGTCACAGCAGGCTAGCTTTAGCATCCTTTTGCTTGACCTTTCAAGCCAATACACGCCTGCAAAATAAACATGGAAACTATTGATAAACAACTACAAAAAGTCCGGTAAATAATGTTTATCCACAAGCCAAAATGTCTAACAGGTAGAGGCACATAATAAAAGCCATCACAATATTCTGTGGGACAGTGACTGGCCCTGACGAGTGGACTGCTGGTAACTGCGCTCCGGGCAAGCAGAGGCACGGCTTGATGATCTACTTCAGAAGAGCATCCCACCCATGCCAATACCAGCTCTCACATGCCAGACACCAACCCATCTCCCACCTTTCCGTGCTGAGAGCACGGGGGGGCTGAGAAGGGGGATCCCGCAGCCCAGCGCTCGGTGCAGTGTGGGTCCCTGAGCAGCTGCTGGAGCTCTCACATCTGGAGCGGGGGGAAGGTGCAGGCCCACGTGTGATAGACGATGTGCATATGCCCACGTGCATGAGGGAGACGGGATCGCCCAGTGTACCAGCCAGGCAGCACCCAGACCAGGTCTCCTCTCTCCTCTCCAGCGTACATCTTTGTTATCTTGCAGTGTTGTGAGGTGAAGATTGAGAGCCTGAGGCCAAAATCAAAACAGAAAGAATGGGATACGCTCCTACAGACTTTGAAATCCCTGAAAACAGGGATTTATTTTTTCTTTATTTTTACCTTAGCTGTGTCTCAGTGAGGCTAGCTGCAGAAGCGTCACACCGCTGCGCTCCTGTTGCACTATATTATAATAATACTTCTTTCCTCTTGCCAGCCACTCATCAAGGACTACCCCCAGCACAGCCCTCTGTTCTTTCAGATCTAGTCAGAAGGCAAATTAGTCGCAGCCTGATGGGGGAGTGCTAAATTTTTCATTACAATCTTTCTCCGGAGGTTTAGTGTTTAATAATTTGTACTGTATAAAATTTCACATATGGGAAAACATGGCACCACACAGCCTCTCCAGATGCCTTTTTTTTTTCTTGCTGCTAATCATGTGAGCCCCCCAGCTAAAGGAGTAGATTTAGGGCATAATTAAAGCTTTATGCTTTAATAGTAATATGAGTAAAACTCAATTTTATTTTTGAGAAGAACATGCCACATTTGTAAATTCCCATTTCACCGAGGATCAATTTTCAAACAGGCTTTGTACCTGGGCTTCTTTGTTCCTGATACACCATGGAAACATAAACCATGTAAGCAGCTCGTGGTACTATGAAAGACACACATCCCTGCTTAGCCGCCACGAAGGCTTTATAATTCCTTACGATGAATGCAAGAGTGGTGGTGGTTGGGCAGGGGACATCTGTAAGAGAGCCTTGACATCATCCGCTCTGGTTTTCATCACATAATTTGGCAGGAGAGTCTCTCAGATTGGTCATATGAACTTCAAATCTCCGAAACTTTTAGCTACAGCCCTCAGCAGCGCTGAAGTGATTTAACTTCGCTGCTGCTCTCCCAAACCTCCCCCAGCCACCACCCTTCTTCCTTCCCCACACAGCCTGCAAACCGCAGGGCTGCTCTCACGCTCGGGAACGCAGAGCCTTCTCCGACCTTCCCACAACATTGCTCTGTCCCCGCATTTCTGATGAGAAGAACAACCTGGAACGCACTCAGGATTAACTGCAGCTGCGTGCAGAGGACCAGCACAAGCTTCACACACCGGTTAAGACCTCGGAAAGCCTCATGGTAAAGACTTGAGTGGGACTCAAGGAGGGGGTAGATCCTGCAGTAGGTACTTTACAGCAGATGACCCATCATGTAATCTACTTACTGCTGTAACCTAACAAGTGCCATACCATTTTACACCCCCAGGCATTTTTCCCCAGCGTCTTCCAGAATCGCTTTATCTCAGCAACATACCGAGATCTCAGCGACTACGCACTGCTGCAGAGCACGAGACAGGAAGGGTAAGTGACAGGGAAGAAGGGATGCTGGTAGAAAGGCGGGAGACAGATTCCTTGCATGGCTAAGACAGGAATAGTTACGTGACGGTCAGCATTTTGGGGACTAACTTTAATTATTTGATAAACTCTGGAGTACAGCTCCCTTAGAGAAAGCAGCATCCCAGTGATTATGTTCCCAGGACGACAACTTAATATTTTAAGTCCTTTCCCTCTTCTCCTAAACATCCTCCTAAGTAAACTCAGGAAACACATACAGAGTAGGACAATGACCACCTTTCACAATACGGCTTTAATTCAACCCAGGCTTCTCCCATCTGCTCACAAGATCTACAGAGTGCCTTAAAATGAAATGTTTTGGTGCTATGATGGATTTCTGATTTCCCATAGACAAACCCGGTGATAAAGAGCCCATTTGAACTAGTGTGGTAAAAATTTATGGTATTCTTCGACTAATCCCACACTTCAACAGAGAGATTCCAGTTCTGCCATTAAGTGTCTCTGTGCCCCTGTGTCGTGGTTGAAAGCCAGATTTTACTCTACCAACCAGCAGCAATACTGTGTGGGGTAAAGTAAAACTGTTACCATGGATAAGCATCTACTCAGCTCTCGGAGCCTGCGGTATGCTGGCAAATATAGCAAATGACCTAGAACTCAGAAATAATGCCCTTGAAAGTGAGAGCTTATTTCTGGTTTTATCCATCTTCAATATCACAACTTAAACTAAATCAACCATGCATTTTAAGATCTATATTGTATCCTTCCAAATTTATTTGAAAATGCTGAAGTCTTGAAATGTTATTTGTTGAAGTACAGAGCTTATCACAGGTCAAAATTCTTCCTGCCTTCTAACTCATCATGTGCGTTACTCAAGTCAGTACAACAGCTACAGGACAGACAGCTCCTCAAATTCAGAGAACCTTCTTAGTGGCCATGAAACTACGGAGATAAACTTGTGATATATGGTAGTCAAATTTAAATATAAGAAAGGAATATACATCTTTATTCATAGTGTTCTCTAAATGTCTATGTTGAGTTCCAGTTTCACTGGCGTGTACGGGTCCTGCTGGGTGAAGACTCTCAGCTCTGTAATCCTTATGTTTTTCAACTGTGTAGCTTTATGAAAGCTTGGTAAGGGACCAGCTGCAAGGGTGGCAACGTAACGCTACCTACACAGGGAAGAAAGTGACCTTGAGGAGGTTCACTTGTCTCAAAGTCTAGCAGTCATTTCCACGAAATCCCTGGGCAGGAATATACACATACAGAGACATAACAAAGGCAAAGCCTCCATGTCAAAGAGCAGACTGTACTCTTGCCATCAGCCCCCTTGACAGCAATCCCTAATTCCTCAGGACATCTGCTTATCCAGAAAAACACAAGACAGTCATCCAGCAGACAGGACAGCACTGGGGTTAGCATACACCACACGGAGCCAAGTTGTACCCCTAGCTCTGACCTTAGGCACATTTATCTCTACTATTGCCTCCCCCCCTTATTTTTTTCCTTAACTGGAAACCAGTCATACATAATGCCATTATGCTCAGTTTGTGAGGCTGAGTTTATCTGTGACTGCCAAAAGCATGGTAATCTTCAGTAGAAAGTATGATTACTCTGTCATCTCGCATCTCTGCGGATAGCGATGCTCACGTTATCCTTTGAACGGGAAGAGGTCAAACCACAGATGTTAAACCCGTGAGGCCTGAGAGCTAAAGGACAAGCTGCAGTATCAGTTTTTGCCAGAGGATCTCATCCATGTTCTGATTTGGTGGGAGAAGGATTTATATCAACTTACACCAGATAAGGAACATGGAAAATAAATACGTAAGTCAGAATTTACTAATGGGTATTATTTCTCTGATAGTAGCAAGTTAATGCTATATAGCTAGGCAACAAAGCCATACCATCCTTGATAAAGGCATAAACACATTAAAGGAATAATCCCTGTGTGACATGAGGTTACTTGTGCATTCATAAAATTTTCACTGCTTCTGCCAGCACTGCCTTTAAAAAAATCACTGTTCTGTCCCAGCTTGATCAAACCCTGCAGCCCATGATTTGCTTCTCCTTCAATATGCACAAACATGCAGAGAATCCCATTATAAATCCCTTTTTAAAGGATAAATAGAAGCCTCCCGTATCACAGACAAACCAGCAGCTTGACCTAATTTCAGTAGTTCCATATTATTTCCAGTATCAATTTATCTATCAATTACACTCTGCCATGAAAACACCAGGGTCACGCTTTGCACTCAGGTCGTGTTTCAGAGGAGGGACTAGGGGAAGCAAAGCCCTGTGGTCATCCCTGGGCACCAGCAGGGCGGGTGTCGGGTCAGTCACTCTCCCTGACCACTACATCCATAGGATGAATTATTTCACACATTTACTGGATGTTTAGTCCAGTTTCTCTCAAGTTATAGATTATTTTCCTACTCAGTAGAAGCAGTGATTCAACACTAAGGCGAGGGTTGAGAACATTTTTGTTTTCCATTATTGTAACAGGTCTCTTCTGTTTATCAGCTGCCTCAGAAGCCAGTACAGATTAGAGAGTACACCACAAGCAGCAGACCCTGTGAAAAACACGCACTGGTACATATTGCCATGTTATGGACTAGAGAATGGGTAGCTCCTCTTTAACTTGTGAAAATAAGAAGCTAATGAAGAAAGAAATAACGATCTGATCCTATCACAAAGAATCCAACTTGAAGCAACTCTATATTCTGTGGTCTTTTTCTTCCCCTTAAGAAAATTCAAGACAGCAAAACCAAAGCTCTTAAGACAAGGTAACTTAATAAAAACATCTATGGGGGGATAATTTTACATTCTTAGCTCGACACTCAATATTTATTATCATTTCACCATTCTGGATGTGGAGTCTGTGGGTATTTTGATAAATGGATCAATCCATCAAAATTTTGTAAGCATCACTTTCCTTCTGCTGAAAGACAATTCGAGTGCTCTTCACTAGTTGTCTTACATTTCCCCGTGCAGACGGGATAATCAGCAGAACATAAAGTAATGAAACGGCTACTCAAGAGAAACCTTTCTTCACTCTCTTAAGAACACAGAGAAAACTTGTAGGAAGATCCAAATTAGAGGTGAAAATTCTCACGATAAAATAGCTTCAGTTATCCTTTTTCAGACTAGAATTAAGGTCATAATTATGTTTCATTGTAGAAATACATATGATTACATAAATACATAAACACAGATAAATACACATAGAAATTCAAAGCAGCACAATAAGACCTCTTGAAGGGACAAGGTATTTCCTAAACTTTGGTGTAACAAGACAGTTTCAAAACCGACAGTTTCCAAGGTTTGGGCTCTCTCCAGATATACTCATTAGTTATTGCAAAATAGAGGATTGCTTCATTAATGGCATGCAGATTTGAAAACAAACACCCTGCTTCCTTAGAAGTTCAAGAAAGCCAAGCTCAAGCAACAAGCCAAGATTCACACTTCAGGATATGAGTTGTCAGAGCTCTGCTTAAATCCCTGAAGTTCTGACTGGTTCAATTATACAGAGGGACAATAACGAAAGGAGAAGCCAAAACAAGTACCCACCCTGGAATCCTGAGTATGAAACCACAATACAGAGAATTACACAGAATGCGATTTCGAAGTACCTTCTTCTTCTGGAAAACCACAGCAGAATAAAATATGGTAGTATCTAAGTAATATCTAAAAAATAAAGTTCGACAAAGTAACGTTGCATTTGCCTGCTGATAAAATGGAGAGAGGGGAAAAGAGACTGCTGCTTACAAAAGTAGGAAACCTCCTCTGCTGCCATCTGCACCTGCAATCCTTCCACTTCCTTGAAATCAGTCACACCCTGGGGCAAGAGAGACAGCTCTTTCCTTGCTGAAATTTCACAGGAAATGGTTTTACACGCTCCACGTTGCTTTATCAGCCATTAACTAAACACTTTAATGGGAAAATTTACCCTGGCTTGTAGCAACTGCCACATTTTAGGCAAGCTTTGAATAAAAATGGTTTACCAAACAGAAAATACAAGTGATGTAATCATAGAATCATAGGGTTGGAAGGGACCTCTGGAGATCATCTAGTCCAACCCCCTGCCAGAGCAGGGCCACCTTACAGCAGGTTACACAGGAACGCATCCAGGCGGATTTGGGATGTCTCCAGAGACGGAGACTCCACCACCTCCCTGGGCAGCCTGGGCCAGGGCTCTGCCACCCTCAAGGGAAAGAAGTTCCTCCTCANCTGTCCTGGTGCAGGGGGTTATTCCTCCCCAGGTGCAGCACCCTACACTTGCCCTTATTGAATTTCGTAAGAGCTGAATGTGTACTGAATTTCATAATGCTGAATGTGCCTCCTTCTTTCAATGAATAAGTTGCTAAAAACAAAACTCTGATGCCAATTTGTAAGATTTAATGAATATGCAGACTGTTAAATGAATAGACTATGCCCCAGAGCTGCTCATTTAGGATGCTACTGTTATAATAAAATTAGGTAAGTGTCCAATGAAAGCTCAAGACCCTGGGCTGGTGCCATCTAATTGAAGTTTACAACTTTATTGGAGATTCCTTGCATCTTATACGTTTGCTTTGTAGAGTTTAATAGCTGGTGGCCTTGGCTCTAACTTAATTACACATCAAAAACCAAGGCTATGTCAGCATGATAACATTTGGCTAAGCTGAAACGTCGGTTTCAGGCATATTTCACCTGTTCTCATCTTAATTTAACTGGACTAATAGGTCCTAATCACACAGAACAAATGGGTCTTAAAGTAAAGATATAAAATTAAGGGCCAGGTCCTGCATACCCTCCATCAGCAGTGAAAGTGCTGGAAGTCGGTGGCACCGAGTGCTCAACAAGCAACCCTGACCTGCAGCTGAGATCAGGGTGACAACATGGTCCGTCCCGCTCCAACGGACCCCAGGAGGGCAACAAGCCCTACGTTAAGTCTTGTGACCAACCGTGAGCTTGAAGACATGCTGAAGGGGAGAAAATGGGGGGTGTAAATAGCAAAAGACGATGTCAGTTTCCTGCCCGCAGTTCAGTAGTGTCCAGGCAGGGCCATGGTGGAGGAGAGCGCATTGCACCCAGTACCTGCTGCAAGGGACGAGGAAGGGGAGGTGGGGAGGGGTTCAGCACATTTGGAGGTGGTACATATCCCAAGGCCTTCACATTTATTTTTCAACACTGTAACAATAACCTGATGGAAAGAGTTGATTGGCAGATGCCAAGTAAAACACTTTGAGAAGATAAAACAAGCCATGGGAAAGCAAGACTACATAACTTTTCTAGAAGATAAGATGGAGCATGTTCACTATAAACAAAACCACCTCCACATCCACGTACTGTGATGGAGTCCATTAGCACTCGGTATGTTCCACCAATTAAAAAGAAAATTTAATACATCTGTCGGAACACAGAGACAGAACAAATATCCTTATCGTTCCATTTACTGTAAATAATACTTAAGTGCAAGTCAAATATTAGGTATACTCAGCACAGCATCATAACAAAACAGGCACCGCTAACATTATGGTCCCAAACTGTGTTATTCTTAATTAACATCTGACATATATCTGCTTTTGCAATCACCCATTACTGATTAAATGACAAGGCGCAATGTCAGATGCATAATCTGATTGGTTAGTACTCAGTTACCAAGGTGTTACATTTTGAAATTGCCTGTGAATTGATTTCTTTTATTGAATTAATAAGTGTTATCATACTGTACAGAAGGTAAAATTGCTACTGAATGTGAGCGATAACGTATAATTACAGAAAATCAAATCCTAATCTGCAGAGCCAAGCCAGGTGTCAACATTATAATTGTAGTTCGGGAAGCACAGCAGCACCATGGAGCAGGGGGAGGAAGGGAAGAGATATCTCAAGTGTGGGAAGAAAGAAACATATTGCACAAAACCCCAACTTCAGTTAGGCATGATAGCAACCTTGAGGGATGTCAACCACTCGTGTGCAGAAATATTATACTTAATTTTTCATTTTAGACTATAATCCCACATGCTGGTACACCTGACTGCCATCCAGACCCAAATCTCTCAAGATTTGGGTTTTTGGGAGACTGTTTCTGAAAGATTTTAGGAGATACAAGCATAAAATACATATATTATGCACTTCCCCTAGTCTTCCCTTTAAAAGAAAAAATTGATTCCTTCTTTCCCCAGGAAGATCAAGTCCATGCGAGATGATACCACAGTTTTCTGCTATAAATAAAAACGAAGATTTTATTAATTTTTAGAAGCTTTACACACTGTTTCAGTGAAAAATGCCTCTTCAAGCCGCTTCCCAGTTGCTCTCCCTGTTAGCTTGCATTCAGACTCTGCACTAACGCAACTACTGGCGTCTAAATTGATGATGTTAAATTGGCGTAACCCCCTTGCACGGACACTCTCAAATTAGCTAGTTCCAATACATTTGATCTATATCAGCCACTCTTAAACTAATTTGAGCGTTTATGCTCAAGGACTACACCAGTTTAACTATGTGTACGCAGAAAATGATGTAGCTAAATTGCTGCAATTTCTTTGGATTAAGGAGGCCTAGGAGAGCCCTGGCTTCCTTCTCACGCCGCACAAAGAAGGAGCCAGTCAAAGCAAAGGCTTTGCTTCTCACTCTTTGGTGCACATCCAAGAGCTTTCCATGTCACCCCTCTGTCCAGGCAACGCCGTGTGGCCAGGGCACTTCCAAGTCCCTGTATCTCCACCCCTCCTCCTCTCCATGGCTACCTTCCCACCAACAGTACCCAGGTCACCTTCTCCCTCTGCCATCCCTAAGATCTTGGCTTGTGATGCTGTTTCTCCCATGCTCCCGAGGGCTCAATCAGGCACAATCTACCAGCTTTTCCTGTTGTGAGCTTCTCTTGTTTTGGATTCTGTGATCTCCGGCCTCTGGAAGAGGGACCTGTCTAGGCACAATACGAGGTAACAAGCAGAAAGGAAACACCAAAGGCAAATGACATAAAGCTTTGTTCAAAGACCACACTGCTTTTCCCTACTGCACCACGAGCCAGCTACCAATTTGCAAAACATCTGTTCAAATCGTTAGCTTTTTCTTTTGTTGGGGGATAAAGAGGAAGAGGTTAAGTCATCCTATTTGTATACAGAGAGAGAAGTTAAAAACCATGCTACTACCACCCAATTGGCAAGATATCTTGGCAACAGGATGGCATATGAAAATTTTACATGAAGCTCTTTCCAAATTAATTCCTCCTATGCTTCTGTTTTCAGGGTAATAATGAAAGTTTCCTTCTTGAATGGCAAAGCCCTGGGCTAAGCTCTGAGATTAATGGGGCCAGCAAACATCTTACCAACAGAGTAACACAGAGAAGTAACGCAGCAGGTCATGGCTTTGTGTCTCAAGAATTACAAGTGCATCTTGTAATTCAAGTCCTCCAGGGCAGTGAGGGGAAACAGCAATCTAGGCAGGGGTACGTGGCATCACAAGGTGGAGTGCCCGGACAAACAAAACTTTGGCTGGATACAGACAAGCCATCACTGCATGGAAAAGGGAGAGAACAGCACCTCTCCGGTATGAGTGCCTCTCAATTCTGTATATTAGCCTGTCTTTTAGACACTAATAAAGTTGTTGGAAGAAAAAATAAAAGCTTAGTAAGTAATGTATTTTTAAAAGAAAAGGCCTAAACGGGAGATGTATAACTTGGCTCTGCAGTGAGCACAGCGGGGAAAGTAATGGGTAGCAGTTGTTATACTCCTGAAGAATGTGAATCCTGGAGAGCAGGAGGAATCAGACTAGCAGAAAAAGGATGAAGTATTGTAAAAGGAAAAAAATAGCTATATAGAAGGGAGGCCTTTTCTCAAATAATTTCTTTTTACAGTTAAAGGTAAGTACCAGGGAACATCACTGCAGGCGAGTGATAGCCTGTATCGATGGAGACTAACTGCACCACCTTCGAGGCCTTTTGCTGTGACAAACATCTGCATGACCTCCATGCAGGAACTAGGGAAAAACAGCAAGCAGCTAACTGGGTTTCCTTTCACTCACTCAGATTACAGCTGCTTCCGACCCCAGCTTTATAACATTTGGAGGGCTAGTGGTTTAATGAGCTAAAATTCATGCTTTTTCCCAAACAGAACCTGTGCAGGTACGTTCCTGTGTCTCTTCTAGGTTGCGCTCACTGCAATGCAGCTGCAGGTGCTTGCTGCTCCCAAGCGACCCCGTTTTTGGAGGGCCATGGGAAGGATGCTGCCTCCAACGCTCCCTTACAGAAGCACGCCATGCACAAAGCATGCTGATAGCGCTGACGCACGGGGAAAGATGAGACAGAGCGGCACCGCGCCGCAGCAGCGGTCTGTGTGCTGCCACACGCGAAAGGAACTCCTGACCTCGGCTTGATGCATTTCTTCCATTTCGAGGAGACAGAGCCGTAACAGCCCAGACGTGACAGTCCCACGGCAGCTTTAGCTGATGGAAGTCATAAGCTAACCAATTCCCACTCTTCCCTTTGCCCCCAGCCATATGTTCCCACCTTCTCTCTTGCACCAGTACCTTTATGACTAAGTGGTGAGACAATTCGGGAAATTAGCCCAAAAGAAACTAATTTTAATTTTTTTTTTAATCATGTTAGCTTTTGGCTGGTTGAGCTCTCGGCAGCAGTTACGAGCGCACACGCCAGTAGCTGGGAGGAAAGGGAAGGTGCGGCGAGATGCAGGAGAGAGGGAGCTGGAGCCCCTCTCCCAGTAAGCTGGGACCATGCTGGAAGCACGGCCTCGGGCTCACGAGACCCCATGGGCTGGCGCAGCACGAGGCGAGCTCCTCCTGCCCCGTTTTATGGGGACCTTCAGCAGTTCAAGAGAGGAGGATCCTAGAAGCCACCCCAGCCATTTTAAAGGCATGATGTCAAAAACACCGTTAGGGTTTTCCTGCAATAATTCCTTTGAATTCTGCTGTGCAAAACCACAGTTCCAGCTACCCCAGATCTTGCTGTTCTGTGGGAGACACTCCCAGGACATATCTTCCTTCAACAACCTCCTGTATATTGCTGCAACCGACTTGGGCACCTACTTAATCGGTGACCTTACACCTCCTGTCAAGCAAGCTCTGACCCCCTCCAGACTTGTATTATCCATTACCAAATTTTCATTTTTATTAAGCTCAGCAGAGACTCCTTTCCTTCTCCTCTAGGAAGCATGAATTCTCTTCTGTCATTTATTCCACAAATGATTTATGCCAAGAGCCTGTCAACTACAGGAGGTACTTGCTTGTGCTTACTATACCTGCAAGTAGCTCCGTCCTTTCCAGGTCATTTCTAATAAAGCACTTATCCCTCATACAAGCACAAATGCCTCCCTCTGCTCCTGCAGGTATTTATCTGAGCACTTCAGAGTCCTCAGTGGATTTATGCTCACAGTGCTCTGGCGAGCTGGGCATTGGCATGATTTCTGTTACACAGATAAAGAACAAAGCTCGGAGACTGAATTCAGCTCTTTGCTGTTTCCAGGAGACTTCATCTCCTGAATCGGGATGCTGTAACCACCAGACCATTCTCTTCCTCCTGCTCCCCACACCTGCTTCCCCTTAGGGACAGCAGGAAACTACTCCTGGTTCAGCCCAAATTCTCTGCTTTGTCAGCCAACCCCACACCATCAGAGTATTGCTGCCCCAAGCCGCAGGACAGAAGGCTTCATCCTGTGGCCATTTCTTACTGTTGAAGTGCCTACAAGAGCAAACATCCAAAACCCCGCGACCCAGCCTGCGTGACCTAAATCATGACCCTCCTGTCCCGCTCCCCATCCACAGATGACTCAGGAGATGAAGTCTCCCTACCGCTTAGCACCAGTCGCGATGCAGCCAGCCAGATCTCACGAACAACAGTAAACTAAATATATTTGTCTTGCAACTAGAGCGCCAAGACAAGCAAGGAGCAAAGCTGGGGGCCAACTGTAACACTAGAGATTTTTGGCAGCCAGCCCTCTTTCCAGCTCCTTATATATTTTTGTCCCAACTTTCCACCTACTTCTCCCTCTTTTCAGTATTTCTGGGCAGATCATAACACCCACCGAAGAGTGACAAATGGCTGCGTGGCTAAGGGCTTGCCCTTGATGAATTAAGGCATCTCCATGCCCTCTCCTCTCCCACTCTTTCCAGCATCACTTTATCACAGGCAAGGCTCAGAAACCTGTTGCTGCTGTTTCTCTTTCAAACCCTAAAGCCAACTGGCAAACCAGCATTTAACCTCACAGCTGCTGAGTACAGTTAGATTAATACATGCCGGCCAAACAAAATATTGCTTTTAAAATGCAATTTGTGCTTGGCACTGAACACACTGGGAGAATTCAGAGCAATTTGCACTACAGACCAGCTCGGAACCCTATGCAGAAAGTGCTTTGATGCCCCCAATTTACATCTGACAGCCTTAATGCATTTTGGAAAGAGGCAGTAGAGTAGAAAGGCCCTGGACTAATCACAACTGATGTAAGAAAACTAAAAATACTTAATTGCTTCTAATTTGTTGCAAAATTCTGTGTGTGTGCATACCATCTCTTTCCAAAATCTAAAAAGTCAGAGTAAGATGGCGGAAAAAATGAGGCAATTCTGGCAAGTTATGATGACCCTTTTAGCCTGAAAATCCTCCTTATTGATCCAAAATATACCTGACAGTTTATTTCTGGTGGGGTGGGGAAAAGAAAAGCATAACAAAAGGCTTTCGCCTGTGATTACCTTGCCTGACCCTCATACAGCTTCATACGGCTGTGCCAAGCTGCAGATGTATTCATCTGCGCAGGTATTTATGGTCAAGCTCTTGCAGACAAAAATGCATATTTCCCCACCACAATAAAAGTCAGTCCAAAGCAGGCTGCTCTCGTTGAAGGCCACGGGAGATTTTTTTTTTCCCCATCAATTTTAGCAGGAGTTGGGTTGGGTCTGTTGAGATCCTTTGCTTCAGGAAAATCCTCACTTGTTGATTAGGGCTCAGCGGGGAAAAAAACCACAAATAGCAGCTTATTTTTATTGATTACGCCCATTCCCCAAATAATTTGAAATTAATCCTCCAATTTCATTTCAAGCTGCTTTTCTGCTGCGCTTGGTTGCTGAAGGAGAAAAGATTCCGGAGAAAGCGACACAGGTGAATTACATTTGCTCAACATTTTCAGCATTAAATAATCTGCACATAAGTCAGGCTCACTCGAAAGGTACGCTGGAATGATCTGACATAAAATATAGCTCTGCTAAGCCAAAAAAGATAAAACAGGGATACCTTCATATTTAAAGGAGAAACAGTGAAGGATTTCATATTTTAATGAGATACAGATGCCGACCACTGAATGAATCACTCTGCCCATAATTAAAGAGTCTTCTGATGTCTGAAGACTCTTCCTGTCATGAAAACTCTTGGATGCTATTTCATCTCCATCCTAAGCCTGATTTCAGACTGAAAGAGGGGGATCCAAATGTTGATGTCACCCCAGACACCACTTACATTCTCCATTTCCCTTTTGAACTCGGTATTCATTTCTGTCTATTCGTGTTTTTATTTTTTTACAGGTCTACAGGCACCCTTACAGCTAGTTGGGAGATATGAAAAATCAACAATGGACTGAGGAATTTCCAGGCACCATATTTGAGCACTTCATACAAAACAGCAGTATTTAAGTTAGGGATCTGTCTCACTAACTTTCAAACCACAGTATGAAACTAGAAGATTTAATTCCAAGTACACAAAGGACAGAAGAATATTTTACAGCTTTGCTGACACTTCAACTGTAAGAATATAGGGATCCTAACGCAACTGGAAGTTACAGGGAGAAGCTGGACGTTTATTATTAATATCCAGCTGGGCTACCTGGCGGCAAAAAAAAAAAAGAAAATACAGCTTCCAGGTACAAAATCTTTTCATAAGATGCCCAAAAGCTCATGTCTCACCTGTTTGCTTGCACGTCCAAAAAAGCTCCTCTTTTTTCTAATTAAGTTGTAATTCTGTATTTTCATTTACTTACCGCTACTAATCCCTGGGCATGAATAAATCTCTCAGCTTTTCTGCTACAAGGTAAAAGGATGGTTTTTAAAAAATAAATAAATCTTATCTTGGGCTGAAAAGTCGGCTGAGGGTTCTCTTGCTTTATTTCAGTTGCAGCCTCTCCAGGGACACTGGTCCCCCTGCTTAACTAGCCTTCTCCTTGCTAATTTTTCCTCATGTCTCTTCTGACAGGCAGCGCCTTCCTTGAACGGTGACATTCAGAACTACGCATATTGCACCCACCACCACAACCGAATTAAGTGAACAGAATGCCTTGCATATTTTATAGTCAACCATATTTCTAAGTCCTAATGATTTTTTTATTTTTGCTCTTAACAAGATGGCATTGCAGATGCAGGGATATTTAGTGATCTGTTGTAAACCCAAAACCCTCAATGCACACTTTCTCTTATCATTTCTGGCAAAACAGGTACCTGACCAGTTCTTGTCTTTTACAGACGTTCATTCCTTCTTTGCTTAGCACTGTTAAACTGTAACCTGTTTTTTTCAGACAGTTTCTATTATTTCAGATCCCCTTGAATCCTAGTCCTGTACTCAACCGTGCTTGTACCTGTCTCAGCTTAGCACTATCTGCAAAGTGAGAAACCGTGCTCTCTAGCATGTCATCCAAGTATTAATGGAAGTAGTGACTACTGTAGGAGCTGCAGGTCTCCACCTCTTCCAGGCACTGCTGCCTTCTACGTGCTTAGAAACATCTTGATCATCTTTATCATACTTTCCTCAAAAAAACCACCCTCTCGGCATTATAGGCTTCCCAGCCTACAGCTCCTCCCTTTCCCCCCTTTTGAAAGATATCCCATTAAGCTTTCTTTTCTCCAGTCTTCTCAAGCCTCATTTGTCCTCCACAGATTTTCAAAGATTATCACTAATGGCACTGAAATCGCTTCAGCCAGTTTTCTAACTACCCAGAGCTGAATTCCTCCAGGCTCTGCTAACTTAAGTATTCAAACCTATTCTTTCCCTCTTTCCCGATAGCGCGCTGGCTGCAGCTGACCCTCTCAGGAAGAGCAGAAAGGATAAAAAATGTCATTCAGCACTTCTGCTTTCTCACTTCCATCTTTTGAGAGCTTTTCCTTTCCACGGAGCAGAGGACTAACTCATTCTCTGGCCCAGCTCCTGCTACAAATACATTTATAGAAACCCCTCCAGCTGCCCTTTATGTCTTTTGCCAATTGTAGCTCATTTGGACTTTGGCCCTCTCATTTTTCTTTGCATGTTCACGCTAAAACTGTTCTCAATAGTTCGACTTACGCTCCAATTTTTTTATGCTGCTTTTGAGTTTCAGGCCATTAAAGAGCCCGTGATTTAGCTAAAGTAATCTCCTACTACGTTTCCCATCTGTCGTCTCCATTAAGGGAGTTCATACTTGCTCCATTAAATTTGCTTCTCTAAGAAACTTTCAAGTCTCCTAAACTTCCTTTTCTCTCCCAGCAGCTTGCCCAGACCATCGCTCCGAGCTGACCAAAATCCGCTTCCGTGAAAGCCACTGTCTTCCCCATGCTGCTCTCCCTACTTTTCTTCTTAATGATCAGCAATCTGGAAATTTAGAAATGTTTTAATTTTAGAAAAGCTATTCTGCCCAGGTACAGTCATTCCCTATTTCCCAACCAAGGACTGAGTTCCAGTTACAGACCAGTTTATATCTGGTTTGGGAGCTTTGTGTTCTAGATATGAACGAGGGCGTGCTTCAAGCACTTCGAAGAAACCTCCCTGCCAAAGTCTCACAGCCAAACCTG
Organism: Rhinoptilus africanus; assembly: GCA_013400135.1. Taxonomy (NCBI): domain Eukaryota; kingdom Metazoa; phylum Chordata; class Aves; order Charadriiformes; family Glareolidae; genus Rhinoptilus; species Rhinoptilus africanus. The sequence continues at coordinate 763,926 of VXBO01005579.1, forward strand.
TCCTCCTACAAAGCGTCACCCCAAAAGAGAGGAATTTGCAAAGAATGAAGGGGAGGGAAAAAATATCTTAGACTTTTCTAGAAGGACACACATTCTCCAAAGCATCTGAATCTCTAGGTTAGCGTCCTTAGAAAAGGCTGCAGAATCCGCCTTGCTGCTGGCACAAGATATAATGAAGGATTTAAGTGCAGGTTGTAAAATTCTGTGTGCTGCCCTAGATAATTTATACCTTTCCAAATGATGCCTCTCCATTCCTTAAATAAGGGAGATCACCCTCGAGGAGGCAGCCCTGACCCCGGTCCTTTCAACATCCTCCCTCTGCACAGGGGATACTTACATCCTACTGCCGTGCTTAGCTGCACAGTGGCAGTCGATAGCAAAGAGTGACTTAGACAGAGGAGCGAAGAAAGAACAAACATTTTTATAGCAGCCCCCTAATACTTCGAGTAGGGAAGGAAGACGACAGCACATACAAGGGAGCTATTGAAAACAGCACTGCTTCTAACATGTGCTTAGGAAGATATCTGTTATCTGGGGTTTGCCAGCTGGCTCCTGTATGCACAAGATCACGCTGCCTTTTACTCTGTGCTTTGCTGTTCCCAGAAACGCACACTTTACCCTGAAGAGAAAAATCCCCTCCCGCTGCTGGCTGTGATTAGCTGGCCCCAAACAGCCCCCGCCGCCCAGGTTTCAGTGGGGCACGTCCCACGGGCTGCCCACTGCTCCCCCTGCCCTAAGCCAGCTCCTAGCACCCTGCCTAAATTCTGGCAGCTCTCCTGGGGATGCCTGTAAGGAATGCATTTCAGCTCCCTCAAATACCCATCAGCTCCACCACTATCAGCTACTACCTCCTGTAACAGGAAAAAAAACCTAGTAATTTTTAGTTAGAATCCCCAAAGGACCCTAGGGAATGGACTACCCTGCACTAGGAAGGCAAGCAAACCCTCTCCCCCCAGGGTCTCTGTTAATCCCACCCTCCTTCCCAACACCAAATCAGTCAACAGCAGATCTTAGGCATGGGGAAGCTCACAGCATCCCTGGGAAGACCAGGATCTGCTGGGAGGCCCAGCACACCTCCAGTCTTACAGCAAAGGTGATTCGCCTGCTCCCACTCCTGAAACCCAGTTATCACCAAGGAGAGAAGAAGAAATCTTTCTTGGACCTTGCAGAGAAGCAGAACATGTCAGCCATAGGAATCACGTAAATACGGTGCAAACAGCAAGTTATCCACAACCTGATCCATATTAAGGATCCAGATTACCATCTTAATTTCTGGCTGATCCCTAATGAGCCATACAACTCCTACTGTAAATGTTTCAAGCTCCACTTTAAAATAATTTAGGTCCTTGCTCCCATGACCATCTTTGGCCAAAACCCGCTCCTAAGAACATCTGGACACTGTCAGCACACCCTTTCACGGAAATTAAGACTATAACGTTCCCTTACAGAAGTAGTATTTCTCCTACTAATTTGCTTTTATCCAACTATTTGTGCCTCCAAACATCCTAAGCTGTCTGTATTAATATTTGGGTTGCTGGTTTATTTTTCCTTTCTAGTTCGTTCTCAGTTATGGTGTGCTTCTCTATTTAATATTAAATCGACAGTGACAGACCATCACTTTTTTTCCAAATTCACTAAATTGTTTAATAATATAATTTTTAGAAACAGATTTGTGGCTGGCACACACACACCAAAACAAAATAAAGATGACAGTGCATTTGAACAAGGCAGCAATAAAACAGTGATAGTAATAAAGAATAAAAATGCTATATCGGGTTGCCATGGGAACCAGCATTCAAGGACTCCAGGTAACGTTGTAAAACATGCCACTGAGCATAAAGCAGCTAAGCAGGTTAAGAGGTTATTTATTAGGCTGCAACATGTTGTGCAGTGCCCTCTGGTGAGAGCGCAAGAGAGACACGAACGGGTTCAAAATTGAGGCAGGAGACGCACATATGGGTGCCCAGCGCGTGTGGCCCGGGAGCCGCCAGCCTGGCAGCTCTGCGAGGGAAGGCAGGGAGCTGCCGCAGGCAGCCCGCGGAAGGAAGGGCCGTCTGCGGGGGGATGCAGAGGTGACGCCAGGACACGCGCCCACGCCAGCGCTCGGCGCTCTCCCCTGGGAGCCCAGAGCACCCCAGCGCCCAAAGGAACCTACCCATGGCTCCGGGGAACACCGACGTAGGTGGGACCTGCCGCCCTCTGCCAAGTGCCGCTTTCCTGCTGAGGTACCGGGACCGGCTAGATGGAAGCTACAGGAGGTGTGATGAAGGCCAATAAGCACAATCCTTGGTCATGGTGTGTTTTCTTAAGGACTGAAAGTGTAACTGTTCCATGCCCAGAAATTTCACTAAAATTAGAGGCCATTCCCCACATGGAAGAGTTACAAAACCAGGTTCAGATTCCCTGGAGCCTTGGGGCATCACATCCCCAGCAGGGGAACACACAGAAACAACTCAACAAGGGAAGGAGCTCATGCAAAAAGTACAAAATTCAATTCAACTCAAGGTAAAACCACCCTCAAGTGTCCTTTCCTACCCGAGACAAAAATACGTAGATATCCATCAACCACAAGATATTTTTAAACACCTTAACAACGTAGAACTTCCACAGTTGCTCACCCTCCGTAAGAAATGGAGGATGCCACAAAGCATTTTGAGCACAACATGCTCCACTGCAACCGCGCAGTGAAGCCCCAGGCTGCCGTGGAAAGCCTGGGGCTGGTGGCCATTTTCTACAGCTGGGAATGGCAGAGATCATGCCTCCTTCCAGGTACCGTTAGTGAACAACAGTTTCCTTGGGGGAGTGGAATAGCTTGCTTACAAATACCATGACACAAGATTTTCCTTTTTTCCCCACAGGCCTTTCTGTGGGGTTATCAGCAGAAAATCTAGCTAAATGATTCTGAATAAACACTCTTCGTGTTTTGTATAGATTGGCTCCTCCAAAACTGAAAACAGAGCTAACACCATCCCATTCCATCATTCTTCCCGTTACACCTAAAATAGTGGAAATCACAACGTGGAAAAAGAATGATTTTTAAGCCTGCCAAAACCTTGCATAACACAAGGCATAGCTGGATTTATTTTTTCTATCAGCAAAGCCAGACTATTTTGCCTAATACTCAGCAACGCTTCCAGTGCAGCTTTCCTCCCTTGGGACCAGGGTGGGTGTGCGTCCAGCCTGCCAACACCACCCTGACAAGAGCCCCCTCCAGGACCCCTAGCAGCTCTGTGGCTAGCAGAAGGCTTAAATTTATATTTAAACAGCAGAAATACTGCTGGAGAGTTGGAGGTGGGGGCTGGAAGATGAAACCCAGCTCTCCTCATTTTCCCCTGCACCGTAAAAGCTGTCAATTCAATTCTCCCCCCACTAAGTGGCACCAATGCACCGCAAACCACAACGAAAACATCTGTACAGACAGCCTATAAATCAATATTCCCCTGTCTTCCTGCGCCCGGCCCGCCGCAGGGGAAAGCACCCAAGCGGGGGCTGCGTGCGGGCTGGGGCCACAGCGCTGCTCCTGGCCAGCTCCTGGCCAGCCAGGCGGCCCACCGGCCACAGCCCATCGGGGCTGGCTCGCCCTTGTCATCAACGTTTTCATTACATTTCCGTGAAGTAAATGCAGCTTACAGGGATGCAAGAAAAGGGGGAAAAGGCAAACAGGCAGTGTTGTGTTAACTGCGCTCCCCAATACCTGCTCCTGCTTTGAAAAGGAATGAAGGGCCAGCAGCAAACACCAAAACCCATGCAGCGCTGAGCCAAGCCCAACCCGGACTCCGTGCAGCTGAACCGCACGCAATCCACACCACAAATCAAACCGCGAACGCCGAAGCACTGACGGATTTCCTTTCAGACAGCCTTTGCGAGGCCCTTCTGTTGAGGAGAGCTGTAAAGATTGCCCTCAGTTCCTGGCGGAATCCCCCATGGCTTTGTCCAGCTTTACCTGCCCGCCACTTGCCATACCATAGAGTGGAAACACGGGGCAGGGACGACTGCTGTAAATCAAGTCTACTGTAAAAAAGAACAACCAGTAGCTCAAATCTACTGCAGCTGGGAAAAGGTTACGCAAATCACAAGGCCCTTCTCTGTTTGTCATCATGCAAGAGAAGAAGTTAACAGGGAAAACATCAAGGAAATACCTTCTCATCAGTTCTCTTTGAGAGAAGTGATAATTAACCAAAAACTGTACTACAGAACAAATAAACTACTAAGCAAAAAGGTACTTCACCCATACCAATACAAATTGAAACAACTAAGAAATTTGGGACATTACAGTTTCCCTCATCATGGCTCGCCATTTGGAAGAGCGATGGCAGTGGTCACAGCTAACCGGAGAGACCAGGCTGCGTGTTGAGCAAAGGTCTGAGGACGTCTTGTACAAGCTGGCATGTCACTTCAGTAGTAACATATGAAATACTTCAGGACAACGTATTAGTGATTGCATAGTGCGGATATTTCAGGTCAAGTACAACCTCAAGAGGTGTGACAACCACACGAGGCAGACAAGAGACTGAAAGCTTACAATTCAAAAAGGATCAAGAGCTGACGGTACTAGAGGAGAAAAAAACAACTCCAGATACAAACGTAGCACCGCCTCTAGAGTAGCTGTTTTCATTATTGATGCATGGTAACCTATGGCATTTATGCACCATGCAATGTGGCCGCGCAGGCGGCAGCCGAGTGCTGCACTGAGTAACGCCCAGGCAGGAGGAGCAGAACCTGGCAGCGATAGAAGATGGGTCTCAGTGATTTCACCAGCATCTGCCTTACGTTTGCTTCAGCAGAAGGGTGCTGGAAAGGAACAGCCCAGTAATGTGCTCCCGTGCAGGCCAGCCTGGCCAGACACCCGGATCCCGGTGCTGGAAGCAGAGAGACATTCGCTCCCCCAGCACCAGGAGAACTGCCTGTGGCTAATGGCCACCATACTCCAGACCAGTCACACCAAACTGCCTTCCCAAATTAGCAATATGCAATGACCACAGAGGAAAAACTTCTCTTCATCTACAACAGAGCTGAAGAGTCACAATCACCACCTTTGTACTCCAGCAAATCTGAGCAGCTATTCCTAAGGGGTGGAAAATATCCCTAAGGGAAGGAAAAGACAATTCACAGGTGTCCCCAGAATGTTTTTAAAACAGCACTCACAGGTGTACTAGTGACATTAAACCTCCAGTGCACTCAATCCAAAACAGGGAATAAAAGAATCCCGTTGCTCTCAAAATGTTAAAAATACCCTACATCGAATTCCTGGGCGTCACATCATTTGCTATGGATGTTGACTTGCTTCTTTATGCTCCCTCCACCTTCCCCCATGCAATATCTAACAGCTGATTATTCTGTTGTTTGTAGTAGACTGAAGTAATTAAGCTTAACCCTAGTCCTGTGGGAGTCCCAGAGAAGGTTAGTGATCCACAGGCATGACACGCTGTTATTTATAGCTGATTAAGTTCTATTTATCTACATTTAAATGTTGCAGGAGATGGGAGAGATCCCAAAACACATCTGTGTCTTATTAGAAACGCCAGCTGTGTGTGGTAGTTTCAAGTTTGTCTTTCTTGAGAGGTTATAAGGAAAAAAAAAACCAACCCAGAATAATTCAAATTCTTCACTGTAGCTAAATAAATTGCTGTGGTTTAGTCATGATCTTCAGGATGTAAGCCTGACATCCCATGCAAGTGAACCGCTTCTGGGGTCAAATGCAAACCCAAAATTAGCTAGGCCACTTTGAAGCTGTTCTGAAGCACTGTAATTGCATTTAATTTTCAAGGTAAGACTCTTTGCGTCTTAAGAGACATGAGAAAGGTGACCAGCAGGTCAAAACCCAGATCTTTAGAGTCATAACTTCTGCCCCTTCTGCATTTAGGAACAGCGCTGTGGTTTCAACTAATAAGACCGCCTTCGTGTATGCTCTATTTTCTCTCACACACACACACACAGGAACATGAGCACGCCGAGGGGATGCAGTTCTGTCAGCACCCTTTCCTTCAGATACATGTGCTGCTAGGGTCCACAGTAACAACATAAATTGGTGTTAAAACCTTTATGTTTGCTTCCTCTGTGCAATTTAAATTACTGCATTTTTGGTGGTAGAGAATAACAGAATTATTTGCATGTAGGAGAGGTAAATATTTTCAAGAATAGTATAAAAGTAACTCAGAGTCAGGCTCTAGAGGAAGGGACAGCACTGACCTGTCACTATTAGCACCAAATCAGAAGAGGTAATGCAGAGTTTACCTCCTAACTGCCAGAGCAGAATGTCATGAAGAAAACAGTAACCTGATGGCTGCTGTTGAGCTGAAAAATCCAGATAGCAACAGTGGGATATAGCAGGGACATCTAGGTCTTGCAGCTGCAGAGCCATAACTCTCCGTAAGATGCTTCTCAAGAACCCGAAGATAGATATGTCTTCCCTATCCTACAGCTTTGCATGCAAGCTATACACGATTTGTGAGATTTTCTTTGGTAACTACCTAGCTGAGTTTCACTTTTAGCATCCCCTGAAATGGAGCTGAGATTCAAAATGAAACTTTAGGGTAAAAAGCGAAACCTCCGAGTTTTGCAAAGAATTCTTTGAAATGCCTCGCCAGAGCTTTGATAACTTCTTCTTACACAGGAACCAGCGAGACTGTGTCCACAGGTGCTCTGTGAAACTGTGCGTCTTCAAGAGAGGACACCCGCAAGGACTACTTTCACCCAAGCCACTGGCTGCAATCTTCTGCTAGAGGATTAACCAGCTGCCAGTTGCTCCACAACAGACCAAACTGCCGTGGCAGCTCACGTAAGGCTTCATTTGCAAACCTCAAGCACAGTTTGACCCTGTTAGTAAAAGCCACCCAACTCTTCCTTTGCAACTTCTCTTGCAAGCTCCAGGCTCCAGCCATCCCCACACCACGCAGGGACTCCTCGCTCTTACCAGTCCCAGCCCACATCTACTCAAGTGATGCAAGTGTGGGCTGAATATTAACAGAGCATTAAACCTCAAATTAGAGTATGGCTGGCGCGAGCCTGGGATATTTCCACATTTCCTGAAGAAAGGCAATGCTGCCAGCTCTTTGTTTTGTTGGGAGGAAGTGATAATTTGGCATCATCCTCCAAGTTCTGAAATTTGCTGGAACAAAAGAAATGTTGAGCTTTCATTAAGAGTGCAAAAAAACCCCCCCCAATTTACAATCTCAAGTCATAAACACAGATTTGAAAATATACCCCATGAGCACCTGAACACAATTAAGAAGAATCTAATTCAGTGCTCACTAAGTTTCTCGGTTGTCAGGTAGCTGATTTGTTCATTCTTATTATTTGATTAGATTTGGTAACTCAAATAGTTTGGAGTTGTATTTCTGCTGTGGTTCATCTTTTGCTTAATTGCTCTTTCACAGGCCTCCTGTACAACCCCCTATGGAAATCACGTAGTCACCCTATACCTCAGTCCAGTATTTCTAAAAATGGAGTCTGATCATTTTTTTCTTTCAACTTTGACTGTCCTATTTACCTAGTGTCATCTCTTTTAGGGTTAGAGATGGTTTAAACCATGCCTCCCAGAATGTCTACAATATAAGTACCTAAATAATAATAATAAAAAAATCAACAAACTATCTTCACACCAGAAACCTAACCAACCTAACCTTCACAATCTCAAAAATTAATCTGTCCCTGGACAGGAACAACATCTCCAACACAAATGCTGCCCCACTAAAAACTTGCCATGTGTATGTTTTAGTTCACAGTGATCCAACACACAGAATGATCAGTCTCTTAACTGATAATTTCTCTTACCGTTGCTTTTAGATTACATGTTTCAGCAGTTCCAAGCATACACGGGCATACATTCAGTAAGTCAATTGCCAAAAAGGTTCCTCCCATATTACAGGAAAAAATGAAGCATTTTGCGTTAAAAACAAGGGGGAAAAACCCCAAGCCCAAACAAAAATAAAACCAACAACAAAGCAAAGTCTGGTTATTCCAGAGTACAGTCTCCCCTGGTACTTTGTGTTGCAATTATTTACATATCCCCAGATAGTCAAACTAATGTGGTCCAAAGTTTTGTTGCGGACTTCGTGGAACATGTCGCATCGGTGCCAACTGGAGCACACTTAGCATGTTATCAGGCTGCACAGTGGAACAAAGGATATATTAGATTTGATACTAAATGAAAAAAATAAAAACAAAATCAGTAAGCTACATGAAATCAACTCATCACAAACACCAAGTCAAAAAAACATAACACAATGGAAAAACAGATTCAGGCACACTACAGGAAGTAGGTACGAGTTGCAACCACCTTGACATCTCGAGACTCTTTGGTGGGATGACAGCACTAGTAACCAGCATCTTCCAGCTCTGCACCATCCAGCTTCTCAACAACTTTAATACAGGGGCTCAACACGGAATACATTATCACATGTACATATTCAGAAGGTAAAGAAATGTACCTGAAAGCTGTAGTTAAGGCTCCCTCGCATATTGTCCCAAATATTCTTCCCTCTACTCTTGCAGATACAAGATAAAACCGCACAACCTGTAAATACTCACTTGTTCCATCTCCGTCAGGCTCAGCAGCGGCAATCCTGATGCCCTGCCTGCCACAGCTCCCGGCGGAGCCGCACCCTTAGAACCACAGGACAAAAATACACCGTCTGGTTAACGCGGCAGCTCAGCGATGTAAAAGGCGAGGTGGAGATCCAGTCCTAACTCGTATCATAATAGCAGTATTGATTACACTTCAGTGTGTTACAAATGCTGCTCGCTATGAGAATTACAACTGTCCTGTTGTGCCAGCAATACCTTGTAGTCATCTGTACGTTGTTTAAAAAAGCAACGCGTTTAGGTAGGAGAACCCAAGAGGTGTAAACGCCAACAGCTCGCCTGCCTCCCAAACCCAGAAAACTGTGACCAGCCACAGTTTATTTCAGAGTTTTGTAAATACAATTTATACACATGATCTGTAATTATCTCAGCAGACACTTCCTCCCCATTCTTATTTCATAATATTTTAAGTTTATCCTTTGGCTGGACAGGCTAAAACCACATCTGTAGACAAGGAATTCCTGGATGCACTCTGTTACTATTAAGCCTAATGAGCATGAGCAGACATCTAAAAGCAAAGAACACTAAAAAGGGGTTTCATCATGAAAATTCATCCTGAATTTCCATTTTCTAACCATAGTCCTACAACTTCATCTAAGTGCCATAAGTTTCTCTGCTTCCTCATTGTAAATTATATTTACATGAAAAACAAATCAATCTAAGTTATTTTGAAAAACTAAGCAGCATACACTTTCAGATGTGCAAGAGCTGAGTGCACAATTTATTAGAAGAAATAAGGCCATATTGCCATACCGTATAAATCACTTTCAATAAGAATTAGACAAAGATACCCACACTGGTTTCAGTAACCCTGCTTCTGACCCATTCACTTCCATACCTACGAGATGAGCTCAGCTGGAGGTTTGTTACTAAAAAACTCATTAAAAAAAAAATCACAAAAACCCAAAACATAACAGTCAAAACTAGCATAAGCAACCCAGCTCAATGCACCTAAATTGGATCAGATGGCAAGAGGCGCAGAAGTACCTTGGTTTTCTTCTTCCCCTCAGCATCCATTTCCACTCCTCAGCACGGCTCACCTCCTCTACGCACATGCACCCCTCCCAGAAAGTGCCCAGAAGAGGTTGCGCGTCTCAAAATAACAACGATCCAAAACAAGAGCTCAAGAGCTTAAACAAAAACACGAAACAAAGAAGAGAAGGGGGGCGGAGGAAAAAAAGAAAATGCAGTGGAATAAATCCAACCGTAGCTTCTCAGCAGCCCAGTGAGCCCCTAGCAAGTGCCAGCAGTTTCAAAAGAACTGTAATCTCTAAACTGTTATCAAGGTTTTATCGCACTCTGGAGTTCTTATCTAAACCAAACAATCACTAGAACAGCAGCTGATAAGGCATCCTGACAAGGTAATTTCAGCAATTTAAATCCGCAGCTACAGCCATCATACACCGAGAATATTTTAACACTCTTTCTAGTTTAACCTCTAATCTCTCTTCCTCTGTTTCCAACCCCTGGAGAGCCAATTTTTCTCTCTTACAGCCGGGCGCCCTTCCTGCCACCGCTCGTGTTACGGGCAGGTGCCCTTTGAGCTCTCCCCTTCGGTGTGTGCGGCCCATCCACCACTGCCAGCGTGCTTAATCAAAAGGATCATTATTTTCTCTCTGAATTCAAGTGGCTGTTTTCCCTGGCTTGACAAAGGTCCGTCGTTAAAAGCGGTGGCTACATCTGCCCCAAGGTGCTGTGTGGGAAAGCAGAGGGAAATCAAAGGCAGCAAATGTGACGCAGGACCAGCCTCAGCCCTGCTGTTATTTGGTGTAACACAATAGAAATACCTTATTTGCAGCCCTGTGGGATTTTCACCTGGAACATCTCACCCACATGTTGTAAGGCAGGATTAGCTTGGGAGCCTATTAGCTCAATGTCTCCTCTTCCAAAATAATTGATCGGCCAGAAAAATCCAGTATCTTTTTCTCCATTTTGGCTTGTAACAGACTTTTTACATCAGGCCAGGCTTTGGTTTACAGAACATCTGAAAACACTTACTCATGCTAAATGTAGCTGGCAAGTGACATCCTAAACCAAAACCAAACCAGCTACCCAAACTGGACAGGAGGATCAGTCAATCTGACACAGTTTCTTCTGGACACCAGACACTGCGTTGACACAATTCCTAATTATTTCTCTTCCTTATGTGGGAGCAGAAAAGCAGTATTAAGCTACTAACACATTCCTGCGTCTCTAAAGCTAAGCAGCAACTTGCCTAACGTTTATGTACGTAGGAGAGGGCAGAGCAGCTTTAGAACTGCCCGAGCTTACCCTCGGCTTCGCAGAGCTTGTGCGGGGCCAGGGGGCTGCGCTGGGCTCTCGGGCAGTCGCCCCGCATCTGCCCGGGCTCCAGCAGCCAGAGCTACGCCAGTCACAGCAGTAACCAGAGGAAAGTTCCTGGAGTAATCCTCAACGAGGTCCCTTCTGTGGTGCCGTAACTGACTGTCAGAGCCGTTGACTTCATATGAACAGAAAGTGAACGGTGCAAACTAGAGAAATTGCTCAATTCCCTCAGGTTGAACTTTCAAAATCAGGAAAGGGAATTCAAGATTTCTTGGCATATGCACACAGGGGAAAAAAAACCCACAACCACCAGATGCTGCAAAACCCAAAAAATCCCTTCGCTGAGGATGGAAAATTCCTTCACACCCTATTTCAAAAACTTTCTTCAATCAAAACTTAATGAATCAAGAGACAAAACAGATGCAAAAACTCATTTTCCTCTATAAATCATTGCGTCTGATATGTGAAATGCACACTAATTTGTTTAAATTACAAGACTTAAATGTGGTTATAGAAATAATACAGTGTCTTCAGATTTTAATCAGAAAAAATATACCTTGAGTTTCAGAAAAATTACCCCGCTCAAGCAGGAACAGAACATATAAATATAGCATGGCACCCTTTGCTAGCCCAAAGATGATGAGTTATTTCCTTTCTCTTACAGTGTGAAGATTAACCATTTTTTCGTTCCTGAATACCTCCAACTGGGAGAGGACTGGGCCTTTGGCACTGGGAATCCCACCAGAATTTAACTGATTTACTGGGTTTGAAAATCTTGATGTGTTAGAATATTGCTCTAAAGGAGGCTACATCAAGATCCAGACTGTACTGAACACAAAGGAAGAAAACAATCATCTAGCTCTAAAAAGACATGCAGTTTGTACCAAAATAAACATCATCTTTGTGTTCCTCCTCCATGGCTTTTTGGGGAGGTTATTGGGGCTGGATATTGTATTCAAATGGATCTCTATTGTATCATTTTTGCACTGTGCATTACCCCTGGGGTCCAACTGGTCTGCTTGAAGAACAAATGAACGTTCCAGTTCAGCCCATTTCTTCAACCAACTCCTTAATGCACGGCAGCCTCGCCTGCGAAAGCACAGTTATGGTGCATCCACTCAGCATTTAAACATCCAGTCCAACCCGCCACAAACTGTCACTTCAGGCATTTATGGCAGACGGTAAACACGTGCTTATCAGAGAACAACTGCACCCTGTGAGCTCAGCCAATGGAGCAGCATTTCTTATCGAATCAACGGCTTATCAGGAAACCTAACAAAAATAAAGGTTACACCATATGGTCTCCTCCTTTTTACCTCTGCTCCATCAAGATGTATGACTTCAATTAAAGCTACATTGCTCAGGCTTTGCAGGCTTGCTTCCTCCTTTGTCTGCCCTTGAGAGCCAAATCCTACCTTTGGAGCAAGGCCCACGGAAACAAACCCCTACAAACCACTGCTGAACTTGACAAGTATCCCATCAACCCAGCTTTTGCCATCGGATGCCCTTCACTCGCCTTCACCTGCACAGATCCACAGCTCACCATGGCAGGGATGACCCTGCTCTAGCCCCCGTGCCCTGCTCGCACCCGGCCCCTCGGCTACAAACCCAAGGGCAGAGGCGACACAAGGGACCCCGGGTGCGATCCTGGGCGGGGATGGGTGCACCGGCGCTGGGATCACCTTCCAGTTCTGTCAACAGAGACCACCTCCACTGCTAGCATCAGATGGCAATTTGGTTAACCAAATTAACAGATGAAAACAAAAAAAAGAGCTACTCAACATAAGCAAGAGACCCCTCTCGATTTTTTTGTTCGGATAAGGTTTTTCAGATTACAAAGCAGCTGTCAGTACTATCACAAGACTGGACAAATAATGACACTTTAAAAATTCAATAAAAGCAGTCGAACTACTCAGTCACCACCTTATACGACACAGTTCTGGTCAATCCACACTAGATGATTTCCGAAGGTCCCTTCCAACCCCTGCCATCCTGTGACTCTGCTGCCACACAGCCCAAGCACACAGTCTTCTTCAGGGCTTTGCTAAGCCCAAGTGCAACTTGGCCACTGCTGCTCACAATTCTTAAAGATGGAAATGACTCCAAACTGAGGCAGGATATGAATTTAAAGAGTGATATTCCTTTTAGAGAAGGAGCCTTTTCCAGTTCAGTTTCACACACTGAATTAAGCTGCTAAGAGAGCCATGGGGTGAGCTCTTTCACATTGTTTCTCCTTGTAAACGAGCCCTAAAGCTCTGGGGGCTGCTGAAAATGCTGCACAGGACACCAGCTCTGCCCTGAGGACCATCCTGCCACCTCGGCTCCTGGTTCCACACCTCCTGCCTGTGCTGCGGCCTGAGGTCTTCCTCGGATGACTGGGAACAGCCTCAATCTAGAACAACTTTCTTCTTGATTGGCGATCTTTTTTTTCATTAAAATCTTTAAAAATAGCTACTCATCTATTCTTTCAATACTATTGACAGCTTCTTTGCCAAAGAAAAACATGGAAGCAGTTACAATTTTTTATTATTATTTTTTAAATCTTTGCCATATAAATCTGTACTGTCTTCATGGATTACTCACGTATGCTGCTGTTACCAAGCCAGGTTAAATTTAGTTCTAATGTCATGCACTTACATTAGAAGTCAGCAAACTCAAACACAAACCCTCCTTGATAAGCAAGCAATAAAAGCCTGTCCTTTATTGCCACCAAGGTAATTCATACTTTAATATATCTATTATTTCAGTACTAAGATTATTTTAGTGCAGCAAATTGAATTCCTCATGAAGGAAATAAAAGAAAACGCATGAGAAATGCTGAAGCAAAACTCAGATTCTGTGAGAGACTAGAGAACAAAAAATTTCAAAGAAACTGAAATTAGTAGTGGTATTAGAAGAAAGGATAGCTGTGAATAATATTATTTCTCACAGAGTTGCTGGGATAGTTTGAAGATTTTAGAGACTAAGCATTTCTATACTGCAGTTCACCCAAACCTACCAGAGAATATGCATTAAATAGTTCACTTCACAGGCGCCTCAAGGACACCATTCCCAGTTTCGAACAAACCAACCTGCAGTAGGCAAAGTGCTGCAAGTCAGAATCTGAGGTCTTATTTCTGACTCATGCTTTCTCACTATTGCAAAACGCTTCCCTTTCCACAGCCTGGAACAGATTTGCAAATTATTCTTTTATTAGCGCTCAAAAAATTGGGAATGGGTTGAGAGATCACGGGTAGTCCTGAGAATTTACCTAATTTGTGCAAAGATTTAGAAGGCAAGTTAACCATCTGCTGTATGTTGGAACAGCTGAGAATCAGAACTCTTGTTCCCATTTGTGATCTTAACTCCGCAGGCTCCAGAAATGTTTTCATTAACACAAATTTTGTATTCAGAGAATCACACACCACTGTCATCATCCTAAACCCCCACCCAATGCTTTGTACCATACCACATTTCTTGATCAATAGTAATATGATTCACAAATTGGTAGAGGATTTGGAAATACGGTTTGTATTTTATTCTTTGGAAATCTTTAAGACCTTAATTATAGGGAGGGGTTTGTTTTTTTTTCTAAAGAGGAAAATGTTAACTAGTTCATTTCTATTCACTAGTGGGTATGCTATAACTGGTATTTCAGTAACTCAGGTTTATTATGCTTTAATAGGAGACTGGAATACAGATGAAGCAGCTCGACATCAGCTACAGCCAACACAACCTAAAACCTTCCGGCTCCAGGCAGGTATTGCACCACTGTGGAGCTGTGCATGTGAAGCCAGTTGCTTTCCAGTTTGTAGCAGAGAGATGTCCCATGTCAAAAGCCCCACCACCACCATCAGTACTGCCCGTCGGTCGCACCAGGAGGGCAAGCAGAGAATAGCCCACCGAGAGCCCATGAGCACAGGGAGAGGGAGGAACAGCCCCGCTTGTTACCATTATTAATGTGAGCAGCGTGGCAGCCTACAAAGGCCGGTACGGGGAGAGAGGCACAGCAGATGGTGTGCACATCGCAGCAGAGAACACCCTACGCCTCCAATTTAAAGAGGCAACATAACACTGGCAGCAAACCTGTGTCATTTTGTTAACTTCACTGGACTTGGCTTTTCTTCGTTTATTTAGTAGAAGGTACAGAAGGAGGGGGAAAGGGAAGGTGGAATAATCCCAGCTGAGCTGGTGGCGTGGCTTCCACAGGCAGAGAAGGAATTCGGAAAGACTGCAAAGGAAACTAACACAGCATCTGTTTTGATTTGAGGAAGGCGACTTCCCTATGCTTTAATAGCAGTCAGATAAAACATGAGATCCAACACCCGGTTTGACGCTCAGTAATGGCTAGGACAGCAGTGAAGGAAAAACAGGGCTGACATTTGTGCTCAGTAGGTGCCAGATGAGAAAGACATGCAATCAATGTTGTTAAAAATGGGGCACCCTTTTTCCATGTATAGCACTGCAGTGCAGAACCACCCATTGGAGGGCGAGTCCATTGTCATGGAGCACTTGAAGCTTCTCCTTCAGATGGAGATCTGCCATATGCAAGAATCAAGCTCTAAGCAATTAGAGGAGTTTACAATGTATTTTCATTTTCCAGTAAGATAACTACAGAGTGGTTTCTCAGGAACCCAAGGATTGAAAACAGAAATGGGACCTCCACCAAGTACAGCACAGTGTTGTAAAAAAACAACTACCACCCTCACCAAAACCAAAGAAAGATGGAAAACAAGGAAAAGAATAAGAAAAAAATAGAATAAAAATCAAAGTAGTTCTACCTTCCATTGCCCCACCAAACCGAAATCAAGCAGGCTAGACACGCTGGCTGCACTCATGCAACAGAGAAACTAAAGAGGAAGGCAGGACCAGAACCATTTCCCTCGTATCTCCCATCTTCAGCTACAAACAGCCAGGATTCACCAGGATTCTTGTCCCTGACTGCCACAGAAAGCCAGACTATGTCTGGACAAGATGGGCTGACACTCCCACACCACCAGAGGCCATGACTGTTTGGGCTAACACAACCCCGCACTGGCCACTAGACAGTAAAAGTTTGTTCTTCACTACAGTGAGAACAAGAAGTTATCAAAGCCACAAAGATTAACAACAAAGGAAAAACGTAGAAATCGGTGAAGTGAAAGCTACAGTACAAGATTGTTATAGAGACAGGTTAATTATTAACACTGAGGACTTACCATCCCCTAAATCTTTAAAAATGTTTAACTAGCAGTTAGAGGCACAGTAAGGAAAGACCGTGATTGAATCTTCTTTCCATTTGGCAGAGAAGGAAACCGAAGTGAAGAATGAGCTCTTACAGCCACAGAGAAAGGCACAGCAACCTGAATAAAGTCCATCTGGCTTCTAATCCCACCCGTTAAGATTTCATGTCCTCTCCTCTGCTTTATTCTCGTACAAACCTTGATCAGAAAAGTGGAAATCAGTATCTTCTAAGTAGCAACATTCTTGTTTGTGAACTGAAAAGCGTTTGCCACAAGGGACATAAAAAAGACTGACCTTTGACATTTTTGAAAGCTCAATATATGACAATAGGAAGCAAAATTGTATCACGCACCAATAAACTGTAAGTTATTTTATGATATGAGAAGTTATTTAATCTAAAACTATAACTATTAGAGAGAGTGATAAGAGATAAGGAAGGTAAAGACTCAGGGACTTTTCAGTCTCATATCTTATCTCTTCTAGTGAATTATTAACCAGCTTGATTCACAATATCCCCGTCACTTTGTGATCTTTCCACAGTTGAAAACAGTTAGCAAATGTGAAGTATCCAGAACTTTGTTCAGTTGTGTCACTAAAACGATACAGTCTTGTTTTTGATCACGTATTCAAGCTACAGTAGCACCAACGCAGTGAAGATGTTAATCCTGTAGGGTTGGTTTTGTTAAACACGTGTAAACTTTATTTTGATTTTACTCTGAAAAGGAGAGTATGAACTCATACTATCCCTCTACAGTCAACACACTTTTTAATCCACTTGGCAAGGATTAGTAAACTGCTGTCTAATATATTGCTCTGACATCTCTCTAACCAATTACGTGACATTTTGCAGCAGGCATTGATTTATGTTAGAAGTCTACAGGAATAGTCACATTAATAAAGCTGATTGTGTATCTCACCACAGAAATTATTTAATGATGGAGGTACTGTCATGCACATTCACCTGTACCCAAAGAAAAATCAATTTACCAGCTAGACCACCCACTCACTCTTAAATCTTCTATTTAGCTTGATTCATTATTGATTTTAATTGAAGAAGTCATGATTTGTCATAGCTTGTACTGCCTGAAAACTAAAAACTCTTCAATGTGCTGTGAAAATTGCAGGTGGTTTTTAGTTCACAAGCAGTGGAAGAGTATTGCTCAACTAAACCCTCCTATCACAAACCTGCCATCACACACCGCAGCCTGTGATTGTTTTAGCCTTTGTAAACTGTTGCGGTTGGATAAGACAGCTCCAAGCACAACAGCAGGGCTGGCTGGCTGGTTGGAGAGAGAGAGAGATACGTATATTATTTTATTTAATATAATTTATCCTCCTCTCCTCTAAATCCTCCGTCCTGCCAAGATTTATTCATATCAATAATCTCCCAACGTCAAGAGGTTAATGAGTATAAAATATTGGTGTGCGCTGCAACCTTAGGGAGATAATTTCACATAGACTTCAATGAGACAGAAGCCAACACTGTGGCCAGAACTGTGGAACCTTCCTCCCCCAGGTCACTGCTGCTCCCGCACCCCAGCAAAAGTGACGGTGCGCATCAGGAAACCAGTGTGGCTAAAAACAAGTTGCCCCAAAAACAAAAAGCAAACCAAAACCCGCAGCTCCAGACCCCCCGAAGCTCCCCGAGATCCTGGCCCGCAGTTGTCCTGCCAGGAGGGAGCCGCAGGCGGAAGGCGCCAGCTGGGAGGAGGCAGCAGGGCTGCTCTGCAGCACCGCCAGCTCACAGCCTACGTAAAGCCTTGCTCCTAAAGTATATGCCATAAATGCACCCCATGTAGCCTTAAGGAACAAACTCTTTCTGGAGGTGGCTCTTAGGTGGCTATTTTTGGCCAACAAAGCAAGAGTGTTATTTTCCTCTCATGACAAAAGTGCTGTGTAAAAGAAAAAGGCCAGACAAGTAAAATACAATCCACACTTGCACATTCGCTTCCCTTCAAACCCAGAGCTGTCTTCAGCCATTTTACGTACTGATAGCTACTTGGCTGATCCTCACCCATGCCGTCCAAAATGAGGTGTTTCAACACATGCTTATGTTGCAAACAACATTCAAAAGCTTTTCCTTTTGTTGCAACACTGAACCAAAACAAACTTTGAAATCATAGAAGCTGCAACAAAACAGATTTGTCATCCTCCAAGCCAGCTTTAATCCTCACACCACAGGAGCCTGGAAGCAGAGCCAGAGCTGCTTTCCGCCCAGGACAGCATGAGCTGTATTTCAAGCGTGTTCTTGGAAGCTCACCATCCAGTTCCCTCCACAAACTGTGCCACCACGAGCCTCTAACATGGGGAGTTGGGTGAGGCTTCAAGCACTTGATATTTCTTCAAGGGAAAATAATATCCTGGTTTTCCCCACTGGGAGGGTGGATGGGGAAACACAACCTGTGAAGGTGGCTTGCAGCCACCATCACACTATACCCAAAGGCACAGCCAAGAGCACAAACATTTCCCACCCACAGAGCTCACACTTAACCCCTGCGTCCTGAGCAATTTTCCCATTTATCTTATTCCATCTGCTTGGTGAAGTTTCACTGCCCATCATTAAGGCAGCTATAGACAGAAGGATGGATTGAGAACAGATACTTTATTAAAAACATTTTAAATGCAGCTGCAGAGCACCTCGAGACATGAGGATCGACCTGCTCAAACGTTGCTGTTCTCCCAGCTGAGTCACTGCTGCCTTTAGCTCTCCGCAGGAATAGCAATGATATCTATTTCTCCCTCTCCCTCTTGGTATAAACACTAACGTGAACCCAAAAGCCTGGTCAGATTTGAGTTTCGATTACATAGCTTTTAATTTCACACACACACCTCATCAAAGAGGGGTTTTTCCTCTTGAAAACAGACCTAGGTGCACTGTGTGTCAGGGAAATAAAGAACCACGCTTTGATCAGCTAGGTAACATCTGCATCCATTTCAGCAAAACAGTTCTGTGTCAGACATTTCCATGAGGCAGCGCCAGGACACTCTCCTCCCCATCACCAGGAGCCTGGGGAGGCAGCAACCCTGAAAAGCTCCGTCAGCTCTGAACACCTCCCGCCTGCCGACGCACGCCCGGAGCAAGCAGCTGTAACAGGAGGGTGAAAGACATTCTCCAGTTCGGGAAGAAACAAGGGGAAAACAAGAGCTGGAAGAGTCCCTAGGCTTTCTGAAATGGAAAAAAGAAAAGAAAAAAAAAAAGAAAAGATTCCAGATCTCAAGATTTGAAAGGTGGAAATCTCCCAGCGTCCTGCAGTGGCAGCCAGATGGTGTTTCTGCGCTTACCGGGGCCTAGAAGAGCCATCTGAGCCAGAGGGCAAAGACAAACAAGCATTTGTAATTACACAACTTACCAGCACCTGGCAGATAATAAATGCTACCACTTAAGAAACCTGCAGAATAAGCTACATTTGGCTCAGGAGCCTCAGCCAAAGGTAGGTGGAACAGCTATGAGGATCAGCCTGTAACAGCAGCTCAGGACAGCCCTCTTCTCTATTCTTTCCCATTATCTTTGATGAGGAAAACAATTGGGAGTCAAAAGTCCCCCGAAAACCACCAAAGTTAAAGATCTGGTTACAAATCTTCCGCTTAAGAAATGTGACCCATTCAGGACAGAAAATAAATATCTACCAAGGGCCTGTAAAGCCCCTAGCTCAGTTTTTGCAGCCCATGTGGTATCAATACTATTCAGTATCAAAGCACGTACGTTGTCCTGCTTTTTCATCACTCAGTACAACCCATAGAAACTGGGAAAAGAAACAAAAATGAAGTGGAGCGGGGAAAAGCTGGCAGTTAAGGGTTGCACAGGAGCAAGCTGGACTAGCAGGAGACAGCAACTGGCACATAATCCAACACAAGAACATGAGGGTATAGGAGATTGCCCTCTCCTCTTCCACCTCCCCAGCTGCTTCTTCAGCTCCCTCCCCAGGCTGCATGTGACCAAGCCCACGGGCCATTCCAACATGCAGGGCACCACCACGTCCAGACATTTCAGAGGAGCTGACCCTCCTCTTGCACAGATGTTCTAGGATGCTGAAGTCACATTTACACACAGGAAAAACCCAGCATTGAGACCTGAAAGCGCAAACTTTCCTCATACACCAGTGTGCCTCTCCACTGACCAAGCGGCAGCTCTTCCAAGGGTCAGACTTCAGCTTCATTCTCCCTGCTGAATTAATCACTGGGTTCTCAGTTAGGACTGCCAAATGAAAAATGGAGCCAACGAGTGCAGATGCTGGCACTCTGGGAGCTGGACCAGATCCACCATCTCATTTTGTACAGTCACTCCACAGCTGTCAGAACAGTCACGGTCATTACCAGGCAGGGAAAGAATGGAGCCAGATACCTACACAAAAGTGTCTATATTTTATAATCAACTTTGAGCCATGTGTTGGGTTTTACTCTACAACAGCATTCAGAGATATTCTACTGCAGAAATAGAAATTAGCGAATTTAAGATGCTTCATTACAAGGCTGATTTTCCACACACATTATTTACCAACATAAGAATATACCTAGCAAAACAATGCTGAACTTCCCCTAACCTTGTTCACCACAGGAAAGTAAATAACCTGGAAGTATGGATGAACACTTGTTTATCCACAATTGTCTTTGCTACTAGTTCATCTGTCTCTAATTCATCCTCTCCAGTGCTAAGATTAAGACCAGTTCCGACCTCTAGCTCAAAGAGTGGGTACAGGCCAGCCGTGCACTGGGATGCTGGGAGCAGAAGCAAGGACACAACCTGCACGTTTGATTAAAAGGTGGATTAAAACATCACCTCATAAGCACTCTACCGTGCCAGTTTATCTCCCTTCATCAGTTATGCTGAATCCAGACAACATGCAATACAGTCAGAAGCCTTTTCATGTCTTGATTCACACCGATACCAACGAATCCATCGCATCCCCTCAGTGTCTCTCACCTGTGCAGTACATTTGCTTGTGACAGTGGAAATCGTTTCCCTTGTTAGATACCGCTTGAAGTAGTCCTGTATTTTATGCTCCTAATTCAGAGCTACATTTCCTCTGGGTTTCAGTATGTTCCAACTGGCAACAACTATTGATCACTGGAAACATTCTTCTTTTCTTTACTGCTACTTAAACAAATGTAGAAAAATCCTAGGCAGCATTTCTCACAAAACAGGCTGGTAAAACCAGAAGCTACCTTATCTCAGTGCTGTATGGACTACGTGCAGCAATCTCCTCCCAGGGAACAACTCCATCTAAACTGCGAGAAAATTCTTAATGCGGGAAGCATTTCAAAGCAAATATAGAGACCTCCGTACAGGTGCTAATCTTTTAAATAACCTCCCTCCTATTGTACAGCTTGCCAAAAGGCCATTTTCTGACAGCAAAGAATGAAGTGCCAGCGCTGCAGGGCTAACTGGTTGATGTTTTACATTTGCCTCTCCATACTGATACACTTTATACCAGGACAAGATAAAAATACACAGATAGTTCAGAGAACACTTAAATAGATATTTTAAGTCATATAAATATATATGTATATACATATACACATAAACCATACATATATATACACACAAGCGATGCTTATGGTTATTCCAACAATTTGAAAGAAAAAAAACCAAAATAGATCATTTTTTCTACATCCTGTATTTGCTATTTGTAAGACATTAGGATAAAATATTGTTATGAAAATATATTTAAGTGTTACTAGAAGAAAATAAGGAACAAATTGACATTCTCTGAACCTACACTATTAGCCAGTTTAGGCTTCCACGAGGTATACTGGATAAAATAACTAGTAAGGGAATGACTGACATCTACTCAGTTTAGCTGGACGTCACATTCCTCGATAACTGTAAAAGGAAGGCAAAACAGTATTATGAAAAATTTTCAGAAAAAGATCTGGAAACACTGATTTTTCACTCATTTTACTCATATCCCCCACAAAAGCAAAATCATCAAAGACCAGTGGTGATGCACGGAGGCAAATGATTTGTCCTCAGTAAGGCAGCCATGCCTGGGAGCTTGGTGGCATCTCACACACCTTTATTCTGATTTACAAAGTCCCCCTGGTTTGTGTGTAGGCGTTCAGCTGCAGTTTCAGTGCCCACAGTGACTGGTTTCAGGTTAGGAAATAACTACATGGTAACTAAAATAGAATTTGCAACATACATGGGGATAAGAGAAGCCGACAGGAACTCCTCCTTCACCCATATGCAGGTTTGCCAGTGCTTGCGCTAAGCCCCAGACCCAACGATGCCTACTTGCATACAGACCAGTGTCCTGCTCCTGCATCCCTTGTTGCAGAGTAACTCTGCCAGGTGGCAGGAGCTCCAGCTGAAGCTGCTCTTCCTTGGGAAAGCTGAGCCGTCAGCTCAGATGTCCACCTCCCCTTGAACGGGCTGGTGAACCTGTGCTGCAGGCTCATTCCTACGCGTAGGGTTTCTTATGGGGAGCCTATATAGGATCTCTCTCTATCCCTCAGACACTTATATACATTTCATTTTTAAGAGGTCTCTCAGACTTTCCCCACCTGACTCAAGTCAGCCAACTTCAGTGTTACCGGACAGTAGAAGGAAAACAAAATAAGAAAAAATTACATGCACAATTGCATCAGGCAAATTCCCATAGAAAAACCAAGCTAGAATTAAGCAGGGTGCCATCTATTCTCAGAAATACCACTGACTCACTAGGACACTGCCCACAAGATACGTAGCTATGTGTTTATTTTTATTTTCCCCTCAGGAGTCTCTACACCCACCCTATCTGTCAAGGCCCACAGCTGAATGCAGGGCACAGCTCACCCTGCCTTGGGCACGGCTGTGATCGAGCTTCACTTGAAAACAAACAAACAAAAAACCCCCACCACAGAAAGAGGGAAGATTACAGGTAACTGTTAGCTAAAGAGCAATGTACTTATTTATTTAAGTCCAACACTAATACAGCAGAAGCTTAGGGACAAGACAGTTGAGACAAAATGATTCTGCACACATTTAAAAAACCTTATGAACTCTTTCTTTCTATGCAATCAGCCTAATTACACTTATGTAGAAGTCTAATTACACCTCTGCATTAGCTACCAGTGAAGTGTTTCTTGGGTTATTTCTGAGCAGCCTACAATTAAATGAGCCTCATCCATTAAGTGACACTTTGTGTGTGTAGTCTTACTGCTCCAATTATGTACCTCAAATCAGCCCATGAAAATCCTCCTTTGCTGCCAAAGATATCCCTGTGAAAAATGAAGGATATTGGAGGTGGCTTGAAAAACACTGCCAACATTAAAAACAAATGCTGTTATGCAAAACCTTGCGTTTTATTTAAATTTGTGCTGCTTGAGATGCAAACAAGACTCATTTCACTACACGGCTGTGCTATTCATTTATTAACTATTCCGCATGAAATCCATTTCTAAATGATTTCACTAAAGTTCATAAGCCATTTTAGAACTCAGAAACTGATGAAAAAGAAAATGATCCAGCAGTTGCAAAGCTTGAACTAAAAGCCTGATGGAAATAATTTTATTTCTCGATTTAAACAGCATATGAAATTGGATTCAATCCCAAAATCATTACATGCTCTTTTTAATTAAAACTTATGAAGGTTATAGAAAGTGGTTATACTTTCAGAAAGGGGGAACTCCTTTCTGAGTTTGCTGCTGTAGTAGCCTATGACTAACATTTGGCAACAGCCAACAAAGTCGGCAAACGAAACAAGGTTGCCGCATTTTTACTTCGGTGATACATGTTTTAATACCCAAACCCTGGTATTAACAAGCACTATGACTTCAGCTGGCCATAGCTAAGCTTCCTCCTCTATTTACTAGGCATCAGTAGTTTAATGTAAACAAGAAAAAAACCCCGCAATAGGCTGCAATTTGCTTCGCGTCATCAGCTCCCAACTCTTAAGGGGGGGTTCTCATACGCTACCTATAAATAACACTGACAATAAAGGGGTTTGCAGGGTGGGTGAGTTATTTTTACATATATAGATACATCTATTTACACTTGTTTTTTTTCTTTAAACAACCTTTGACACTCTATTTAAGCCCAGGTTCCCGGACAAAACAGAGTACAAACTTTCTCACTTGCCCAGATGTACAGACAGGCTTACGGGAATAAGTGGTTCGTGCAATCTGCTGCTCTCCAAGCTCTTCCCCGAGCGGGTGAAGAGTGGAGAGCCGCATTCCTCCCGGAGCTCAATGGGGCACTTGAACCACCACTTGTGGTAGAAAAGACACATTCGCGCCTGGGCGAGGTAAGTAAGAGACTGTGCCTCTGCAGACCTGTGTGCCCTGTAAACCCAAAAGGATGACCCCAAAGCACCACATGCTGCTAGCACAGTGCTAACATCCCAAAGCTGCTCTCTAGCCCTTTCTTTACTTCAGTCTCTGGGTAACTTCACCTGCAAGCAAAATTCAGCTAACATTTCAATGGAGACCAGGCCTCAATCTATGTCCTTTGCAACTGTCTTGAGTTCACCATAGCTAAAATAACATTTTTTCCTCTTCTACATCCCTCCTTGACACTGAACTCCAGCACCAGCCTGTCCACAAGTAAAGTATTGCTTTTAACTTAAGATCCACATTGTGTTCCCATAACCGTGGTGTTTCTAGAACCTTTTCTGCTTCACTGTACTAACGTCCCTCTTTCCTTTCCACCCAGGTGAAACGCTTGCACTGCACATCCTTCGTTGTAGCCACGATAGTGCCATTTACCTCCCCTGTCACTGCACGGCTACTGCAAAGCTCCCTGCTGCCTCCCGCTCCGAGTCGAGCATCCTTCCCCTCAACTGCTTCAAGCCAACTGTTTTGAATCACACCGAATCCAAGCAGCTTCTTTTCACTTTCAAGACCTCCACAGCCTCTCACACACAAGCATGCCAACTACCACGGCCCTGTCTCCCAGTGTGGACTTGTTCGTGTTTTATAAAAAAAAAAATTATACCATCATCCAGCATATTTCTTGGGCATGACCCACAGTCACAACACGATCCATTTATTACAGAACAGGAGGCTGCCACAATGCAAATCCTCCGAAATTTCTCTGAAAGAAGTTAATGGAAAGTAAAACAGCATGAAGTTGAATTTCTCTGCTGTGCACTGGGCTGCAGCTGAGGGTAGTGTTGTTCTGTGCAGCTCAGGAGGAAAGATCCAACAGCCAAAAGGCAACAAAAGACTCAGCCATGTACCCCTTTTTAAGCAAGTACGTTGTATGCAAATTAAATCTAGCTGAAAATATCACTGCAATGTTAATGAAACCCTAAGCACTGAAAAACTAAGCATCAAGGGAGCATAAAAGCATATTTTGAAACCATGGTATGCTATTACAGAAAACATGACTACCATGGTCACCTTCGCCCAGCAGACTTTGCACAGCACAGAAACATTTGCCATCTGCAGCATTACTGAATAGGCACGTTCTCAGCGGTCTATTAAAAAGACGGAAGTTTTACTCACTTGGGTCAGTAAGACAGCTGTTGAAAATCATATCGTGCCTTCAGAAATAAAGAAAGATTCTTTCAATACCTAGTTTCTTCCAAGTAACTTCTGATTCATCTATGAATGAGCAGCTGCCTACAGACCAGGGCCAATGCTGCCAGTTCCCTTTTGCAGCACACTCTGTATCTGCTCCCTTCGGGTCCAGATTTAAAGATGATCTTGATCCTACATTAGCACTTAACTTTATGCACTATCAGTAGTCCCACTGAAATTACTGCCTGAAAGTTAAACAGCAGAGTAACTTCTGCAAGAACCCTGCATCACGTGAAAAGCTCCAATGGGTAGGAGTGCTGGTGTGCTGCCAGAAACAGAGGGACTTTCCTTAAGGAAACTCTCGGTTTGACTTAACATCCACTGAAGGCTCCACTCCTGTCAACTCTGAAGAATGTAGGGTCATGCACCTGTATCAAGACGCAAAAAGAGGGCCTCTCATGAGATATTCATAGCTACCTTCCTTCTTACATATGCTGAATGACTGTATTTGAAACTTTCAGAGTGAATGTAATGGATATATCAAATCCCAGAAATGATATAAAATTCCTTGTGTAACCTGGGACCTCAGCGATATAATTATAATAAGAAGATATTATAAGATCAAGTCAGAGAGCTGGTTAGGGCAAAATATAGAAGACAACTGTTTGCAAACTGCTCCAACTACTGTATTTGAGGCTTTCCAGCTACTGAATACACGACAGTCACATTCCTTCTACATCTAGTTTTGCACCTTCCTATGCTTCATTAATCTGCTTTCTTTATAAAACGTTCTAAACAGTGCTATTCCACAACGCTTTTTCACCTTACTAATGTGCAACTTACCTTGTAAAACCCCTCAGAGAAGAAGGATCGGCACTTGAGCAGTTTCTTCATTCTAATGCAGCACAAAATGATCCAAAGCAAACACCAGCAAATTTGCTTTTCAGCGTGACAGCAGTGACCCCGACAGCGGCACCACACTGAGCATGAACAACTAGGTTTGTTTCCAGGTTTGGACAAGTGCTGCAAATCAGCTCTGGAAAATGACGACTTTACAGGAACTTTGCTTTTAGGACAAAATTTCCATAAAAAGTGCAACCTGGGAACAACTACCAAGTGGGAGCCTGCAGGACTCTTCCCTGCCTGACCTCATTATCTGCTCAGAGCCCACTTAGCAGCTCAGTCTAACCACTGAAACCTCGCAAATTAACAGCGCTTACAAGAGTGCATGAACCGTAAGTCACCTGGGGCAACCTTCCAACGAAGAGGAGCTGCCACACAAAGTCTCATGGCAGAGCCTGAAATGAGGTTATTCTAACAGCAAGGGAAAAAAAACCTCTCTCGGAAAGCTTTTCCCAATTCTTCCCAGCACCAATTTAAAATAAAGTTATTCGCATTAAAATTAAGTGAGAGAACAAGTCTAGTTTAGCATACTAATAGCTTTCACGAGCTCAGGTTTCTGTTCAATAATCAGCAGCTTTAGAAGGGTTTAAGCATCTTGCTTTAACGGTGCCCTGGCAGCAAGGATCCTGCCTGAGAAGGTGTGATAAGGACTTCACCCGTGTGCTAGAGGTCCACAGCAGCACCTTTCCCCTCTGGAGGGAGACGCTCTGCAAATCACAATGCTGCTAATGCTTCAATGTTCACAAATACCAGTTCAACCAGCAGGAGACCAAACCACCAGCTGGACTGGTTCTCACCAGCACTTCACATTCAACAGCAAACAAGGCCCTACAGCCAGGCAAGGCCAACGAGGAGGGGAAGCTCACCCATATAGATAATCAACAGATAAAACAATACTCCAGAAACACTCTGCGGCTCAGGTTACGCTTAGAAACCAACTTGAGAAGTTTCTTAATTGGTTTCATACTCAACTTCATCTTATATTTGCTGGTTTCCAAGAATAATTCTGGACCATTCCTCCAAAACAGGAGGTTTTCTATGCAGAGGACAACCCCAAGGCACTCTCACAAGCTCCCGTTCCGCTGGCACTGTTTGCATAATGGGGCTTGATCCAGATTAGCTGATGGCATCTGATGTTCATCAGATGCTTCATTTCTCAAAGGGCAGTATGCTTGAGAAAGGAGAAGGTGGGGAGCAGAGCTAGGACCAGGAGGGATGAACTTAGGGTGATGGGAGGACACGAGGGACAGAGAGGGTCAGAAGTATGGACAGAAAGAGCAGCGTGTCTGTGAATAGAATGGTAGCTTAGTAGGAGATCTACAGCACGTTTTGAAGACCTCTGTTCCGCTCAATTCTGAATGTCCAAACCAAAAAGATCTCCATCATAGACTTCAGGATGCTCTCTCGCTGTCTCAGTGTCAGTCTCCCTGCCTATCCACCCGCTTGTTTTGCTGCAGACCAATGTACACGTCCTGGGGTGACAACTCCTGAGGAGGAGCGGGAAAGCACTGGTATTGGCATTGCTCTATCACAAACAAAACCTGTTATTTCCCCATAAGAGGAAATTCCTAAAATTTAACTTCCTGTTAAAGTTTATTTTTAATGACCAAACATTATTAAACTCCATGTACACAGCAGGACCTCTTATTAGAAAAAACTCTTTGAAAAGTATGATGATCGAAATAACTAGACCGCTGTAGGAATGTTTATTTTCCTTTTAAAAGTGCTACTGAAATATGAAAAATGTTCAACAGTTTTTTAAAAAAACAAACCAGACACACCAAGAGTACATGGCATTCCTTTCTATCAGGATGGCCTCATTTAATCAGAAACTGGAAAGAGGAAAAGCACTGGAAGGAAGAGACGGGAAAGGTTGACCTCAGCAAGCGCACACCTCGAAGCTGCAGGCTGCCCTCTCTTCAGAGGGTATTTTCTTTCTTAGATTTAGAAATCACCAACACGGGGAACAACAGAAAGGGAACACTCTGCATCACGTACAGCTCCCCATCTTGCTAATGAGACAAATTAACAAGAGGAGTCATTTTACAGATCCCGCTTCACACATCAGACCCATGCTGAGACTGCAAGGCAGTTCTCCCAGCTGGGTTTCCTTTGATTTGTCAACTAAACACGTACTCTGAACCAATGGATCAATCCCTTGAAATGTATCCCCTTTCACTAAGGTGTTGGGAAAGCAACGTGCTGCTTTTCCAGAGGAGACGACCACAGGAAACAAATCTGTTTTTTAAAAAAAAAAAAAACAACTTTCAATTGTGCATGTTCCCATCACCGGGTGCAGACCTCCACTTTGATGCCTGTGCTGTGATTAAAAGCCCTCCCTGTACCTCTTCCAGGCAGCTCCAGCGCACACTCAGAAACCAAATTCTCTCACAGCACAGACACATCAGCAGCCTCTGACACAGCCATTCCTCTCCATCTCTGCTTTGCTCTCTCCTGATGCAAGGCCACCCACCCAAGCACACACCCAATTAACCTACAATTAAGGGCACTGAGCTGCTAAAGCTCTGCTTTTTGCTGGGAGGGACATGAGGCTGAGATCCCTTTGGGCACTGCCAGCTGCTGTGTTTTTCCCTTTTTGAGGCAGGCATGACTCACCTATCTTGCATGCACCAACACAGGCTATCCAGAAAGTTTCCAGAAGGGAAAAGGAAGAGCAGGGGTGGTCCAGGACACCACACTGGAGAGGCTTTCATCACTAGGTGTCTTTTTTCAGCATCCCAGCGTAAGCCTCTCCATTACAAGATTACCATATCCTGGCTCTCAACCGAGTACCAAATCCCTCTAAAAACATCGTTACTCTTCCTTCCAAATGCACCAAGTAATTTCTATTACTTAGAAATAAGCATTATATTATTACAATATAGGGCTTTTTGATTTAATTTTTTTTGTTTGTTTTCGTTTTTTAAATCACACTTTTCTAATTCATGTTCACTACCTGGAAGGGGTGACTTGAATCTGTAAGTTCTACGTTAGAAGTAAAAAACCCTCTGGGAAGTGCACATGGACACACGGGAAGAAACTGTAATGGATTAAAACATAACTATTAAAAAGTCACTTAAATTCCCTCACTTCTGAAGGAAACTAATTTCATAAATCCTGCACTTAAGTCATTTGAACTCGTGTTTTATCTGCAGTACATTTTTCTATTCCTACAATTCCTAAAAGGACACTTCATGAATTTCTGGATCCAAAAGTCATCAACAGCATTCAGTGTCAATACAGGCAGCAGTCACAGACAACAAACATCCAGTAACTAAGAAACCAAATGCCACTAAGAGCATGTGTATAACGTAAACACTTCCTGCACAATGCTCATTTGACTCAAGTCCACCATCACACCAAGCACACCAAGCACCCTACCAGTTAATATGCCATTTAACTGTCCGTGGGTTTCACAGATAACAGCCCTCTACACAGAACAGAGGCATTTCACATACTTCAAAACTACCATTTCCAGCCGTAAATACGATCAGACAGAAATAACCTTGTCAATTCAACAAATTATTTGAAGTAGGCACCAAGCCCCCCTGTATCTGAATTCACAGATATAAGGGATGACAAGGCTTAGCCTACAATTCTTATGATATCAAATCTGAAAACAGGTCAAATGATTGCTGTGCACCTGAAACATCAGCCAGGTTTACTCAGAAATCCACTCAGAGTGCAAGCAGGAGCCTGAGGTGGTAATTTCATGGTATTGGGAGAAAGGAATGAATAATTCACCGGCTTTAGACAGTCAAAGCTTACCACTTTTGGTGAACTTTACCTCCGAGATTTTAGATTCATTCAAACGCAAACCACAGCTCAGCAGGTGCAAATTCATAAAAGCACCGAGTTTGCATGACTCGCTTCTAACTGAAACCACCATCTTTTTGCAAAGCAGCAGCTGTGGCAAGCGCTCTAAGAGAATAAATATTTATTCCTCCTTAAATAAAGCTGCCTTCCCACCCACGAGTGCAGGCAGAACAATCAAAGGCTTCTCAAGGACAATTAGAGGAAAAACTCCTGCCTGCCAAAGTCAACCATTGCCAGCACAGTGAAACCTGGGACACTAGCTCTATGGCTCCTTTGAGGAAAAAGGCTTCCGTTACAAATCCCTCAGGATTTCAAGCTTGTTTCATAGCCACAAGGATTATTTCCCTCCTTTCCTGGCCAGCTCTTCCTTCAGAATTCATCAATATCACTCCTTGCTGCCAGATAACATCAACATGATGCATCATACAGCAGTTTCTCATCCCAAGGGGCATGAACAGCAGACTAGTACTACTGTATTTTTTAAGTTCAGTTTATCTATTTGCTCTGATTTCTGCTATTTTTCTATCTCTGACCATTCACCTTTTAAAATAGTCTCATGGTCACTCACCCCAATATACTCCCCACGGCCCTTCATTCTCCACCTCTGAAGCTCAATCCGTACAGTCCCACACAAGAGAAGAAGGAAGATGTAGAGGGAAGAACCACTGGATTGACCAGCAGAGATCACATAATATTCCTGCTGTGACAACCAAATCGCCTGCAGGTTCAGACTCAGGTGGTGCCTGTGCTCAAGCTCTGGAGCCTTGGAAGACCAAGGGCTCGCTGGAGGAGCGGGCAGTGTGGCACTGACACTGCGTGTTTCATCAGTGCTGCTCACATAAAACAAACAAGAGTTAAATGAGGGCTACTGGACGTTCCTTCCTCGCTCCATCCCCTTTTTATCACTCCTTTCTTTGCCAAGAGTGATGTTACCTGCAGAGTATTCACACACAGATTCTTATCATTCATGTGGCAATACTGCAAATGCAAATCTGTGTTTTCTGTTGGTAAGGAACAGAGCAGTAACTGAGCAACCATGCACATGATGTCAAACCCTAAATCACAGGCTCCACCAATACCCAGTGACACGTTCAGACTGCAATCCCTACCGGGCATGTAATGGCAAAGGCAACTGCTGAGAGCATCCTGGATTATATCCAGCCTCCTCTCCAGCAAAAGAGGGTAATTCAGCATTTGGGGATCAACTGGAAACACTCCTTCATGCAGGATTTTCCCAGCAGAGGGCACTTTTGATTCACAGACCACTTCAGATGCTGCTTTTTGTTATTCTCCATTGCCATCTCAAAGAGCTGAAGCAGAGGTGGTGCTGTCTGCTAAAAAATAAAGACATCGTTGCTTTAGCTCCACTTTCCTCCCTCTCTCTTCCAACAAGTTTTATTAAGTTCTCATCTTTAATTCATGCCTGCAGCAGAGCTGATGTCACTTTTTTTTGCTATTAAAAAAAGCTCCACAAAGCACAAGCCAAGCTTGCAGTGGTATCTCACCTACCTTCCTTCTCTATTTTTATTTTCAGTTCCAGCGATTTGTTAACATTCATTATCCTCAAAACCTGAAAACGTATTCCAACAGAAACATGACTATAGCACTTTGAGAGGAAAGCAAACAAACCACCTATTAGATTACACGCTCTGTCCCCTACAAAGGCAGGACGCAGCCCACCAGAGACATACCACAAATTAAACTCTCCAGTTGTCTGCCAGGATATCGCAGGGTGTTAGAGACCCAGCAAAATAAACAACTTAGCAACCGTTAAGGTGAATTCACCTTTGGGAAAGTGTCATTTCACAGTGGATGCAAAGTGAGAATGAGAGAGGACGCGTGATAAGACTGAGTGGGAGAATTTTCCAGCAAAAGCCCTGGGAACTGAGCTGGTTTTAACCACTAAAATAAAAAGCAATAATAATAAAAAGAAAAGGATGTCTTAATCAACTAGTGCACACATCTGTCCTAAATTAAAACACTGGGAAGACCAAGCACCACAGTTTTGCCGTAATTCTGCTTCGTTTGCATACAGCTGGGATGTGGTTTTCAGGCCGGCAGCACCGTGGCTGACTGAGGGCCAGACAGCCTATTTTAGGGCAGCAAAGATGCCAGGAATCCTGCCCCCGGTGCTCCTGCTATGAAATCCTGTGCCTGTGCCTAACAGGGCACCGTCCTGGAGACGAACAACTCGGCAGAGCCCACCAGCACGTGCTCAGACCCCAGCATCCCCAGCTGGCATTTCAGCTTCTACCAACAGCCCTGAGGACAACTGCGGGGAACAGAAATCTCGTGGATGTTGATCAAGGTCACACTGCAGACAAAGAGAAGCTCTTTCAGTAGTAAGTAGACCAACCAAAGTAGTCATTTCCTCTACAAATGATATAATCTAGAATCACTTTGGTTCCTCTTGGCTCGTGGATGAACAGTTTTGTTTTTTTCAAAAGTCAGAGCAGCGGGTGGTGTGGTCGCGTTGTGTAAGATAATACAAAGAGCAAAACAATTACTGCCAAAGGAGAAGACGCTGTCTCACAGGCTTTGGATTTTTTACTGTGTATTTTTGAGTAGGGCTTCTTGCAGAATTGCTTGTTTGTTTGCGTCAAGTTTTGCTGGAAGGAAGTTACCAACCATCTTCCCAAACCAGGAGAAGCTGTCATAAACATGCTCAAATAAACTACAAGAAAGTCACTGAAGATAAATGGGATTGTGCAATATTTGTGTAATAGTGCATTGGGGAGGAAGGTTATGGGAAAATCAAACCCCAAATTCCAGAGACTGTTGCTTTTGAAACAACAAAGAGCGAACCCCAAATACGTCAATAGTTATACTGATGTCAGAGTCAAGCCAGTTTACACAATAATTCCCCAAGTATTTTATTCATCTGTTGCGGGGAGGAGGCACATTATTCAGCCTACATGAGGCACCGAGGGGAACTGTATATGGCAGCAGAAGTACAGTGTTAAAAGTTGAAGTTTGGACTCAAAATTAAAAAAAAAAGTGGAATGAGGCCCTTTCTATGGTTGTATACTTTGCCTTTAGGGCTTGTAAAAACGTATTTAATTACACAATTTTGTAATGTCTATTTTACAGAAACTGTAACTGTTGATACCAGACACTAGAAGTTAACATCACACCCCAATCCTGTTCTGTGTAAAGCCCAGCACTGAAATGCCTCCCCATATCAGCACTAGCTTGTAAATCATTAACAATATTGGGAAAAGGGAATATTTTCCTGTTGGCTGCTAATCACTAGCAGGCCTGAACATACATTCAGTAGCAATAATTTTAAGAAAAATACATGAAATCTGCAATAAAATGACATTTGGCTGGATTCCAAATCCTCCACAGTCCACAGGCACCTTTCTACTGCCTTCAGCATGCTCCTGAACCACAGGGTACTGCGGGCTGTATTACGGTCATTAGGAAAACAAAATCCACCCAGAAAATCCTCACAGTCACCAATTTCAGTATACACACCACCCACATGAATATGAGTATCTAAACTACCATTTTTTAGCTATGGCCTCCACGTAAGCTATGAGAAAGCTTGGTAGCTGAACCCGAATTCTGTAATTCAGACAAATGTATAACAAGGAAAAAACCGGTCCCAAGGATCATGGAAAAAAGATGTACACTTTTATGCACACACAGCGCTCAACTGCATGGTCCCATAAACTGCTCTGTCATCACCACTGAGGGCACAGCAGCAATTACCAATATTGGCACTATGGCCAGAAGGAATTTTTATCACTTTACAGGCTTCTGGAATAGTAACAATAACCCAAAAAAAGCTAGCAAACAAACTTTGTGCAAGAACCTTTTAATACAACCTCCTCGCCCAAGCCTAATCCTCCTGCTTCATTCGTCTTTTCCCTTAAAACATTGATTATCCAACCAGCGGCCAACGTGCCGCTGCAGATTTATCACAAGGAAAAATACATCCAACTTCCAGCTCTTGCAGGATTGCAGCAGCCCAAAGACTTCAGCTGCTCCCACCTACCAGCGGCTTCCTCAGCGTAGGAGAATGAAGGGATTGTCTGCATCTCTCTACAGCCCTGAAAAGCTTCGTGCCACCACTGAGCTTTTGCTGAACAGACACGGTGCCAGGAAGTCAGTGCCTGTGAGCTCCTGCTTGTTTTCAGGCCTGGCAGTGATGGATTACGTACAACCACAAGTTGGGCACAAACCAGCTGTCTATCTGTCTTTTCCAAACATCTTGCTTCAGTTTCTGTATTATAGAGATGCCAGTGCCTTGTTCCAGGATGCCTACTGCATAAAGAGCACATATTTCTCTGAATATTTTACTGTCACACAGAGGGAATGGACTTTTTTTTCTTTTTCAAAATGCTGTTGCTCCTTCCCCAGCACATTCCCCATAATAAAAGTGTCTCTGTTCCCAGAGGCCTGAAGCTGCACTACAGCTTTTCTCTGCACAGAAACCCACGCACATGGATCCCGCTGTCTTCTGCCGACATGTGAGAAGCTTGTGCCACACACATCCCCCAACCCTCCCCTCTGCTCCTGCCGGGTCTGTGACATCAGGACCTCGGAACTTCACAGTCCTGCTGCCCTTTCCAGCATGGACCTGGGGGAAAACATTGAGAAAATCCAGCTAGCACTCCCCACTCCTGGCCTTTCACACAAACCCTGAAGGGAAAAGCAGCATAACAGCTTCGCAGAGTCTGAACCTGCGGCATCCAAGACTGTATATTATCCTTTGCGTTATTATCCTCTACATACGCTACATGTATAGGCACATACACAAGTTTGTGTGGGATTCAGTTACTCCAAAGGATGTCTCCGGGAAAGTGCTGTAAACAGCATCCATTCAAGACAGCTTATTTAGGGGGCAGGGAGAAGATAAAAACAACACTAGTTATTGAATTTGGGTCTGTCAACCACGAGGATTAAGTGCTGAACACACTCTGAAAAGCCACCTCATTTTGCAGCAAAATCCGTGGTAACACCACCATGTCGTCCTGCAAAGTCACAGCAATTCCCAGGGGACATCCTGGATCCGACTGCAGCACTGCCTACGTAGCAAACGCAAAACCAAAACACAGATGAAAGATGTTTCTCCTCTTCTCTCCCTGAAGGAAAGAAAGTAATAATATATCCTTCTTCGGCTGAGAAGGAGATCAGAGGGAGAAAAACATGTAGGAGTCCAGACGAAAGGCTAGAGCTGTAGACCAGGCACCGCTGCATCTGCTCCAGCTACACACAGTTGTTAAAAAAAAAATCATTATGAATTTTTCTCTCTCTTTAGATGTCTTGCCTGGATGCTTTAAAGCAGCCTCAGAGGAATGTGCTCTTGGGTCTGAATCCCATAGGAAATTATCCTTTGTGGTGGATGGTCTCCCCTTGGGGCCTGTCTGTGTGTTTTGCTTTCATGTAATCCTCCCACCTTGGTTTTCTAATGTAATGCTATCCACATTATTATAGCTCTTTGATACTCTCAAATAGTACTTACTCATGCTGTCGTTTTTTCAGCTCTTCCAGACTGGGTCTGACTGGCTTGGACGGCTTGTGGTTCATGCCATAAATATTTAGTTAAGTCACCAAAAGACACCACGGAGCGGTTGTGAGCCAATGGCAGACACCGCACACAGGAGTGCCTGGGCCATTTGCTCTTCCCAAGCGGGACGTGCTGGTGATGTGCACAGGCACGTGGTGCTCTACAAGAACAAGAGAAGCCTAAAATACAAGCACCACTCTCTCGGGGTTTGCTGACAGCTGCGAACTAGTTTTTTGTCCTATTTCCCCTTTCTTTCTACAACTTCTGTTCCAAGAAAGTTCAGCAGATTACATGCAAATTTTTAAGACAGTTCATTACTGTGTTTTACATCAATTTTACCAACAGCTCACCAAGTCCAGCATCTTGACCAGTAGACTCCCTCTACACCACCTACGACTGCAGCTTTCTCAAAATACATCAATCTTCACTGCCACGACTGCTCCCATTTGCACTGAGAGCAGGGGTTTGTGGTTTCCTTTCTAGTTCCTCTGCACCACACAACCTCAGTATTAGGTTTGCTTCATCTTCGTTGTCTCCCCGATGCACCACAGCAACTTAACCATAACACAAGTCTCCACTTTGGGTGTTCTCTTTTCTTCATTCTGGCATGAGTTTACACCCTGACAAGTTGGATCTTTAATATCCCTCCTACATACATGCACAGAGACAACTTCAGTACCGCCCCCGCTCGCACAGCGGATACCCTTAAAAACATGAATCAACGTTTACCCGCAGTTTTCCTACAGCACTATCTAACTACCAGCGCTTATCGCCCATGTGTAGGAACAAACTCAAATATCACTGTGTGGCTGACTGCTTTCCCGTGGCTTCCCCCCTTGAAAGTTATCTTCTCTTGTACTGCAGGCTTAATAACAGTGAGGAAATGCAGTCGTCCATCAGAGTTAACAGAACAGAGGGGACCTGGACTCTGTTTCTCCTCCTTCTGTTTGCTTGCTGGATGCCCACAAGTAATCCAGCACTCATCGCAAGCCTGCCTTCAGTCTTCCCACCTGCAACACCGTAATAATAATTCTAAGAAATCAATGACAAAAAGGTAAATTTGGTAGCTAGTTAATTATTACCAGCAATTGTGTGCTGCACTCAAGCTTCAAGCTTTTCATCTAATGCAGGGAAGTACTTCATGAACACAAGGCAGATAAACTTCACAGCATGTGTGAAGAGGTGAGAGCAAGCGTGCTCATTAATGATACTTTCCCTTAAATTTTGAAGGCTTCTCTGCACCAGAAGCTCAACCTTGGCTAAAGAAAACTGTGATCACATACCAATTAAGTCAGCCCGTTACTATATAGGCTTCACTGCTACCATTGCATAGATTTCTGGCCTGAATTGGTCTAGCATTAAAAGGTGTAGAGAAGAGATGCCAGGTCACTGCATCTTCACCCCCCATGGGGGTTAACTAATCCTTTCTTTTTTCCCCTCCCTTCCCTAAGGATGGCTGATACGAAGGAGAAACCTTCAATTCCATTTACAAGTTCTGTCCTAAGCCAGTGCTCAAGCCATGTCTCGTGGTAGCCGTCCTCAGGCCATTCCACCAGAGACGCGCGCTAGCCACAGCCGCACTGCCGTTCTGCTTCGCCTTACTGCCAACTGCGCTGAAAAGCAACTAACGTAGGAAAAGGTTTTGCTTCATTCTCCACCGCACAGCAATAAACTGACACAGCCCAGCTGCAGCCTGCTCAAGCTTAAGGAAGGAAGACGACAATCTGGGGCTCACATCTGTGCAGCAACTATTAAGAGACCCAACCTACCCATCTCTGTTCCACCCAAGAGCTGACCCAGCTATGCAGTTCACTTCTGCTGCTGACGTGAGCTTTAGGAAACTCTCAGCGTGTTTATTTTGCAAACAGCATTTTGCTTGGAAATTACAAAAGAATCAGAAGTGCCACTTGCTGTTAGACAACATTATAATGCGAAATGAAGCACAACCATTGTGATGGCAGAACACATTCATTAACTCAAGAGAGTTGGCAGTCTTCTGATATTTAGGAGATTTTTCTCAAATTCAACCCCCTGGAATCATGTGAGCTGAAAATCTAAATTTTATTCCTTTAATAAAGCATTTTTAGCATCCCTCATAACTGTAGGAGTTGAAAGTTACTTACCTAAAAAGTATAAAGATTTTTAAATTTTATGTTAAAGCTACATCTATTTTCAGGGCAACATTATGATTCTGAACATCAGATTTGATAACTCTGAAAAACCAGCATAACAACTTCTGATTCTTATCCCTGTATCAAAACCTAAATTATTAATTTAGGTTTTTGAGAATTCCAGTGTCTTTATTTTGTAAGTATCATAAGCTGTCTTAAAATGAGCCTAATTCCCATTTTTCTTAGAGCTACATAACTGTGCTGGCTCGCAAATAGTTGTGATTGACATTACAATAATGTAACAATCATAATCAATTGATTCTTACATGATATAATGGTAGTCTTTTTTACTTTTTAAAGAAGTCTTTGACCTGAAAATACCTCTGCACTTTGAGGATATTCACAAGGTGGGTTTTACTATAAAAGTATCCATCAGTATTCTTGAAAAATTTCCTTTTGGGAAGACGTGTTTTCCAAACAGGCCCCCTGTTTGGATCTATGCAAAGTCTATTACTTCTCTAAGAAACAAAATTAGACATGTCAAGTTGCAGAGGAACAAAAGGAGATGGCAATATCCTTTGAAGATGCATCAGTAAAAAAACCTAGAGACAAAATTGGTGATAGCTAGAGACTAGCTATCACTTATTTTCTTCATGGATCACTTACCCAAAGAATCACTACCTCAGGAGAGGTCATAAAGAAAGCAAAAACAAACAAACAAACAAAAAAAAAAAGAAGAAAATTTAAAGTTTTTCCTCCTTGCAGTATATTTGGAAAGCCCACCCTCCACACCAATGTCCCAGTTTTATGCAGCATATAGAATAGCCTCCCTGGCCAGGCCACCGACGGAAAACATCATCCAGTTGACAGGACTTAGATGAATGAAGCTTAATGACAAATGGGGAAAAAGACCAGAACATCATCGAATCTGGATTTCTTCTGCCTTCCCCAGTTTGCCTACACAACCGATAGAGCCACAGTCCTTTCAGTGCTGCTAACACTAATTAGATCTGCGCAGCTAGAATGAAGGTTAAAAAAAATTACCCTCTGAACCCACTAGTACATATCCACAGGAACTACTCATTTAAACTTCAACTTAAATATGTATTTATCTTTATGCTCTGAAGTCCAATATACCTCATTTTCAATTTAACCTCTCCTCTTTTATGCTTTGTAGAAGTTGTACAAGATCATTTACGGAGAGATTTAATATTTATAAAAAATTCAAGCAATCGGAAGAGCCAAGCATTTCAAAGGGTCAGCAATCAATGCAGACAACCCCCGCACACTGTCCAACCGGAGAGACATGGGCAGAAACCACATTGGGAAATGTTCTGCATTTCACATCCCCGGCAAAGGAGGGGAAGGCATAGCTGCAGAGGGGAACACAGCCCAGATCTTCCAGTAATGTAAACTGTAAAAAAATAACCCCTCTGACTGCAAGCTGGCTCCCGTAGTCAGACTCCAATACTCACGGAAGCCACTGGGGCAGCTCGTAAGGCAAGGCAAATCTCGGAAGGAGGGGAAGGTGGCAGCTATGGAGCCGAGGTGGGGAAATACGTCATTGAAAGCCCAGCAGCGGAACGGAGTCCCAGCTGTGCACCGCTTCCCCGCAGCTTCGTCTCAACGTGCTTATCTGTGCCGCGCTGCGCTTCTCGAGAAATACCACTCGCCCCAGAGGGCACAGCTCAGTGCACGCCAGCCTGATCGACCTAACCCTCCTGCATTTTTTTTTTTTTTAAAGAGTAAATCAGGGGATCCATCATCCAGAGATATCTTTCAAGCACAGACAAATATCCCCACACTTTCTGCAGGCTGCATTCAGCCCATGTACAGAGCTGTGGAGTTAAAACTTCTCCTTTGCTAACCAGTACCATTCCAGCACTGAGGAATCCAAAGCAGAAGCCCTGCATGAAATCCCCCCACAAACATACCTAGCAAGATGCCCTCAAAACCTTCATTTTTTCAAGTTTGATTTTATAATGTTTTGACAGGGTCCAGATAGTGCCTTGACCCAAAATCAAGAGCACTTACACTTTTTTCAATCCAAGATGTCGATTTAATAGCTTTATATTAGGTCTGTTCTGATGGAGCCTTTGAATGTCAAATTCCCGGTGCTGGCACACGACAGGTTAGAACGGTTTCCATCATCCGCTCTCCGAGCCTCTCATCGATGCTGGAGTAACCAATGGTCACTAAATGTCAACTTGCAACTTCTGCATGTAATATGTCTGTTCTCAGAGATGAAATAATAAGGAGCAAAGTACCCTAAATAACCTGCTGAAGGTCATATGTGGATCTATGGATGACCCATGCCGTTTGTACCCCACTTGAGCTGTGTAATCAAGAAACCCCCCTTCTTCCTTTTCATGACAGTGTTAGTAGCAAAAGGGGATTTTTACGTAGTATAAATTAGGGATGAAACATTACTTTCCAGTGGAAAGACCCCAAAACTGCAACTCCGTACAAACATCAACTCTTAGTAATTTCAAGAAGCCTTGTTTAGAGGTATTATTTTAGCCACTTACTTACCGTAATAAGACACACTAAATCTATGCAGTAGAACAAAATTACTGTCATTGATTAAAGAGAAAAAAATCAGCACACGGTGTTCAGAGCACCTGCCTCAAAAACAGAGATAAAACCATGTCAACTTGGCAAACTAAATGCTAGAATTATAGTTGAGAAGTTTTCCTAATTTCTTTGCACCAGCCAAAACGTTCTCCCTCCCCTCCATACACAATCTCAAGTAACTTTTCTGTGCTAATGTCCTGTAAATTCTCAATGAAAGCACAACAAAAAATTGGAACAAATAAAATGTGAGATTTCAAATGCAAATACTGAACAATATGTAACAGTTTTTCCTCCTTGTTTGGATCTACATTGAGTTTCTATCCATTCTCTTTTACTGCACCAAGGAGTCTCAGTGTAATATGTGACTGCAAGCTCAAGTTAATGAAAGACAGTAACTTTTCAAAGCACACACACAAATACGAAATACTCTGCAAGTGTAACTAAGATGGGCATCTCTCCTCAAGGAGAGTGCTCTTTCAAAATACAGTGTGAAAGCGTGCTCCAGCTTGGCTCTCAAGAGCCTACTATGTATGTACTTGTTATGGTGGCTTGAACCTCTCTTACTACTCCTGAATAGCTCACGAGAAGCAATATATAAGGGTAAACAAACACAACACATCCCCAAACACCCTACAAACACTGATTGACTTCTTACTAATACAATTTCTAAATC
Source organism: Rhinoptilus africanus (assembly GCA_013400135.1). Lineage (NCBI taxonomy): Eukaryota > Metazoa > Chordata > Aves > Charadriiformes > Glareolidae > Rhinoptilus > Rhinoptilus africanus. The sequence continues at coordinate 805,024 of VXBO01005579.1, forward strand.
CTAGAATGGTTCGGGTTGGAAGGGACCTTAAAGATCCCCCAGTCCCACCCCCTGCCCTGGGCAGGGACACCTCCCACCAGCCCAGGCTGCTCCAAGCCCCGTCCAGCCTGGCCTTGAACCCCCTCCAGGGATGGGGCAGCCATAGCTTCTCTGGGCAACCTGGGCCAGGGGCTCACCGCCCTCACAGCAAAGAATTCCTTCCTAATATCTAATCTAAATCTCCCCTCTGGACAGCTAGTATCACCTGCATCTTGAAATAGTCTCAGCTACTTCAGCAGTCTGTGGGAGCAGCAAGAAAACTGATTATTTTTTTTCAGCATAGGTGTGAACATGTATCCAAATGTATAACAACAAACAAGTGTGATTAGAACTCTTGTACTACCTACTGCAAGAAATAGATCCCTATGGGCCATAATAGGTAGAAGTAAGGTAAGTAAAGACAAAAGCAAACTTACCTAAAACCTGCCCACCCCACAAACTGCCTGTCGCAGGGAAGCGGCGCGGCAGTTCCCTGGCAGAGCGGCATCCCAGCTGTCGGGTAGCGCACACATAGCCCAGAGCTTACTGAAGCTTTACAGATAAGAGATAAGCAATACTTTATATTTCACTCAGATGTAGATTATGAGCCAGGGAAAAGCAAGCTTAAAAGGTGAATGGCTTCTTTTGGCATTAGCTGAAATCTCTGTATAGTCTCCAAAGAAAGCCGACAGCGAGGTCAAGCTACAGTATGGGAATTCTATAGTCAATAAAAAACCCCTGTTTTTTAAGCTCTGAGTCAGAAAAATTCAATGTGGATGACCACTTACTGAAAGGGTCATCATCCAACAGAGAGAAAATTGCTAGAGCAACAAAGAGCCCAGAAGTATTCCTCAGTTTATAGAAACCACAGAGAAGGGCAAATTCTAAAACTGTCTCCTTCTCGTATTAATCTAGTTTGCCTCCAAGGATCAATTTCTCCAGTAGAAACCGCATTGTGATGGGGCAGTCAAGTTCCTTCTCTGAAATTTGAGCTTAAATCATAAAACAAAACTATTGTTTTATGGCTGCACGCTGACATTTAAATATTCCTCAAGCATTGCAAGCATAGCTCAAGCACTGCACTGACAAGCGAGACGGGCAGATGTAGGTTCTCACCCCAAGCCTTTGGGTTTTTTTCAGTTTTCCTCAGTGGAACAACTTTAGTTTTTACTATACTCCAGGTGACCGCACTGTGCGTTGGCATTCTAGGGATGAGTCAGTGCTTAAGAACATTTACAGATTTCCCACTAGCTCCCAAGGCTGCACATACTATGGGAGAGGAGTTTGCAACGCACCCGGTCTAAGGATGACTGTGGCCACTGGGCTCTGCCTGCACGGGAGCTGATGGTCAAAGAATGATGGTAACATGGCACTAACCTTGCCCAGGCACTCTCCTACCACCAGCATCGAAGCAAACCTCGAATGGGCTCCCCCAGGGATGCTCTAGCAGGACTTTCCCTGCATTAAATGAGTCACTGTGAAACAAAGCCAGCTCACCAAGCCTTACAGGAGAATGTCTCACTGCAGCACAAACAAAAGCCTTTTATATCTGAAGGCAGATATCCCTCCCCCACAAGTCCAACTTGCTGCAACTGTTCCCCTTTCTGGTATTCATTCTTAAAGCATCCAGTTATGTTCATCTCACTTGCTCACATTGGTGCTCCCAAAGCAATGAATTTGGTTTGCTAATTACTGCAATCAGGGGAGATGGGGAACACAAGGCACAGATTAAAAAATTGCTCAGGCCGGCTTCTCTCTTACTACTTCACCCTTTTGATATATCAGTGTGGTAAAGCTCAACGTTGAACAGCACTTGACTCAGCCTCAGTTTGGAGTAGGGAGAAATTAATTGCAATCTAATAAGATTCAAATTGGTACAAGGGATACCATCATTACGGGACAAGAAAGAGCAGAACTGCAGTACATTAGCCGGCTAGCAAAGGGCTTCAGTCAATGCAGTGGAACAGGCAACACCATCGCTGAGACATGATGAATTGATACCTCAATAACCGTAATTTATTAGTCAGTGGTGCTGAACTAGCGTATGAACCAGGTGGGAACGGACTGAATCTACGCAGCGTTTGCAGAAGAAACGACATTCCCTCTGCAAGGTCTAACTTGAAATAATTTTACACTGATGTGAAGATCGGTGTCACAGCTTAATTCAAGCAGTAGTTATGTGTACCGGAGGATGAAAGTGTAAATCAGCAGCAGACTGGGAAACAGAAGGCTCCCGGTATCAAATGTCAGTGGAGTTGCTCCCTCACTGTGCAACCTTTGACAAGTCACTTGACCTCCTGGTGCTTCAATCGAGGCAGCTACAGCACTGCGTTAGAAGCAAGATTCCCGTCATAAGCCACATTCGCCCTCCGTGCTTAGATGTTTGGTAAACTGCAGCCCCTGCCTCCCTGTATTTGAAATCCACATTGGAATTACCACACGAGGCTGGCCTGTGGATATTTAAAGTCATGTGTGACAAACACGCTTTATGTAATGAATTATGGCTAAGCTGCAAGAGTAAACTTGACAGACATGCACATGCATTCGCGCTCACACAAAGCCCAACTGTCCCACTTCCACATGAGCAGCTCCAAGGGAACATCTATAAAGCGAAATGAAGGTTCAGTTGTGGCATGGATGAATGCCCCTGCGACGATTTCCTTCCAGGTAGCACACAGACGGGGCAGCGCAGCCCAAGGCGGCAGAGGTTAACAAGCTTGGATCCCCGTGGGCTTACATTCCCGTTCCTCCTCTCTGCTGAAGCCTGTGCCACTGAATATTCATAACTTGTTGCTAAATTAAGCAATCATTCACATGGCTAGTAATGCCACGCTCCCCTCTGATTTTGCTGGGCAGGCAGAATTTTAGGAATTTGGAATATTTTCCAGTTAGTTTCAGAAAACAGAATGTAACCCCACCAACACTGGAGGCGCCAGCACAACTCACTGGCAGCTGCTATTCCCCTCCCCCCTTCTGTTAGGGAAAATCTTTTGGATGTCTACCCCCCTGAAGCACAGAGCTACCACCCTCACACCTAGCTGGACCTTAACAATTCCTTTTGCCTCTTCCCACCTGAGGCCAGCGAGGGAAAAGCAAAGGTCTCCTGTAAGTCACTCCAGGGAGGATCAGAAGACCACACTGGAGGTGAAGGTCTGGGTCTCTGAGCTAAGGGCAGTACATAAACAAATACCACTGCTGGGAAGAATGAAAGGGATGAATTCACTGCAGAAAATATTTTTTTTTGTTGGCAAGACAGGGCTTTGCCAGACCTTTTTAGCCCACTGCAAGCAGCTTTATGTACATCTCATCCTCTAAGCTGCATAATCAAGTGGGGCTATTTCAGAGTAACAGATATCTGAGCCCTTTCTCCAGAATATGTAAGTGGATCTATTCCTTCCTAAAGCTTCCCAAGAAGCAAGTTACTAAAGACAGAAAACCACAAAATTATACACTCAGTATTTCTAACCAGCTCTTCACCCTAGAAGACCTTTGGAGGGTTTATAATTAAGAAACAGAAAATGCTTAGCTTAGAAAACTGGCCCAGCAAGTTTGCTATCGAGATCCTTCCCTGGGTTTGTACGGTGGAAACACCCTCAGTATTCACACCTAGTTCTCAATCATGAGATGATGATTAATACCAGCATTAGATCACCCTCAGCAATTGCTGGAGCTTTCGACAAGGTTCTTGGTGGATTGAATTATTGAACGGTGCCTCAGCACCTCTACGCAAGCTCTTGGAAACTGAAGCTGGCATCCACCCTGGGCACCTGATGTGGCACATTCACATGGCAGGATGCAGAAACACTAGCTTGGAGTGACATCTCCCACGTCCTTTATCTGAACCGACTCATCATGCTTTGGGTCAGCTCTGAGCTGATGCAGCAGTGCTGTTTCCAAATCTAGTCAAATCTCTATGCTGTCTCACAACTTAAGACCAGTCCCTTAAATCTTGCTAGCAAGACCAGGGCTCCTACAGCAGCGACCTCCTCCCTTCCTTCTTTCGGTTTGAAAAAACAGCCTTGTATTTTCCTGTATGGTAATAAAATAATCATCATGTCCCCTTCAACTTTTCTTCCATATATTACAAGCATTTTAAAAAGGAAGTAAAAATTATTATCTCCATGTTACAGATAAGGAACCAGACAAAGGATGGCTAAGTAATTTACCCATTGCCCAACAATCTAGTGGCAGAACTTGGTAGCACAAATCCTTTAACCTCAGCAACTCCACTAATGAGCAATGAGCGCAAGAATACGGCCTCTCCTCCTCTTCCAGACAGTTATTTTTTTTGAGGAGGAGGAGGAGAAGGGCTTCAAAATTACGTGTCACCAGTGTCTGGAAACAGAAAACACCCAACTCAGACACTAACTATGATTGTGATAGAGATCAAGATTGCTATTCAACTCAGAAATAAAAATATTACATAGAAGTTAATAACCTTACGGAGTGACTACCAGGTGAAAGCCAGCATCTGATAGTGAAAAAACCAAACGTATCACTTGTTTAATTTTTATTTTAACCTATGTATTTCAGCATTTGAAACAGCTAAATTTTTGGATAGGTAGAAGGAAAAGATTGACTTTTACTGATTAAATCCTAATTCTTTCAGAGCAAGCTTGAAGTCAACAAGTACATCAATACTTAACTAGGCATTAACTGAGGGCTCTCATTTGTACAGTTGTATTAACAGGCTTTGTTACATAAAATGACTAAAAAAGCCCTTCAGACTAAGCTGTTTTAGCAGAAACACCTTAAGCAATGACAGTACATCTCAATAGGTCTTTGAACGGCAGGATACACCTGATCAATGTGAGTCACATGGTGCTGAATTCAGCAAAAAAGTCTCAGTTTTCTGCATTTTGCAAATGAATACAGCTGAAGCAGTAGCAATTCCTGTCATTACCAATGTAAGTTAAAGACATTCTGTCTAAATAAATAAATAATAACCATTAGGAAAACAAGCACATGATGCCACAGAAGGAAGCCCCTGAAACGATCAGAAATCCTATTCCGAGTCCCACTAATGGAGCACAATATACCTCCTGTGACACCTTGCACATTTTCTTTGCCTGCATCTATCAAAATAGAAGAAATGCATTTATGCTGGTTAGAGGTATCGGAATACAAAAATGGAAAAAAGAGTAAACTGGTAAGTGGGATTTATGTAAACGCTTAAGTGAGTGAGGAGCACATCATATCAAGAACTCACTGGGACTTAGGCTCTCAACTAATTGAATTCTTGTGGTGGTAATTTCTTGTAAAAGCATCTTTTTTTTTCACTTGTGTTTACAAGACTTGAATAGCAGACAGCTTACTCTCTTTTTCGAACAGAGCTGGCTCTTACCAAAAGACTTCACAATTCTCCAGGAGCTCCCACTTCTGCACACTCCCAGTCCATCCTCCATCAGTGGGATGGTTCTGAGGAACATCCAACAGCTGCTGTTACAAGCTCTTCAGGACCAAAGGCGGCACATGCTTGAATGCCCCTCTTCCACTTAACAGCAGAGCTAACCAAGTGCAAGCCTCCAGGGTCTACATCACTGCTAATTTCTTGACACACCTCACACTTTCTTTTTCATTTCGCAATTTAAATAATTTTTCACAAACCCACTTCTTCCCTGGGCTCTCCGTTTCAATAAACAATAACAACCAGGTATTTTCAAGTTCCCATACAACTTATTCTGTAACTTGTCTGCCTTTGGCTTTGCCCTAGGCTTATGCCTATTTGAGGTGACCCAAGGCTGCCAGACGACAATTTGGTTCCTACTAAATAACACGCACACACACAAAAAGACCCCCACAAAACGTACTACTACTTTTTTTTCCCTCTCTCTCTGGGACAATGTAGACTTTATTACATCAGCTATTACAACGTGCCTATAACAATGTTCTCTAACAAGCAGCCCTAAGGTCAAATGTGTCCCTTGATCAATTTACTAGAGGTCCCTGGTGCTGCTGCTGTGGGTAGGCTGTCTGGGGAAAAAAAATAATCCCTTTATTCCTTTGCTTCACTGTAAGGAAAGAGAAAAAAAAAAAACCCTGCCAAAGACATTTTTCTTCTCCCTCTGCTCTTGACAAGTCAGGTAAACAGGGAGGGAATATCTAGCTGCAAAGGACTGTAAGAGATCAGCATTTGTACAGACATAGAAAAACATACTGTTTATTTACCAAGCTACTCAATGCATGAGGATGATTCAGAACAGGGCTATGGGGATTGAGAAGACGTCTTAGCAAAACACCTGCAAAGCTATTTTGCATAAGGACAAATAAAAGGCACTCTGGATGTGAGTTCCATGTGATCTTCTTTATACAAGAATTTAACAATTCAGTACATCGCTATGGTCAAAGCCCCGTGACAAGTAATAACACTAATTCAGAGATGCTCACAACAGTGTACCCAGCACGTTAACCTACTCCTAGTTTGTCAGTAAAGCTGTGACTGTTGTATCTATTTTTGCTCAACAGATCCGTACCGACCTGTAAGTAACAACTCTACTCAGAAAAGCAGACTTGATACTAGTAGACTTGCTACCGAAACCGCTTCCTGCTGGCGCTCAAGCAGCAGGGAAGGAGTTAATCTCATTGGCCAAAATGGCTGAGTATCACTCTTAGTCATGCCCGATTGCATGGCTTTCGTTCCATATATTGTGATTTATTTTCACCTCTACGCGTGGATTTTAGTCACTGATTAGTACTGATGTTAATGGAACTGCCCTGTTTAGCCCTACAAGTGGGAGTCGGACCGGAGCTACAGGTGCTTCCAGCTATTAGTAAACGATTGTTGGGATTGTCTTTGCTTATTCGCTATGCGCCAATTCCCATCGCTTCTGATTAAACATGGTAATTCCTGCAAACACAGAATGAGCAGCCTCTTTAAAAGACACTGACTCCCCAATCCCCCCCGCCCAAGAGTACCCTTTGCAAATGACCTATACTGGGTCTAAATAAAGCCTGATCTGTTCCTTACTCATGCATATCTTCATCCTTTCGGTTCCCTCCACACCCTGCCCAGTTGGCATAATTTGCAGAAGGGTTTTGGCATGGACAACTCAAATGCCCACATACTGTCTGAACTAAAAAGCTCGAGACCCTGAGCCCTTTTCCTTCTGAGCAGCAGCTAAATGAGACTTTTATTTCAGTAAAACAAGCCCTGTCTGCACCGTAGGTTTCAAGCCACGAAGAGTGAACTCCAAGCACATTCCCAGATTAGGACAGCTACAGCCTACACCGTATCAACCCCCACGATAGCTAGAGAAGGCTTAAAACCTGGCAAAACTCCGACCTTTACATTTCAGATGACTAGAATAAAATTCCCTCTAAATCATCAGACTCCACCACTAAAACCCCAGCAGCCACCACACACGGTAATTAGCACACACCTCGGTGCGGCCAAAAACCCAGACATGAACAAAGAACAAGCGCAGGCCACAAGGAACAGTCACAACCTTCTTCAAAGAGCATGTGTTCCCCACTCCAGTGCCAAACCCTGAAACAACTTTAATCCATCTTTCCCTTTAAGCGGAGACAGCACTGCCACCGCCGATGATACGACAGTGACAAAGGAGGGCTGAAATTCAGACCCAAATTGTTATTCCCCTCAGCTAGGCAGTTATGCACAAGAAACACTGCTTGTAAACACTTCTTTGTCAAACACTCAATTACAAGCTGCCTTATGAACAAAATGAGCCTGTCACAAGGAAAGCAAGAGACGAAAATAGGGAAGCAATCTAAAATGGCACGCAGCCATTACGCCACCACGTCCCCCAGTGACGCTCGGGGCCGAACTGCCAACCCCGCTGCTTACAGAGGAGCACGGATGCGTGCCGGGAAAACAGCGAATTCAGCTTTTCAGAATGGGGTTCGGGTTTTGTGGATCTAGGCTTTGTTCTCTGCTGTAGGGATTATTTCCTATGTGGTAAGCAAAGAATAACTGTTTCATTTTTATATTATTAGTTTTGGCAGTATGGAACTGGAAGAAAAAGAGCACATGTACAAATGAGGAGCAAGCTAAAATACCTCAATTCGGGCAACATTTGCAATATGATACTGTTCCTTTGTGTCATCCCTGCTTACCTTTATACACTGAAATTACTCCTTACGAGCTGAAAAATAACTGGAAAGCACATTTCTCTTTTTCACCTTAAAGCTGTGTGTGGAGGCACTCCACAGCAGAGTTATCTGACCAGCTGAACTATCTCCATCTTCTATCCTAAAGGACTGAGATACTAACTCCAAAAAGATACCTATGACTGACACTACAGCCAATAAATGTCATGTTAAATTGCAAAATATTGCCCTGTGGCCATGCAAAAGTTTCGAGATGCAACAGAAAGACAACTTTATGAGATCCAGCACCACCTTCTAGGAGGCTGCAATATTACAGCACCAGAGGGCTATTTATCACAGCCCCGTACTCCAGCTGCCCTGGACAGCATCCACTACTTGATCCATTACCTTGTCCTCCCGTTCTTTTAGCTATATCACTTCAGTGGACAAGGTTTCCCTGAAAAAGGTTTTTTCCTTTTTTTTGCTATTCAGTGTCAATGAGTCAAGAAGGGCTGTGAGAGGAAACATCAGAGAGTGCAAAATGAAACCTATTACTAGTCTTCAACTTTAACTTGCATTGGATCTGCAGGTGAAGGAAGAATCCAGCCTGTGCTCCTTTCCCTAGGGCCGAAATCAAAGCCATTAACCAGAATAGGAATGTGAAAAGAAGGGTGAAGACAAAAGATTTGTTTTTAAATTGAAAAACCTGCACATATTTACGTAACTTGCAGAATCCAGAAGCTACCCAGAAAATACTTTGCCTTGTAATCTCAACAACTCCAACAGCAAAGAAACAGAATTGAGAGGAAGTGACCGAAAAAATCCACAAAAACAAAACAAAAAACCCCAATCAAACAAAAAAATCCTTTTGCATATAATGATAAGAGTTTATATGTATAATTCCTACACTTAACATTTGATATATCCTTCTTGCTAGGACTTTTTTTAAAATAAATTCATTTCAAGGCTCAACTTCAGAAAAATTTTAGAATCAATTTACAGTGCTAACAGCTGGAAAACCCTACATACAGACAGAGCATATTTCAACTCTTGAGTTAAAAGATACGTACATGGCCAACTGTGCCTTAGGACTCCCTGAGCCAGTAAGCCTGGAAGAGCTTTAAATCTATCACAAAACCCTGCCGGCTTTATTTAATTCTTCAGTTTCTTTTAGACAAAATGTTAGAGAAAATAGCATGGGTTTCATGGACTGACTTGGCCAAATAAATAGTGCAATGGCATTCACCTGAAGAGCTACTGGTAACCTTGCTTGAAGGATAAAGGGAAAAAAAAGAAGTGCTTATTTTACCTAAGAGATGTCTTCAAACCAAAGATGTGCTTACTCAAGCTGTGTATATTCTCAACAGCTTGTGTAAACCATCCGTCAGGCAGCAGTATGAAGATTAGCTCCCTTAAGAATCCACACTGAAAAGAGGTCGAGGGATGTGGGTAACGCCGCCCGAGGCTGCAGTTTGTGAGGCGAGAGCAACCGAGAGGTGGAAAACAGCATCATCTTTGATATGCTTCCACGAGGAAAGCCAAGCGAGCTGGACCAGTGCCATTAAATGACTTCAGGCAAAGACTGGCAACTGCCAGAGTGATTCTGCTACAGCTCCTGGTGCACCGATCCCAGCAGTCTCTTGCAGAAATGGAGATCCATGGCCAGCAACGTGCCAAGACAGGCAAGGTCTGCATGTCGAAAGCAAAAGCATCTCATGAAAAAGACATTTATTCATTCTGTCCCAACCACAAGCGACATTGGGATGTCATTTTTATGTTTGGTTTAAATCAGCTCTGTTTAGACTGGAGCTGTGCAGATGGTTTATTTATTATAGTGATAAGCATGCTAAAGGAAGAATATTGTTCATCTATTACACTTGTTTCACACAGGCAAAAAAAAAAGTACCTGTGATCATCCCCCAAAATACAGGGATGATCATAAGAAACCATACTCTACCTGCTGCTGTTCAGAGGCTTTGTATTTTACTGCAGACATTTGGCACAAGCCCAAGAAGGGGGGCTACAATTAGGTAACAGATCCCAAACCCCTGTGCAAAGCTAACGAAAATATTAGTCAGCTAGTACTTAAATCAAGATGGAATAATCCTTTAGGCACTTCTTGTCCAAACCAGAAAAACAACATGCTTAAAAAGGCCATGGCTGCTTCAGCTGCTTCTAGGTCCTAGCTTCTTCTGTGGCATGTGCAGGAAAAGGGACTCTATACAGGTCCTAGGACACCCAGAACATGCCCCATCTCACCACCAGTGAGAGACGTACAAGAAAAACCCCCAGCCAAGGCTCTGAATCTCTTCAAACAGCAGACACTAGCAGGACTGGTCGGAGACAGAGCGCCATTCAAGCAGTACTGTGTTTCTCTCCATTCTTCAATTTGCTAAAATCACGAGATACAACAGAAGTGCTCTATCTTGGTGCCTTCTCTTCTCCAAAAGGAAATACACAAATGAAATTCAAAAAAAAAAAAAAAAAGAGGAGGGAAGAAGGAAAAGAAAGAAGACTTTGTGCATTGTGTCAACCAATTAAATTCAACAGAGAAAAAGATACAAGTGGTTATAGCTTCCTGTAAATTACTTCATGTAATTAAATCCCCTTCTCTAAATCACAAACCGTTTAGCTCTTCTCTTATAACACTGTAACCAATGACCACCAACAACCTTTTTTATAGCATGTGATGCCACATAAGTTGTTAGCAATGAAATTTCCTTTTTATTTCTCCCTTTCAAAAGAAGCCATTGTAATGAGATTCATTCACAGCTACTTACAAAACATCAGCTAGAAGAAAGGACTGTTTTATTTTTCTCTTTTTTCTGCTCTTGTCTGAGGCTATATTTAAGCAAATGTGACCTAAGGTCCTTATACCAGTCATGGAACTGCAGGTAGAGAAGTCAGAGGTGACCTGCAGGAGTTTTAAAACATGGAGCTTATAACTGGTTTGATTCTTCACATACATACAATGTAATTTTCTTATCCTGTAGCAGTGTGACTTAACTATCTTCCTATCGCTCAAATTTTCTGACCTTTTTTAACTTTGAAAACACCAGGAATGCCAGGTCAAGTCTTCCTTGTTTGCTAGGAATGAGTTTCAAGAAATGAGAGCTGCTCTGGCTTCCTCCAGATTTCTCCGTTCACGAGATGTCTGTGTGCAACTCTAGTTACCGAGGTCTGTTCAGCCACATTTTGCTGGGTCTGCAGCTATCGCGTCTTCTCGGATGGGCATCTGAGAGGGAGATGGAAGGTCCCTGAAGACGCTGTGGTTCAGCTCCACTAAAGGTAGCGTAAGAAATCACAACACAGAGAAAGCACTGGTAGCATCCAGTGCTTTAATTGTCGTGCTCTCTAGACCTGCTCTAACACATGTTAAAAATGCCAGCAGCCATCTGGAGGCCTGAACACATTGCTGTTACCTAAATGCTGTTAAGTAGGAGAGGTGAATGGGGACAGACAGGGAAATTTTGGAGAAGAAGAAAAGCAGGGACAAAGAAGGTAGAAACCAGTGCTGCCGGCAAAGCCTCAGGGTCTAGTGCTGAACACAGCCAGGGTCGATGCCACCATAACAGCACTGTAATCCTTAAATACAAAGCAGGGAGCAGAGCGCATGTGGCAAGACGCTGCACACCTAACCCCACAAGCTCCACTTGCTCTGCCCCCCAGAGCAACCCCCACCCCAGCAAAGCCCGCAGCTGTAAGGTGCTGGTCCAGGGGAGCAAGTCCTGCCAACCCAGCACGGGGCCGGCGTCCCCCAGCCACACTGAGAAGCTGCGCTCAGAGGGAGCCGAGCCTCTCCGGGAGGATCAGGGGAGTCCTACAGGAGCAGGGGCAAGTGGGCACACGGACCAGCAGTATCGGCAAGTGAGAGTCAGCTACAAAAGGGGAACCCACTGGTCCAGGCAAGTGAATCACTGTTTCACTACATCAGTGAGAAAGACACATTCTCCTACATATAACACTGTCAGCAGCCAAAACACGCTTTATATCACTCTACTCAGAAAATACTATTTGCAGAGAAGTAAAATCCAGCATATGCTTCTGTTTCATGCTTCAGTGTTCGTCTGAAAATAGCTGGATCCTCCCCTCCTAACATCCCCTGATTCTAATAAACATGGTTTCCTCCATTTATGTTTTCCTACCAGAACTGCAGAGGATTTTGAAATACATTTTTCCAGCTTAAGTAAAGGCCTTCTCCTGTCACAGTTCCCCAGTGGTTTTATGGCACTACTTTGCACTACTCCTCCTGAAGCACAGGATGTTATACAGGGATCTGTGATGGAAGCTGTGCTGCAGCTTTCAAAAGGTGGCTGCATTCCCTTGACAAAAGTTACCTGTGTCACAGCCGTAACACAACCTTAATTGTCTAAGCTTCATACAGCTCTTTAAAGAAACACTGAACGAACTAAACACTCCACTAAGTTCTTCCTCTGTTACAGACTGGGCTCTGCAGCCTCTTCAAGAATCTAGATGAATTCCTGGATAAATTTAGCAAAAACAACATCACTTCTTTGTAATAGCAGGGTTTCATTTGGGAAATAAACATCCAGTATTTATTTACAAAGGACTTTTCCTCCTCCTGCCCACTGCTGTGCTATGCCCACTGCTTCCCCTCTACTTTGATGCAGAAAACAGAATACCAAGTGCCTAACCAGGACTTAAAGCAGATTTTTAAATTAGTTCCTGACAGTGCAAACAGATTGCTATTGATTGAAATGAGGCCGATTTTAGGCCTCGGATTAGCAAACCTAATGACTAAATACTGTATTGCCCATTTCAGTACTTTGCACCGTTACTCCCCAGTGGTTTCGCAGGCAGCTGTGAAGTCGCTGCACTTGCAGATTAGCGTGAGAGAGCAAGGCAAGGCCATCTGTGCCTGCGCCGGGCAGCCCGACGCAGCCGGAAACAAGGACCTCCTCCGAAATCCCCTGGGACAGGGCCCCCGGCACTACAACCTCATTAGGAGCTTTGAAGCCAGCAAGGCTGTTCGCATGTTTAAAAGCCAGCACGTGCTTGGCAAGGCGCGGCACACCTCGCCGAGCGGCCTCGGCTTGGCCACCACCGCCCGCCGTGGCCCCGGCCCAAGCCGCCTGCCCGGGGTGCCAGCCGGCCGGACAGGCGCTGTGGTAACAGCCCGGCTCTCCCAGCAATCATAAATGCACACTTGAAACTAATCGGCACAGAGATTTCATGTCCGAACTGTAAATCCTTGTACTTACAAATGTAGAAATGGATCCTGGTTTTAAGCAATACATGAAGCAACATTTTCCCGATTAAAAGAAAATGGACCTTTTTTCCCCCTTTTGCTTTGTTGTTTAGTTTCAAGGAACATTTAAATAACAATATCTGCTAACAAAAACGGTAACATCAATTAGAAACAAAAAGAAGCAGGTTTGTGTAATTTCAGTGTTCCAAAGTAGTGAAGTGCAAACACCAAAGCAGCACACACCAAACCAAACCAATCCCCAAAAGCCACATTAAAGGCAAACTTTGTTGGTTGGGGTTTTTTTCTAGGTTGGCTGTCTGTAATTCATTTGCTTTTAATAGCCTGAGACACTGAAGGTAACAGAATAAGTTACTTATTTAGACCCTCTTAGACAGAATTCAGCTTCCAAATGCTGCGTTATGAAGACATGGAAGGCCAGGCGTATCCATGCCTGTCTTCTGGCCTACAGACAAACACTCCAAAAGTTATTTTTCAGACCCACTCTCCAACATGGCTGCTCAATCTCAGCTAAGAAAGGTACCTTCCAGTCTCTGAACTCTGCATCGCTAAGCAAACGCTCTGCCTCCAGCCCACCAGTGGCTTCAAAAGCACAGAACAAGTTTTTGATTTACCATTTATCATTATGTGGAAAAACACAAATAAAAATCAAGCAGCTACATGCTTGTCTTGCCTAACCAGCAGCACAAGCAGAGTGATGGCAAAGGAATTATTCCACGTAAGGTATTTCATTAGCCAGACGAGTTTTTCTGGACCGTTTCATTCTGTCTTGGTATAAGTCCCACAGCCTTTCAATATCACCACCACCAGGCAAAATGGGGCCGAGGGGATGTAAATGGTTTGAAGACAAGCTATTGCTTTTTACCTAGACATTAGAAGAAACAATGTGCACCCTGGCTGGAAAATGACTTAGCGTATCTCACCTTTAGCTCAGATCAGCAGCGTGGTGTTTCCTGGNAGCTGATGAGCATCACAGAAAAATCGCGTGAATATGTAATCAAACATGTTAATGCAATTTAGCAGTTCCAGTCCAGCAAGAGCCACAGCAACAATATACATTAATCATCAATAAGGATCAGCAGTTTGACGAAGGCTAGGGAGTGAAGGAGACACAGGAATTAACTCTGCTTTCCCACCCTCCAGGAAGCTCTGCTGAAGTCACAGAGATGTCACACCTCCAGAGCAACACGACAGTGTTAGCTTTTTTGCCCTTTCCTCCCATGCTCCAAACCCAGCACGCTATTTGTGAGCACTAAATACGTGCTACACCACCCTGTTCTCCTCAGCTTCTTTGAGACTCTTCCTCATCAGAGTGATTTCAACAGTGGGTGAGAAAAGGAAGGAGGAGGTGTAAGACACTCATCTTCATGACAAATGACTCTTTGCAGAACAGAGTGTTATTACAGCCGCATTTAACATCTAAACACATTCCACACACCGTGATGCTCCAGAGCTGAGTAACCACAGAGCTTCAGGTGAAGCTTAACTCGAAATATCCACAACTCTTTCCTATTAGCACCAACTCTCTTCAGAGGGAGGTCAGCCCATTTTTAGTCTACGTACAGAAGCGGCAATGGGTCCTGAAGCTCAGAAAAAACCCCACTGTTCTGCATCCAGAGTGGCCCTAGGCTGCTCAGACGTTCAGAGGAGTAAGCAGCTCCAAAAACACACCCAGCAAAAAGCAAACCAGCTCAGCTAAGGCTAATGAAAGACAAACTCAAAGGGTGACTCCCCAAAAACTAGAAGAATTACTTAGGACAACACAAGGAAACATAACTGGAACCAAGAGGTTTCATCTTGTATCTGCCTTTTCATCTGTGTGAATTATAGACCCAACCACAAAGGGACGTTGGGCTCCTCTCCCCCACCAGCACCGTCTGCAGCTGCTGCGGGGCTTCCCCCTTCCACAACCCACTGGGTCAGACTCAGATGGCTTTTAAAAAAAGGCAATGACTCAATTTCCAACAAATGTTCCCACATTGGAGGCAACTACCCACTTTCAAGAGGCAAGCACCACTCCAGGCCGCTCTGGCTATGCTAAAGTGTTTTTGTGTTCCTTGACATACCCCTGACGACCAGGAGCAGTGTTGTGGCTTCCCATTGAAGAGCAGCAGCTTTCCCTGCACACGCGGATCCAGAACAACCCTAAATCCTGACAAATCTTTGACCAAAGGACCTGTGACTATCTGAAGTGCCCTTTGTTCCCTCTGCTTGGCTACAGCAGGAGATAAATGTGTTTGAATGACTTTTATATACAGCTGCAGTAATAGGCTGGAAAGCACAGATTGGCTCCGGCAACTCTCTCCCCATGCCCTGAGGTACAGAACCACCAAATATTCAGGAGCAAATAGGAATCTGGATGCTTTGTCAAAAGGAGTGAAGTATTAATCTAATTTTCTAAACAAAGCAGACAACCTGGCACTCAAATCAGCTTACCACTTTGCACCTCTCTACAAGGATTAGCAGAATGCCATAATTATAATGCCCAATTTGATTTATTAGAGGAGGCTGCGCAGAAGACAATTCAGTAGCATTGTGAAAAGAAGGGATGAGAGTAAAGGAAAGCTTCAAATTGAACAGCAATTTCTAAGCAACATCTCAATATAATTAGCATTAATTACAGTAAGCTTTCCAAATTAGGAATAAACCTATGTTTAATAACCCTCAGATGCAAAAATCACCCCCAAATTCCAGGAAACTTGATATTACAGCCAATTTGTCTAGACGGCTTGGCAGGAAATGCCAGAATTCTAGGTGTGAACTTTGTGGTTATTAAAAAGGGGAAAAATTATTGAACTTGCCTATATCATTTGCATAATTAGTTTGAGCTAAGAATAGCCTAGTTTATCTAGCTTAGATTTTGCTGCTGCTTCATCAACCTCACCGACGTGAAAACTTGCGAGTTTCCACAACTCCATCAGCTAGGATAATAAAAGGTATTTAAAAAAAACTCCCTTTTCAATAGAAGATGAATTCTAATTGTGACTTGTTTAAAGAGGCTATTAATGAGTCTCTCATCACAGGTTTTATTTTATACCCTTTGTGCAAGTTCCTCACTCTTTTTGGATTTTGTTACTTATACTTACAGGAAAAAATAGATTAAACAATGAAAGACAAATTCAGGTTTTCATGAATGTGGCAGCAAATACCCTATTTCATCACCGATGGCAGCCAAATACTAGCCAGAAGAACCAGGTAACAATGTCCTCAGTTTTTTCAAAGCTGAAATACAAATAATCTAAACATTTGGTAAAGTAAGGCAGCAGCATGTCATCACAGAAACTGGAATTTGGCCAGCGCAACAAAACCTCTCACCCTACAAGGTTTCTAAGTGTCATGAAATCCCTAGTGGCCACAACTACTTGAAACTCAGTTTTCAATTCCATGTAGGAGATGTCACTATGAACTACCCTTCCTCTTCTGCCATGGCTGAGGAACCAGATGCCCCCAGCACAGGGGGACCTCCCCGCTGCCCGACAGAGCAGCATCACGCATCCACAGTGGTTTAAACCCCTGAAATGCACCAAACTCCCTCCAGCGTAATTTTAGCTCTGAAGGAACAACTCTCTGACTCTCAGAAAGGCAGTATTTACTGAAGCCAACCTTTCATGTTAGAGAGATTTTGGTGGCAATCGAGACCTAACGACCTCCTGCGGTGCTCCGTGTTTCCACACTCCCACTGCACCACTCTCAGTGGCATCAAGACGAGCATTTGTAAGGTTACTCCGGGGACCAGAGTGGAAGGTGAGCCAGCTTTACAGATACTCTGCAAGGCGTGCTGGATTGGTGTGTTTGGGGCCTTTTCGCACAAATGAAAGAGCCTGACACAACAGCAGCTTTAGAAAGGCAGCAGAGCTGATGAAGCACAGTGCTGCAATCCTGGTGTAAGCAGGAACACCATCCAGCACTACTCCTTCTGAACATTTTATATCAAAGCCAGGGACTTCTGGTGAAATACACGCTTAGCATTTTGTGGGTTCAGATGCCAAGAAAAGGATTTTAGTTGCTCAAACTTTCATCAAAACTAAAACGTGCACCTATTTACCCATAATAAAATGTCATTTTAATTTGCACTGAGTGAATATTTGTGCAAAAACTCATTGCACCTGTAACCAGAGGGCGGAACTGAAACCCCATCACTCAACTACTAGCAAAAACAAACAAGAAACTTGATATATTTTAACTGCATATACACTGAGGAGTCTAAACCAAAACATTTGGTAGCACTTTGGGAAGTTAAAAGAAAACAAACCTGGCAAATATTTTACTAGGGAGTGTTTAGTTACATGATTGCTACCTAAGTGTTTGCAAGCAGAAAAATACTAACATTTTTACATAACTCCTTGTACTGAAGTTTTTATTTTTTTCAAGGAAGAAAATAGAAGTCTGCTAATTTGTTAATGAGAACAATTAGTCACCAGAAGACTGAGGCCATGAGCAGGCCATTAGAATTTCTAACGTAAAATGTGGCGAGCCCCTTCTGAACGAACATGCTACAACACAGTCACAAAAGATTGTGCGTGGTGAAGAAGTAATGCCAGGGGTTCCGAAAGATAACCTTAAAGATCCTCTCAAATCCTAAAATACTGAAAAAACTGAAAAAACACTTCCAACTACTGGACAATTCAATCTTCATCGTCTGGCACACATGCAGAACTAGTTTCACAGAACAGAAGGTGTGCTTGGGTTAAACAGCTCTTTTTCTCTGCATCACAAAGAATAAAAAATAGTTTTTTATTCTAGTCTACTACTAAGCTCAAAACAAATACCGGAGGGTCAAGTGCACTGGTCTTCCCAAGGGCTGCCATTTGGCACTGTGTTAAGGGACAACTGGGAAAGTGTTTGTGCATAGATACAGACTGCTGTGCCATGTGAATTTCGGACTGATGAATGAGCACTGAGTCACCAACAAATCTCCCTGCTAAGCAGCAGCTAAGTGATAAATAGCCTGCCAGCCACAGCCTCTCCTTTGTCACCTCCCGGCTCTGTACACACCATGGCTCAGACGGAGTCTCCGCAATCCTTCCCTCCAGCATTGCAACTCTTAATTCATTAATGCTCTACCACATTTTAGAAGGGCACAGAGAAAAGACACCGCAAAGCACAACTCCCTTGTAACTCACTTTCCACTTCTAAAATACATGAATGTTCTCTCTTCCTCAACATACCGTTTTGGGGACACATGAACACGATTCACAAGATGGACATTTGCAACTTCCAGGTGCACGTTAACAAGCGCATTTTCCCCAAAGAAGGCTACGATCCAATTGATGACTTCTATTTGTGTCAAAGACTGGTAAGAGCCACAAACCTACGGTGTGAATTAGAGCCCTTTATCAAGGTTGCAGGATACAAGGGAGGTCTGCTCCTTCCTTCCTACATTACCCAGCACACCTGGTCTCCCATTTTAGCTTATGAAACTTTCCCTCAATGCAGGATTTGCGCACTTGGCCAGAAGTCTTGTAAGCGACATTGTTTTCCACCAGCACAAGTTCCTAGAGAAGCCAGTTACATTAACAACCCCAACCTACCAGCAGGACAACACTTCACAGCGGCCAAGGCCATCATACAGTCGCTTCAGATGAGAAAGAATTTCCCTACCTGCTTGGATAGCTTCAAGGGGAGTTTCTTCTTCATCCGTTCTTTGCCTCTCTCTGCCTCTCTCTCAGAGCTCCCAGCATCATTATTATGGCCATTTTCACTCGGCTCAGCAGACACACAGTTTTCAGATTCTCTAGGTTTCTTTCCTGGATGCCTCTCCCATTTCTCCTTCCGCTCCTGAGGCTTTAGCGACATGTCCTTCTGTAAAGGAGCAAAAAAATTTTAAAAAAGTTAGTGAAGTTCTTTGAGACTACATTTAAGCATTAAACAGCATAAATATTGAATAAAAACACAAACAAGACAGCATGTTCTTTCCAGAGATGACTTAAGATGAATAATTAGGCACGCAAAACGCAAACAGTAATTTTAGATTAGATTAGGATGAATACTCTCCAGGCTATGTGTTTGATTAATTTCAGAGATGCTGGAACTGGTTATGAAAATGAGTTTGCTTCAGATTAATTCAGCAACCGTACGTCAACAGCGCATGAAGAAATCAGCAACCTGAAGGAAAGCCTTTAACTGCTCAACTGAAACAGAGGTGGTTTTTATTTTGTTTTGTTTCTGATCTCAGAAAGCAATGTATCAGACCCCCCTTGGGCCTGACAGTCTCCGATTCACAGGAGCATTCATATGGAGAAACGCGCTTCTAAAGCCTACCCTGCATTCAATAAGCAAGCTGAGATCAATGGGATCTAAACACATAACAGGGGTTGAACACTTCTAAGTGTTAAGTGTCTGCCCTGAATCAGAACTATAACATACAATCTAAGCAGAGTTTAAAAGCGGGTATGTCATGTCATAATGATTAACATCGGAAGTGAGATCAGAGGAGGGAATTACTACTGCTGTCCCTGGCATCCTTGAGGACTGAAAGCTGAACTCTTGGTGACAACGTATCGACCTCTCCCCCTACGCACAACACACAGAGTTTAAGAAATAATATGCCAAATCACCATGACGTTACTTCACTACAGATAGGTGGGTTTTTTTCCCCAATGCCTTTTATTAACTGCTCAAGGGTAAAAACTAAACTCTTCACAGAACATTTTGCAGAATCTCTATCATAATTATTTTTTCGGTGCGAGGTACATATATCAGATTAGGAGATACCTTCAAAGCACTGCTTACCATGACAAAATTTGCCAACTTCAGTCACAGAAATTTTTCTAAACGGCTCATCCCCCCTTTTCTAAATGCCTCGCTTCTGACTCAAGCAATTACATCACGGATTTTGTATCCTACATGAATGGATACAAATACAACTCGCTCACATCAACGCACACACCTTGAGTACTGCAAAAGAGCTCAGGGAAATCATTAGCTCTCTAGTCTCTCAAAAACTAAAGCCCAACAAAAAAGAAAATCAGGAATTGGGATGAAATGCCCTGCTGATTGCTCTAGATTACTTCCTCCCCCTCTCCTTTAATTAGTGAATTGACTGCCTCAGTGTGCAACATGCTGATTCCACTCCAGAGCGCTCACTGCCTAAGTTTCCCTTCCCCATGAAGCCAGATGATACCCTCCCTCTTTAGGGTCGCAGAGGCGTTGAAATTTGAATCACGACAATAAAATACATACAGCTGTTTCCCAGTCCAGCCCAGGCTCAAAGACAGTCGGCCAACACCTAACCTCCACACACCTTACGCAGTGGCCCCGTGTAGCTGGCAAGCTCCTCTTAAAACACACACATATACAGCAAGCTGCAAAGCCCCCAGAGATACAACCCCCTCTCCAACACTGAAGTAAGTAGCACTGTCTCCGAGGCGCAGAACACACCCGAACACAGCTCAGCTTGCCAAGTCCGTCACTAGTGAAAGAGCAAGGAAAACGATTGTCGGGCGCTATTCTCCATGAACCGCAAAACAAGGAATACAAATTAGTATTTAGTTGCTCGCTTTGGTTTTTAGTTTTAAGGTAACACTCTAAAGCAGCAGTTTGAGATGCCACTTAAAGAAGGTCACATCACCCTATTTACTGGGAAGTTCCTGAGATAGAAATCAAAATGCTAAGCCTCAGTAACTAACCAGAAAGTAGTGCAATGGAAGTGACATCTGTTAACGGGTACTCAGCAAAACATTAGAAACAGAAGTCACTAAAAATGTGCACTTCTTCATAAAGCCAGATGCAGCTGCAACGTGACAGCAGACGCATGGAAGATGCCGCATGAAGTGACAGAGGCCCCTGATAAGGGAGAACGGGGGCTGTGGCAGGGGAATGCCACCACCTGAAAGCACCAGCAACTAACGCACTCCTGGCTCAGCATGTAATACTCATTTTTAAGGATGCCGTCAGAGGCAGCAATTGGCTGTTCTGGTTTAAATTCCACCTGGCTTCTCATGGGGACTGGGCCTCTGTTAATGCCTTCAGGAAAATATTCCCTCAGTACCCACGGCACATTCACCGCACATTTTACAGGATTCCCTTTCCCACAACTAGTCAGGAAAGCTGCATTTTTCCCATTACTGAATCCGACAAAATTCCCTACTTAGAATTTTAGCTTTTTATCCCCATTTTGTTTGGGGATTTCAGGTTTGCCTCATCACTGAGCTACTAGCAAAATTAATTCAGGGAATACAGTCATAGCTGGATCAAAGCCAAGGAAATAATGCATTCACTTGTAGTGCCACTTGCGTACAAGAATCTCAAGCACTTTCCAAACAGCCGTGAATGAAGCCCCAAGCCCTGGTAGCCAATGCTGCCGCTTGCCTCCGGCAGGAGGAAGGCAACCTCAGCTCCGCAGCACGTCTGGGGCAGCCGCCGGGAAGATGCCAAGTCTCTCGACCCCGTGACAAGAAAACTTATTCCACAGTCCCGTGCCTCCCCGCTCCAGCGGAGGACGCAGCTCCCAGGACTTTGCTTGTTCTGGAAATGCAGGACACCAAGCTCAGCCTCTCCTTCCTGACAGCGGGTGACAGAGGGGCTGTTTTCTATGGTGCTAAATGCAGACCCTTTGGCAGCCTCAGGCAGAGAGCAGAGCAGGAGGGGGCTAATGGGGTTTCTGTTCTTGCCTCCTTTGTTTCCTTTCTATTTACTCCACTAGAAGAGCCTTCCAGCGATTGCTCTTTTACTAAAGTTTATGACCTCCAAGTTGGGGACCTCACTTAGCACAAGAGCTTACTATTTTTGGATGTGCATCTGTGCTTGCGCACAGGCAATTGCTGGAAAATTTAAGCGCATACAGAATATCCAGTACATCACTGCAGTGAACAACGTTTACTGATGTACCTTGACTTCAATCCAGAAATCCCAGCCGGCAGGTGAGACTGGCCTTCTGACAAACTGCTCCACTGGGGCCTTCCCCCCAGACAAGCCCCGACCAGCAGGTATTTGCACATCACATAAAGCCTGGTATTCACACAGCAACAATGACTGAAGTCAGGCCCTGAAGCCAAAAGGTCTTCATATCCAGCCTTGGTGTTTCTGCCCAACCCAGGAGTCAGCAGACCTGGCTACCTTGGCTGTCAGGGCCAGTAAATCCCCTTCTGCGGGGAAGGTTGGTGGATCCAGGCCCATTCTCTCTTCTCAGTTCCAGGAAGGAGACTGCCAAATCTTGTTCCAGAATATATAAAACTATTTTGTTCCTTACTACTCACTGCTTCCAGGGCTGTCTCCTACCTGTCCTCACTTAGGAATCTCTCTCACACCTTCCAGGGCAGGCTACAGCCTCTCCATCTGCAGCCCCTCGGCTGTCTGGGCTGCAGACGGAGAGCAGATGGTTCTAATTGGCTGCGTGGTTACAGATAAGGAAGAATTAGGCCTTTCTTTAGTGCCTCTTTCCTGGCAGTCGCTCCATGAAACATACAGATTCTATCTCCCCGTTTGCTTATTTGGATGTAGAGATACCAAAGAACACTTCAGATGAAACTGTAATTGCGGTACCTCCCTCCAGCTCCACCTGAAACACCTTGCACACCGCTGGCTGTGAAGATCCACTGGTGAACACCTCAGCACAGGCTGGCAACCCAAGATGTAACTTAGACCCTGCAACAGATATTGAGAGTCCGTAATAAAAATCTCTGTGGTGTTTGTTTGTTGTTGTTTTTCCATTGCTGTTTGGCCCCAGCTAGTTAAAAGTTATGCAATTGCACCTCTGCTTGCGGCAGAGCTGGCAACATCCTTAATCGCTTGGATCACTACTTCCTGAAAAATCTTTTTTTCCTCTGTCACCAAGGCACAGCTGCAACCTCCAAAGGCACTCAAGCCGCACACCGATCAGCATATAAAGCTGTGAATAATGCAGATGCACGGCCCTCGTCTCTGGAATGAGCCTGTTCTAACCCCTAAAATGCCACGGCAAGAGACTTCTGCACAGTGGACTCCATGTTGTCCGTTTGATCAGGAAAAAACGATCAGCCCTGGAGGAGCCTGGCGCAAGCTCACATCCACAGCCAGCCGCTGGCTGGAGTCATCACCCAGTGTTTGCTCAGCCCAGCTCAAACTCTGCCTTAATCCTCTGAGTTTACACAGCTCTTTGAGACCTCAGAAAGCACGTCAGGGGAGGCTGGGGTTGTAAACACCTTTCCTACAGAGGAACAGTTAAAGAACCTGAAAAGTGCAAAAACAACACAGTTGGATGAGAAACCTCCAGAATGCTGCTGGGGTGCAGGGGACAAAAATAACACCTACAGTTAATAAAATGACTACCCTCAGCCCTCAAGCACCAGTTTGAAATGCAGCCCCAGTGCAAAAATCAAGTCCATTACAATCCCCTGTCCCCAGGGCCCATCCGACACTGCAAGGCTCAGACACGCAGCCAAGGACTGGCCACACTCCACTCCTGCCAGACTGTCCCTGATGACTTTAAAAGATTATATGGGCTGATTTCCCAGAAGGGAAACAGCCTCCAGCTTCTCTCTCCGCAACTCTTCACTGTTGCACTTACGCCTTAAGTTGGGGAACGTGAAATATCCCACTGAACATCAAACAGGAGAAGGATCCACAAAAAGGAAATTAAAAAAAACCCCAGTGCTGCCTCTAAAACTGATCCTGCTTGTCCCTGTTTCTGCCTCCAGCTTCTCTCAGCAAAATTGCAACGGAAAAGCCCCCAAGGATCTAAGCGCCATCCATCCTTATATCAACTTTATCATGCAAAAAGGGTTGTCAAACATGTTTGTTTAATGGAGAGGGAGAGATCCTGGCTCAGAGAGGAAGTGAAACAGATTTACTTTTGATTAGGTTCCTTTTAAAATATTCTTATTGACCCAATACTCAGTTTGTAGAACAGCAACATAGAAACAAACCATGACTTAATATTCTCAAGCTTTCTAAGTAGACCAAGCATGCTGCAAATGCAGCCAGGGCCTCTACTAAGGTAAATCTACCATCCTTTAAGTTACATAAAGGTGACACAGGAGACAGTAATTCAAATGGAAAGATAATATTGGAGACATACATGAGAAATGTACATGAAAGAAGAAAGAAATTAACTTTAAGGTATGGATTTGAAGATGGGTCTGTAAAGAGAGAAGCCACTACAAGAGGGGAGCCAGCGCAAGTAGTGATGAGTAGCCAACAGGCAAATGAAATGAGGTGAATAATAGGGAGAGAAAAAAGGAATAGGATAAGAGGTAACTACCGGAGGGTACCAGGTAGGACCACCAAGGTGATTGAATTAGAACTCAACCTGGCAACAAATGCAAGTGGAGACGTTAGAGCTGAGCAGGAGCACACTTTAGGGAGGAAAAGTTTGAGAGCTCTGCTCTGGCGAGCTACGGGACAGCCAGCGCAGGTAGGGAGGGAGCGGTGGAGGAGCACTGGCCCACAGCCTGTCTCAGTGGCCCCTCGCCACAGCAGGGCAGCCCAGCACTGCCCAGCCCAGCTCAGGGCATGCCGGCAGGCAGCCTGCTGGCATCTCCGGCGGGAGGCTGCAGTTCTCATGGATGGGGAAGTTCTCACTTCTCCTGTAACAGAACACACACTTGGTCGTTTTACTTTCCTGCCCTCTTTTCTCCCCCATTGTGAAATTCACTAAAAATGTAACTCAAGCCCCTAGTCTTTCAGCCAAAGCCACTACAGCTTTTTTTAAAAGGCAAAAAGAGAGTCTAGATTTGAAGTGACTCCCCTGCTTTGACCCTGCATTCAAGCAACGCAATCAGTATCAATTAAAATGATTGCAAATGAAATCCTTGCTTGTTTAACCTTAGACTGCAATTCTCCTTTCATAGCTGACATATTCCAGATGAGTTTGGGTCTTTCTTTTTAAAATGCATCGTGCTTGCTCTGACCCTGTCACATGTTTAGCTCAAGAATAAGATGACTTTTTGACAAGACAGCTTTGGAAAATGTTAAGACATTTGAAGCTGCCACTGGTTTGCAGGTTTATGATACATGATTTAACTTAAAAATAAAAGTGGATGAACCAAGAAACTCACTATAATTGAAACAGTCAAATTTATTACCAGAGGCTGCGTTCCTGTCACCTGTGAAGAGCTGAAGAGCCAGTGGCTGGTACTCTGTTAAATGCTCACTTGTTATATCTCTCAAGAATCAAGCCCTTTGCTGCTAGGACCTTCAAGACACTGTACGAAGTAGAGACACCCTGGACAAGTGTTATCTCAACACAATGTAACCAAAAATTACAAAAGGGAAGGTCTGTATCACTCTGCTTTTAAATGCATTTCAATACACAATGATTTTACAACACTTTAATAGCTCTTTTTGCTTGCACAAGACCTGAATAAATAATGATAAAGTGCTGAGCTGTAATTTTTTAAAGAAGCTGGGGAGAAGGGAGCTGGTACTGTTCTTGAGGGCAAAAAACCCAACCAACCAGTCCTCTCCCCTCCACAGCAGCACCAAGTACCTGGATAGAGAGTGTTTAATGGTAATTCAGGGTACGATAAAAGTCAGAATATGTACAGCAAATACATTCTCTTTAGTAAGAAGTCAAGGAAATCAGCATGAATGTGAACATATGGTTGTCCATTTTTTTGGTATAAACCCTTCTCCACCATCCCCCATTGGGGAGATGGATACACAAAATCTTCTGGTTTATGCCACGCTCCACAAGCTCCACAGGGAGCCAGCCGTGGCTTTCTCCTCTCCTGCCATCTCCTCTGCCGAGCCTACGGGCACTCACTGCAGAGAGCTGCACCCGTCTTCCTCGCTACCTACTAACAGACACGCTGTACGGCTATTAAAACTCCCACAGGTGCATGCTGTCCATCAGAAAGGAAATGATCCCATTTTAAGCCATCAGTATTTCCTCTAGTGATGGCAGTAAATGCCCGACGAGCGCTCGCAGAATTACTGTCAGCAGAAAGTGTGTCAGAGAGCAAGGGAGCTTAAATGATTGAAGGGAAGCTGGGGCACCATTTTCAGGTGGATGAAATGAGGCGTATTGCAAGCCCAGCCCGCCCGGCTTTCGCAGGCTGCAGGAGTGACGAGAGGCACTGCTGCTCCTGCACGGCAAGGCCACCCTGCCCGGCTTTCACAGCACATCAAAGTACCTTTCCGCTGAAGCTGCTTTCAGCCAGGACCGGGAGCTCAGCCTGCCCAGTTTATGAAGGATTTGCAAAAGAGCTTGCGCTTATCTGACAGCACCTATTTCAGCTTATTTCAGCTGCACGGCGGCACTGCTGGGTACAACGGGGAGCGCAGAGCGCGTCTCCTGCACGCCGACCGCACAAGAAGCCCTGCTCCTGCAAACTCCCACCATCCGAGTGAGTCTCCTCCCAAGAGGGAACAATTCAGAATAGAGGGAACAATTAGGATGGCAGCAGCCCCACATGCGGCCCTTGCACCGCCCAACATTGCACAAGTGACAGACTACGCACAACGCCCCCATTTTAAAGTGATCTAGGGGACATCCATCTCAATTAACTTCCAAAATTATCCAGCAAGTAAGCGGCATGGTCAGGCATGGGCTCCAGGTCCAGTGTTTTGGGAAGATATTCCTGAAGTGTGCCAATAGCCACTGACACCGCTGGGCCCACGCTGCTGATAGGCAGCAACCACATACTTGTTTACAGAGCGGCTTTTAAACACTTAATCTGAACTAATTCCCCTTCCTCCCAGATTATTTAAACAGGCACTCACACTGAATTCAAACAGCTCCCATCGAGTGGCAGAACCAGGACCTGAAGAAGAGCTCCTTGCTTGCAGCCAGATGTGGCCACATCATCGCTCATTTCCACTCTTGCCAGGAAGGTAACACAACCCCCAGCCTCCAGCTGTGCCAGCTGGCCCCAAGCTGCCAAAGGAGAAGGCCTGAGGGTCCTACCAGCACAAACCAGTACGGCAGCTGGATGCTCCCAGCATTACCAGTTTTCAGCTAAACTAGTCAGAAAAAACAGGAAAGCACTGTTGAGTAAAAGATGCCTCCAGTCTATTTGTCACTATGGACAGGAATGCTCAGAAACACTGGCTCTCACTTTAAAATTAATAACAAAAGGAGAAGACACAACTGTTTCAGCCTCTGCTGAGAGGGGGATGTCATGCTTCCATGAGCTGGACTGGAAACGGAGCTGAGCCAATCTAAGGCTGGGCAGATGGACCGGGCATACGGCTCATTTACCAAAGGCAGGGGCCTAAATTGATCTCCTCCATCTATACTTCTGCACTTAAATTTCGATCTTCACAGTGCAAATTATCTAAAAGCCACATTATGACTGCACTGACTACCATGTGAATTGCTTCATACTTGAGACTTAAAAGATATAGCTTAGCTTAAACTGCAGTTTGACACAGCTCGCACAAAGCTAACGAACACTGCACTGAAGGAGACAAACGCTCACAAATTCCCTTCTGCCAACTCTACTGTAGAGCGAGTGTCTCCAGAATAAAAACCAGCCATATCCTGCTCTCCAGTGCTGCATGATAAATTAATTCACGTTTAAACACTATGACACTAGGGGCATTTTTTACCAACTCTGCAGTTGCCTTCAGTGGTAGGCAACAATTTTCACTTCAGCTGTCATGAGGTCTAGAATGTGCATTAAATAATTAGTCCTCTGGTAGTTTCTTTTAGCTGGGAAGCAAATGAGAAGAAATATAAACGATCCAACAAGAAATATGTAGAAGCCAGCCACCTCCACAAACAGCTGTCCATAGCACATTATTTCAACCTAAGGGGAAAACTCTGTGTGAGGTGACTTCTAGCAGGAGAGAAATGCCTTTCTGAATGTCCGAGTGACACATATGCTAATGAAAAGTCCAGGACAGCACATCTGTACCACCCTCGTTCCTCCCTAAATGTGCTGCTGGAGAAAAGTACTGTACCACAGAGGTCTACAGCCGTCAGTCTCGCCGGCAGCTATGCTCTCCCCCGCCGAGCGGCTTAGCACACCACGTGCTCCTGAGCAGCTCATCTATAACTGGTTTGCTAGAACAAACAACAAGCAACCAAATGTTTCCATATATCCTAAAGGGCTTCCTAGAATAGTTCCAAATATTCTGATATCTGTGTCAGGAATGAAACATTCATTTATATCCTAGGCAATTGCTGAGACAGGGGAAATACACACTATAGTAGCAGGGAATTTTGATGTATTCTATGTTACAAAACATTTTCAGTCAGAGACCTCAAAGGTCATTAATAGATTTTCATATGTTTACAGACAGCTGCAATTTCAAGCTCTGTAATTTTAAAACTGCATGTCAGTCTCTCAACTTCCAGCTGTTATTTCAACATTAGATAATGAACACAATGCAAAGGTTACACAATCACTTGAACCAGCTTATGCTGTAGATCCAGTCGTACGAATCATTATTAAATTATAATTACACATATATTATTTTACAACTCTTATTGGAACAGTAGGGCGAATCCTCTTTTATAAAGAGATCAACAGTTTGGAAAAAGAGGGGAGAAAGGTTATTCTTTTAATGTGACAGAGAGTTGCTCCTCTCCCTCCCTCCACCATCTAAACCACTGCCAATTTATGAGGCTCAGAAACAAAGCTGCACCTTGTTAAAACCACACCAGTCAGTGCACATAGAGCTATCAGCCCAGATTTTGCTTAAGTGCTTTATAGATCCCTAACATATCGACGTTGATGCCTACTTAAAATAATCATCTTTGATCAGAGGAAAAAAAAAGTGCATTTAGTGGTTACCCAGTATACTGTCTGAATATGCTCCTGTTTTTTCTTTATACAACTACTTTGAAACCAAGAAGACATCCTCCAAAACTTAGAGATTTCTCTTAAGGACACTGATGTTATCCAAGTTAAAGCTCTGCAAGACATCAGGCTTCCACACCCTAGATTTTTATTTTATTTTATATTAATTTTAGACCTGAAGAAGTCATTGTAATCATCTGACCTGACCCTTTTATCATGCAGTCAAATGAGCAAAATCACCCAACTGTGGTCTTAGGGAAATTTTGGAAGCGCACTAGCAAACCACTCCATTACCAAATAAGAAAATCAGCAAATTATGGTTTGCTCTTGCCTTTCTTTTTTCTCTCTATTCCCAGGCAGTACAAACTGTTACCCCCTCTGGTTCATTCTGCCCAAATCCAGCTGTCAGTCACACAGCATGGAATCTCAATGGGAATTGAAGAATCTCATCCGCAAGATTCAGCTTTGAAGCAGGACAGACCAGCAACGTCCCTTTGTGCGAGGTCTCCTGCGGTGACAGCAACGCTACCCTGGCAAACTGATGTCTCTCTAATCCCCAGCGCATCCTTAGCCAGCAATGAATTTCACACTGGGAAATTCCACGCTTTGACATTAAATAATTCCAGCTGGGATTTTCAAAGGATAAGAGATAGGAGTCCAATCTCATCACATTCCAATAGGAAGCCCTTAAGGTTTGGTTTATTTTCTTTTTTAAAAGGAAACCCATATTTCATTCTCCTTTCCATCCCAAGTTTCCTCTGGGAGATGAAATTGAAAGCAAGAAACAGGGGGCAAGAGCAGTGCTAATGAGAAGACAGAGTTTTATAGGACTGACAAACAACAACACCAATTCTTGGGTATGTCAGTTTGCAACATGCGATACAAGAACAAACAGTTAAATCAGCATGTTCATTAATGTTCCTGAGAGAAAAGGGGATTTGTACTTTTGTCTGGTTAGTCTCACTTGCCACTAAGGAAGAAGTGACCAAGCAGACACTCCACCAGGACGGTAGACAATTAAAGCTCAAGAGCGAACAAAACCAGCAAGCTGTAGAGAGGAGAACATGTGCAGAATCAAAATGATGCGATCCATTTATCCAAGCATGTCAAATAAGGCCTGGGGCAGGCAGAGCTGACAGGACAATAACCCGCTGCAGAGACAGACCTCAGCAGAGCAGGCACCGCCAATCGCTCCTCCTCACTGCCTCACCAAATCCAGAGAGACCTCTCATCGGCTTTGCCGCTCTCTTTCCATTATGTTTAGAGGATTTGGGTTTCCCCCACCCAAGCAGTGCTAAGCTGGGCCTCTTTGCAACCACTTCCTCAACCCATGCTAAATTACGAGTCTCTCTTAATGCTTAGGTTTTCAGATCCAGAAACCTCTATCTGCACTTCACAGACCTGAAACCGAAGGCTGGCTGGTTTGTAGGACCTGTTTTCTTCCTGTCTGGAACAAGACTTTACTAGTCAGAGACTAGAGAAAGGGGCATTCATGCAAAGTTTTCAATTTGCTGCTAGCCCTCAATTCTGAAATGCAATAGGGAATTCAAACATGATACAGAGCAGCAACTTTCATCACTGCTAACCCACTCAGATTAGTTAAGAGCTCTTGTACGTCTCATGATTCACGTCTCCGAGGGCTTAACTTTGCTTCTTATTTACTGTTCATGGCACCTTGTCAACGGTAAACATCACAGCACGAGAAATACAGATGTAGCACAGGGTATCTATTTGTTCAAATGGGCAGAACTCTTTGGCAAGAACTGAAAAATCCAGTCAATGTGAGAAGGGTTAAGACAAAAGACGCAACCAGGGACTCTGGAGAACAGTCTGCATGGAAGCAGGGCTTCTCGTGACTACTTCTGTCTTGTAGCTCTTAATAAGCCACATCACAGCTGACATCTCCACCAGCTATCTGCTTTCTTATGCAGATAACCAGAAACAGAAAAGCTGACATGGCAATTATATTATATACACACACACGCTACCTAACAACTCTCACTGCTACAACAGCACAAGCAACAAAGAACAAGCACATCCTGAATTCTCATTCAGGGTCTAACACCAATTCTCACGGCAGCCAATAGTGAGATACCTAGCTTACAAATGGTTTTAAAAAGCGCTCATAAAATCAGGTAAGAGTTGCATCTCTCAATAGCGTTATAATACAAAGAACTTTCAAGATGAAGAGCAGCTATAAAAGCATTTCACAACGACGGTTTATTACTGTATCTCTAATCCCCATCACAGCTGTAACCCAAAGGACTTTCGGCGCCCACCTATTCCCCCGGCACGTCGCACCTGAGCGGTGTGACCCCATGTCCAAGTGCGAAGCCCCCAGCCAAGGCAGAGCAGGGAGATGCTGGGGCTGCAGCAGGGTAGACATCCCCCCCGTGACCTCTGTCTCCCCTGCCACCTCCATCTTGGGAGGCTGTTGCTAAGTGACAAAGTGCCACCAATATCTGCAAAATCCTCTGCTCTGCGCACCCAGAGCATGCCTCAGCCCTGTTCCCAAACACCCAAAGGGCCACAGCATCTCTCTTGTAGCCCTTGATAATCTTGCTTTTATATGTAAAGCAGCTTTTTGTCAAAGAATTCAGGGAGCCCTATGATAGTAAAAATTGCAGATGAAAAGATAGCATCAAGAACACTACATTTCAAAAAGCAGATAAAAGGGCAGAAGGGGAAATTTCACACAGCAGATCAGAAGGGCTCACTAAAGCAGAAAGGGATTTAAAACACAGGAGTTTCTAGGTATTTGTTTTCAGTGAAGGACAAGGATTTCCCAAGGTCCTCACCATGACCAAGCAAAATTTTAAGTGTTAGTTCTCAGGTTTCAGCAGGATCTGTAAAAGCAGGTGACCAAAAGACCAGCACCCTTTTTGCAAAGATGCCAGAAGCAAATGTCATCTCAGATCTTACAGATACAGGCTGACAATATGAAGGCTTTAAAAACCAGAAAGACCAGCTTAAATCCACCCATCCCACAGAAGGTGGCAACCAGGAGAGCACAGGGCCGTGTTAATTAAGGTGGCTTAACGGCAGTTCATGCCCCATCTCTCTCTCCACACTGAGTACACTTCCCATCCACACACTACTGTTACTGATAAAGATGAGGTTTGTGGCTTTCACATCCCATTAGGGAAAGCCTTCCTCTAGCAAAAAAAAAAAAAATATATATATAAAAAAGCATGCTGAGAAGGGTGAGGGAAAGTTCTTTCATAAATTATAAAGATCACCACCATTTGGCTTTTATCAGGCCTTTTTCATTAGCAATTCTGAAAGCACAACACAAAGGGAATCGGCATTTTGACCTCTATTTTACAGAATGAGAAATGAACAAATACAAAGCAACTTGTCCCAAATCAACCATCAGTCCTCTGGCAAATCTAGGAGGAGAATCTACATCTCCCAGCTCTTAGATCATACTGTGCTCCAGGAAAGCCAACAGACATTTCCTTCTCAGGAAAGGATTTCATGTTGGTGGTAGAGAGCAGATTTTTCTAGGACACACAGTAAATGCAAACACCAATATTAGCTACCAAGGAGGCAACAAGTGGGATATATACAGCTTCAACCTTCTATCCTTTTGAGTCTCTTGGATAAAGTCAGCTTAAAAATAGTGAGGACAACATGATCGATACGTTAAGTCAAGCTGCTTGTTACCAGAAGAGTAGGACTGGCAGCTCTTCTTGGCTTCTGAAATATGACACATAGCCTGGCCTTTCTAATGCGCTGCTTTGGATGGCACTCAAATCCAGCACCATCTGGCTAGCATGGCCATGCGTATACAAAGAGGACAGAAGAGACTCCTGGCCGACAGATAAAGGGACATAGCAGTGCAGCAACAGGGACTTTAAATCGCTTCAGTGTTTGCTCGGTGGAAACGCAACGTCAGTTAATGACTTCAGGGCAATGGGAGGGCTGAGAGTTTCTCATACACAGGAGATCCGGGTAAACATTTTTTTCATTTGTAGAAACCACTGCCAACGGTACAGAAACATGCAAAATGCTTTTCCTGGTGTAGATTTGAAGCAAAGGGTATCATATTTCCTCCCCTGCCCCAAAGCTAATCCCTACATTCAGAAGCCTGCTTTTTCCACCTCTGTTTTCACATTCACTCTTGCATGACACTCTCCTGGCATCACACGGCAGTCAAAACCAACATGTTATTCCATGGCTTAGAGCTTCTTAAAGCTTGGCCTCCCAGCTATGGCACAGGCTGCTCCTTCCTTCTGCTACCAGGACACAGTGCACACATTCTTCCAGATTCTGTTTCTAGCATTTAAGTGATGGTTTGGCAGTAGGGAAGTGAGAATACTTAGGTAGCAGCACGAATAGTAATCCGTCCCACAGAACAAGTGGGATGTCTCGTATCACATCTAACACGCATTTCTGCATTCACCTACACGGTTTCATGCAGCTGTTAACTCCGCTGAGATAAGGAGTCACAGCGGTGGAGAAGAGAGAACAATCACAAATTCAGTTTATGCCAACTCAAAAAAACCCAGAAACTACTGAGGAATACAACAAAACAGGTATTACATTTTAAGAAAATGGAGACCCACCTGTCCACCTTGTCTTCTTCCTGAAGGTTAGCATCCCAAAACCAGGAGACACAAGAGAATATAAGCTAGCCTGATACAATCACCCTGTGGATCTAACAGGAGGGTCCATTTAAATGGGTAATCCTCTGACACACCAAAAACCCAGCTGTGTCAAGGTTGGGGGATTAAAAGGGACTTAAGAATTGTAGCTGTCATTTGGGAGGAAACTATACCCCAAAATGTGACCAAAGGTTCCCAAATCATCTTAGTTTAGGATTTAAAGACAGCAAGCTTGAAATCTAAACAATTCCTTTACTAAATGAGTTCAAAGGTATTTCTAAACTGCCCGTGCCCCCAGGGCCTCCCATTGATTTGGGCCTCACAGCAATAGTTTTTCACACATAGTGAATGATTTTTTCCTTGGAGTACATTAAAGTGTTGCTTCAGAAAGCTGAGGGAAACAGAAAGCATTGCCACAAACACAATTAAGAGAGAGACAATTCCTCCTCCCTGGATATCCAAAATTTCAAAGCCACAGAGACCAGAAAGTACCTTTTAACGAACACCAACATGCCAAGTAGGGGTGACTCAGAGCGATGGTCCAAAGCAAGGTAGTCACTTTGAAACACTGATGCCCACCAGACTCGAAAGAGTAAGTCTCAATTATTTCATTTAAAGAGTGAAGGCATCTAAGAGTGGGTTTTGTGTCTTTCCTCTTTGCTGCGATACTTGACAGTATCACACAAGTCCTTCTGACTCTTTCCTATCTGGCATTACGGTACAAATCACTGCAGGTAAACCATGGTTTTCAATCCTGAAGTTTTTAACCAAGCACAGCAGAAAGTCACATCCTCTGCATAAAAAGGGCATTTGAAGAATAAGTTTCAAGTGAGTGAGAAACTTTGAATAAGAACAGAGTCTTCGGGAACTTTGAAAATAAAAATGTCATTTTTCTTTAGCATTAACTCTTCTTGACTACCCTGACAGATAGAATGTTTGTTATGCCTTCTCCAAAGATGCCACAGGGAAAATCTTTCATCATTGTTTTAAATTCCCTCATGAACTCATTGTGAAAGTTTCACGTATGTGTTAAAATACTGGAAGTTCATTAGCTGTCAGTCCCAGTTACATCTATTACATACAACAAAGAATTAAGCTTGATTTTTTTTCTTATTATTCCCGCAATTCAGGTGAACAAATAAATAAGCAAGCACATTTAGCAGAAAACAAATAATAAGCTCTTGTAAAAAGGGCCTCAAGGTTTACAGGTCAAACTTCACAGGAGTAACAAGTTTTGGACTTAACCCCTTGTTCTGGTCTTGATATTTTAAGCCATTAGGCAAAGGTGTTTGGCGACTGTAGAATAGATGGGAAAAGAAATATTTAACCACTTCTAAAAACCCAGTATTTTACACAAAGTAGTCAAACCTTGTTCGGAGCTTGACCTTTCATTCACAGAGATCGGCTGGCTTTACAGAACGAGCCAGTTATCCCTTCCTCAAGTTTGCAGGTGATAAAACTCCCAGTGAAGCGCCTTCTCCCAGCTCCAGCCCCTAATGCCTGGTGTTTGCGTTCAGCATCCCATGGCCTGCCCCAAGCATGAACCCACAACGTGTGGTGTGGTGCTTCCTTCCAGAGCCAGAAACACTGGGACAGACGCGTGGATAAACGGCCCCACTGCTGCCCTCCCAGCGCCCAGCCCCATGCAAAGGTCTCATTTAGGCGCCCTCCACCAGCTTGGCCCTCACCAAGCACTTGCTACTTCCCCTTATCTAATCTTCATGGTACTTCACAGTATCACAGGTCTGGCATTTAAAGCATTTGAAAGAAAAACAGACTGCAGAAGCACCCAGGGAGATTAGAATTAAGGCGCTAATTGTCTTTGCTGGCCAGTGAGGAGGTGTTGGTGCAAGGGCCAGTGCTCTGCTCTGGCTGGGTCCCCATCCTGCTGCTCCTCCTGGCTGTGCCTTGAGAGTGACCTTGGGAAAGCCTTCCTCCTTCCTTCCTGGCCAAAGGGGTGATGCAGTCACCACAGGACAATTCAAAATGGCTTTCGCAGTCCCTGACGTAGAATCAGCACCAACATTTGGGAATTAGCGCCGTGAACTGGACCAGTTTGCTGACCCAGTTCCCCAGGTAGCCACAGAAACAGCAGTACCGACACCACGCAGCAGGCAGCACAACTTGGGAAGCAGATGACAAGGTGTCCGTGACTGCCTCAGTCAGCAGTCAGAGTTTTTAAACACGTGATACACTGAGCTCGAGATGAAACACACTGTGTGATGAAGGAATGAAGAGACAGAAAACACAAAGAGGAACTTGAAAGAGTAAGATCCTTCTCCCCTAAGCACACCAAAATAATAATAATTAGAAAAAATAAATTAGCATTTTAAGAGGATACAAGGGATCCACAATGAAAAAAAATCAAAACCCACCAAGTTCTATTCAGGTTTTGCTCTTCTAAAACCTGGTAGATAAATACACCAAGATACTGACAAAAAAAATGCATGTAGAAACTCCTGATATATTGAACTCACACAACATTCACAAAGTCCCTTACTTGCATTAAACCAACACCTATAGCCTTCTGTACTTTTACATAGCTCAAACAGCAATAAATAATCTTAAAATCTAGTGTTATCATAGAAATACTAATTCCTAGGACCCAATTTCATTTTTTGTTTCTGAAGATCCACTAATTCTTCAGCACTCTTCTGCTTTCTGACATACCTTCCTCAGCTGGTTTCCCTGTCCTTTTCTATTTACTGGATTACAAACATTTTGGAGGTTTGGAAAACATAGTATTTAACATTTTATAGAAACATCTGCCAACAGAGCTGCTAAACACTCTTGTAGGAGAGACAGAGATGTTTATTTAGACATGCTGCTGACGTTTCCTGTTGCATTTTGATCCTGAGGCATATGTAGTCCTTCCAAACAATTTAGCATGTACTGTGGAAGCACACTTCTCGGAGAAGTGCAGCTGAAAGTAATTGAGATTGAAATTTCAGGACCATCAGAGGAAAACCATTAGCAAGCTCCTCCCAAGGCTCCAGGCAGAACAAGCACCCAGCAGAAAGGCAGGTACAACACATCTGCAGCACCAGCATTTGAAAGGCACCAAGACTGGGGCTTGGTTGGGACGATGCTGTGCCTTGAGTGGTGCTGGTTCTGCTGGCAGGCGCCCACAGGACTGTGCAATGGCTCCTTTCAAGCTGGCCACCACAGCCCCAGCCACAGGGCACCACCACAACAGCCTGTGTTAATAGAAGGTGCAAAAAAATCCCACTTCTGGGGCACTGCAGCAGCAACGCAGGTGTCCTGAACCCCGTCACTCCCACAAGCGAGCTACTCGTCACCACACCAAGCAAGCTGGGTTCCCCCTTAGCCTGGGGAGTCTCAGCACTGCCTGATGCACAGGCTTGTCCTTAATGCTCTGATCTGTGAGCTCGGCTGCATTTAATTACGGTGCCCCAAAGAGCTACCCTCTGCCTCCTCCCTGCCCTTCTGCTGGAATTTGCCACTCCCCAAGTCCAGCTGACAGAAGACATCTTATCCAGCCCACAGCCCCTGCGGGTCATAACCTGATGGATTACTGTAAACTATACATTGACCAGAGTTAAATCACCTTCAGCCGCTACAGCAAAACCCCCCAGGGATAATGAATCTGCACCCCTGCTCTCTCTGCCTGCCCCTCTTATCTGTTAAAAGAAAAGTAACCCTTCAATACAAAGTTAAAATCATCACGTTGGGCTACAGAGTTTTCAGACAGGCTATATAAGTACTTAAGGAAAAGAGTGATTTATCCTACATCCAATGAAGAAAAAAACCCCACACAGTATCAACCAGCACTACAGAAATCTGAAGAAAAAGGCAGGATCTCAAGCTCAATGCTTTTGACATCCAATCCCTAAAAGCAAAGGATAATACTTTCAACAACAGATTATGAATCTGTATATACAGAAAGGATTGATGCAGCTTGTTGGTTACAGAGATGTAGGAAATAAAATTTAAAAAGGAGAACTGGGAATTAAAGCTAACCAGACAAAAATTAAGGGGTTTATTAAGGGCTGTAGACTTAAAACACTCATGCAAAGTACTTGTGTGCAGCAGAGGAAGAGGAAATCTTCCACTCCAGCTGAACTTACTCATTTCAGCAGTGTGGATTTTGTTTCCCCCCCAAAGAATACTTTTGCAGAAGTAGCTGATTTACCTTGTGTTTGGGCCCAGAAAACAGTGAGGAAACAGGATTTCGCTGTGTTAAAACCTCTGTAATCTCCTCATGGGGAAAAAATGCATCTTTGCCTGCAAAGCTTGATCCTGCACAGTAATGCACATGCCACAGACTGTCTTTTCTTCTGATGCCTATTTTAACTTATTTGTGTAAATAACCATGCTGGTTACCCCCATCTTGTTTCCATACAGAAGCCTTGGAACTGTGAAGAAAATAAAGACAAGAACTGGTATATTGTGAAAAAAATGCACTTTCTGCTATTACTTTCAACAAAAGCCCCAAGAATTTTCTTTCACTTGAGTCTGCTTTAATAACACTGAGAATCTGTACATATTTGGGTAGAGCGAACTACTCCAAGTAAAAAAGAAATGGCACAGCTATATCTATCTACATATAATTACTCTGAAAGTAGTAGATTTTTTTTATTATTCTTCTTTTGGGTCCAGAGGTTTTAAATTCCTAATAAAGGTCAAATCATCTCATTCAGAGGAGATGATGAAGCTCCACTAGAGTTTGACTGAAAAAGGTCACCAAATCCAAATGCTCTCATATTCTTTTAAATAAAGTCATAGGCCTTTGCTCAAGTGTTAAGGGTATTTAAGGACACTGCAGTAAAATGTATATGCTTATTTCCAGTCACTCTTATTGGTCAGAGCTTGTATCACATGGACAGAAATCTGAGTAAGAAACTCCTATTACTGCACCTTTTTATAAAGTTTCTCCTATCAAAAGGGCCCAAAAATTCCTGATACTCTGAATATGCCATGGTGAATTATTGTTTGAGTGAATGGAAAGATGTTAATTTTAAGGGGGGATTAAAAGAACAATACACAAAACTCTGGGTCTGAATCTCTTTTATAGCAGATTAAATGCATTAACTAATAAATTAGAACAAACTCAGAGATGCAGCGTGATAACTAAACAGCAAATACTGTTTTAGAAGAATAGATACACTCGCTTTAGATTGCCTAATTCACTTGCCTTCACATTAGTTATATTACTGCATTTTCTTTTTTCATCCCAGACACCAGTTCTAATAGACAAACCCACTGAGTATAAATAACCTGTTAAATAAATGAACCAGTACATATCCAACCTCAAGAAACAGGATTCAAGTTTGTTCTGTCCAACAACGACAAAGGAAAAATCCACGTAGCTCACTTGCTAGAGATCACGTATCTGAACACATATATGAAGTGAATCTTTGCCCCCGCCACACTTGCAAAAATTAAAGGCAGCACGCACAAATGCCTAAATCAGAAATTAGTCATATTAACAGGTTAAAAATTAAACATGACCAACCATCTGAACAGCTTCAGCCCACTTTGATCCCAGCGCAGAGCACAGAGTCAGCCAGCCGCAAAACTGCAACTTGGAGCTGCCAACAAGCAACTTCCTAAATCTGCTTTTTTTTCTTCATTCCCTGGCACCAAGTGTCTGGATTCACACCACAAGGTTAATTTACAAAGCGACAAAAAGAGCCAGGGGAATCCCGAAAATAGCTCTGTGCTCACCTCCCTGGCAGCAGGGGTAGTTGTATCACAGAATTTTTGACAAGTTGCTCAGTCAGTCAGTCCAACAGATCTTCCTTGCCTGCCTTCCCTCCCCTTGCTGCTTGCTCCCCACAATATTTCCTTTGAGACCTTTCCCTAATATCAAAATACCTAATTTAAGGCTGCCTGCAGAGTCCACACACATAGAGTTCATCTCAGCCTGCAGCCATGCTACGAATGAGTAAATCACTGGAAGGGAAGCTCCGAGCAGAAGAGAATATAGATATCGGGAAGGGAGTAGTGAAGGAAATAAAGATAATCTTCTAATTAGCTGGGCTAGGAAAGACGTCTTTCTTTTGAGGGTATTGCAGGAATATTATGCCTTCACACACACACACCCCCCGCCCCGTTTTCATGTACGCTACAGAAGCAGATGTGGGCTCTCCAGCAACTTTGCCCATAAAGAAATCCAGCTGTTGAGCAGCCAGAAACAAAAACCCTGTGCAGGTCCCCAGCAGCCGCTGTGCAGGGACTGGGGCTGAGAGCCCTCCACATCACCTTGGCAGTGCGAGGCACCAGTATCCCCACGGCTTAAGGTCTCAAACATTTCTTGTCCGAAAAGCTCTTTCTGGCATAGATTATTTTAGGCACAATTCAAATACTTTCCTCTGAAATCACTTCCAAGAATTCAGAACCAAAAAGCCTCAAGCAGGCTCTCAGATAACACACTCATTTTAAAGAGCGAGGGGAAGTGCAAGCTACCTGCCAACTGCATTATTTAGGAGCCCTGCGCACAGGACTTTCAAGCATCGCTTATTGCTGCTGGTGTAGTCCCTTCACCTTCAGGACAGACAACTCGGTGTCTGGCTCAGATTGACGTGGAAAGAAAAAGATCTCTTTGTGCTAGAACAGAGGCTCTCTCATGTGGCAAAACTCACGAGCTAAAGAATAGAAATACAATACTATATATAAAAAACAAGATGGAACAAACACCGTTACAGACTCATGATGAGAGACTGTGCTTTCTTCTATAGTAAATTATAAATACACCCCTTACTAACAGTTTGTGTGTGTGTACTCTTTTTTTTTTTAATATTTCTGGCAAACTTAGTGCTTATAAAGATAAGTGATGCAAAACTAGTCAGAGCTTCATGCAGACAGACTCATTGCCCCATTGAGCCTTATTAAAACCCATTCCCTAATTCAGCCTTTACTCAAGGCAGGCTTCGGACTGCCAGATAAGCCACACGTGATTTGTAACGTGGACAAAAATCCACTAAGAATTAGGCTAAAACCAAACTCATTTCCTCCTCAGGCTTGTACCAAGATTTGAACCAAGGTCTCTAGAGGCAAAAAAGACTACAGCACTATAAATCATCCCTGGCTGCCTATTTGCCTTCCTTGCATATTTTTACACTTATTTAAAATCCACCTATGTGTAACATTAAAAAAATTGGTGGAGTATTTCAGATTATAATTCAAGAGACAATAGCAAACGGTTGCTTTGAAGGTCTGTGAATTGAAACTTTTGTACTGTTTGCATTCATCAGTGGATTTGTTATAAAACAGAAAAACTTAAATTAATTCCTAGTCATTTAAACACAGCAGCCTTGATTCACCTCAGCCACAAAACACAAAGGCATGCCACGATTCTGCATTTCTAGGACTTAAGCACCTTCAAATCCCTGGAGAAGAATTAACACCCTTTTATTTCACTAATTGAACTAGCAATTTCACTAAG
The DNA here is from genome assembly GCA_013400135.1 of Rhinoptilus africanus. Taxonomy (NCBI): domain Eukaryota; kingdom Metazoa; phylum Chordata; class Aves; order Charadriiformes; family Glareolidae; genus Rhinoptilus; species Rhinoptilus africanus. Next base: position 845,995 of record VXBO01005579.1, read on the forward strand.
AAAATAGTCACAGGTGTAGTTTCACATCTATATGTATTACGTTTACGGGAGTGAAGGCACTATTAGCAGTATTCTTTATTTTGCAGGTTAAAAGCTACCCAGGATATATTGTAGGTAATCCATTTTAATAATTTAATCACTTCACGTACAATTTGCATACATTTCCTTTATCCTGTCATCTCTGATGGGAAAACCAGATCAAACATGGTCAGACTACACAAGAAGTTAGTAGCCAAGTCAAACCCACAACCAGAGTTTTCAGTGATCCCACCTTCCAGCTTTGTTTCTTGGGGCATTATCTCTCAAAATATTTGGCTTGCATGAGAACCACTACTTTAGAATAGGAGACCACCGTCAGCAACAAAATAAAGCTCAGCAACCTTTCTCCCTGGAGGAAGCCACTTAAGTCAGGAGAATGTTTAGAACGCTACCGAGGGGATCCAAGAACAGGCCTCAGCAGAGGAACGGATGCTTCCCGGGGAAGATGGCAGCAGTGAGGTGCGTTTCATCAGACAGGGTGATAAAGGAAAAATCAAATATCGGCAAAGGCCAAAGCCTTCTCTGCGATCTCGGTGTTTCCCAAGCTGTCAGTAATGAGGCTGCTGCTGTCACTTACCCCCTCATTCACTCTCTCCCATCAGACAGTGATAGCACGCCTGTCACAGCCATCGCAGAGCAGGAGTCAGAGATGACAAATCACAGGGAATACGTGTCAACACAATCAACTGGCCTGAAGACAGACAGCTGGTGCGCAAATTCCACCACAGACAGTATCGCTTGTGAAATCATTCCAAGGCATTTTTAGCAATCGCAAGCTCTCAACAACAGCCCTGATTGCTAAAAATAGCCCGCTGAAGACTTGCTTCAGCATTAATAACAGCGCTGGCTAAATTTGAGTCATGACCCACTTGGTGACATATAAGCAAAACAAGCAGAAACCTCATAAAGAAGTAAGAGATTAGAGTGCTTAGAGCCCTAGCAATTTTAGTGCACCTAAATTACAATGTTTTCTCAACTGCATTAGTGTCAGTTGCTAATATATTCCCCTGAAATGCTGGGTAGGAAGGGATGCAGGCAGGATCCCCTACAGCTAGGTAAAAAGTGATAATTCTTCAGCACCAAGATACATCAGTGTAGTTCAAGAGAGACCCTCCTCACTGCAAAGGGGACCAATGCATCAAAGGCGCTAAGTGTCCCCATCTCTCCCATTTCAAAAGTTGCTACTGAACATCCATCAGCATACAAAATACAACTGCAAGATGCTGGAAAAAAATAGCAAATGCTATTTCCCCAGTGGTTTTGAATCTTGCAAAGCAGCAGCGTGACAGGGAAAGAGAGATCCACTTCCCTTTGGTACATAACTAACCACCAAAATGCACTTAGCAAGAGCCATAGCAGCACCTGCAAGCTCTAACTGCTCAATACCTTTGAGAACAACATAGACGAATGGCAAGGGCACAAAGCACTCTTAAAATTCACATACCCTGGCAGCAGCATTGACTCTTCAGGTATAAATAAGGACAGAATTCATACCCAGACTGTTTTAACAGAATAATCTACTGCCTCAAAACTCCTCATTGCAGGTGCACTACCACAGCACAGGCCACCGGACTTGTCTGAACTAATCCCAGATTGAAACACCTCTTGTTTGAAAAGGTTCAGTTCAGAGATATCCAGAGAGGAAGGAGTCATCACAACCCTCGATAAACTGCTACAGTTGTTAATTATTCATCCTGGTAAAATTTTGCAGCTTATCTCTAGTCTAAATGTATCAATGTTATAGTTTTCCAGCCACTGGATCTCATTACAGTTTTGACTGCCAGACAGAAGAGCTCTCTATTATCAAATTTCTCTTGCCTATACAGGCTGTTATAAACTGCAATCATGTCACCCCTTACCCTCCTACAATAAAACAGACGGAGCTCCTGGAGCCGCCCCTGCGAGACAAATTTTCTGATTCTTTAACAATTCTCACAACGCTTTTCTGATGTCTCTCCAATTGTCAAACATCCTTCTTGAACTGCAAGCACCAGGATGGGACACAGTATTCAGGTTACACTTGTGCCAATGCCAAATACAGGGCTACATAACCACCGCAGACCACTGAGACTCAACTCAGTATCTCCCTGTTTATACATTCATGGCTTTCAATCCTGAGCACAGTTAGGCTGTGAAAACTCAAGTTCAGACGGTTATCTATCACGACACCCAAGCCTCTTTCAGGATAGCCATTTCTCAGGAGACAGCTATCCCTCCTCCATCTCCTCATTATACAAGAGGAGCCCTCATATTGTCTCTAGAATACAGCATTTTATTGCACCAGAACACGCTGTTCATGAAGCAATCCCAGTCACTCAGGTCCCATTCCTTATCTTGCACTCCACCTAATCTGCGTGTTATCTGAGGACTTTATGAGTAATGGTTTTATCCCCCCACCCCCACCCCGGGTCACTGATTAAACAAAGTTAAATAGTGCTATGTTAAGGACCTACTACAAACATACTGGAAGCTGCTCCTTTTTTGCCTGCCCTATTTTGAAACCTTACAGTTAGGCAGTTTTGAATCCATTTCCCATGCTGCTTCGACTAAATGTGTGCATTAACAACATAATAAAGCTGGGACAAAACCATTCAACTTCAAAGTATATTGAATCAAATATCTGGGGTTTTCACAGCTGATAGAAACAGATCCCAGAGAAAAATAGAGCTACAGACTGCCACGCAGATAGCTTAAAGCTTAAGTGTCCAAGGGTCCACATCCAGCTGCCTGCTTTGCCACTGTCCCTCCAGCGAGCAGAGCTGCAGGTGTGGTGGTCGCTGCTGGAGATGCTCCCACAAACCTGCCACATCAGCCCGCCTGGGGGGAGCCCTGGCAGCACGTCCGGCAGGGGAAAGGAAAGCTCCTGCTCCCAGAAGAAACTCCTCAGGGTTACGTAGGGTGGCCTTCTCCAGATTACACAAACCCGGGTTGTGCCTTTGAAGCACAGAGCAGCTGGTCCTCTTAACTCTTCTCAGTGGGGTCCCCTAATCCTAACATGATAGAATTAGATTATCTGTAATGCAAGGAGATTTAAGTGCAGTGAGAACAAGGCTCTCCAAACGAGTATGACAGCAGAGTTACAAGACCGTGCAAGACGTGCCCCACTGCTTGCACAGCATCGAGCAGCCCCAGCGTGAGCTCAGCCCGCTCCACCGCGCAGCGACAAGCCTCACCCCACCCACAGCACACAGCTACGCAGGACAACCGCGCTTTGCAGCCCTCCTTGGAAAAAATAAGGTGTTTTAAGATCGTGCTTGCTGATCTGTAATATTGCAAGTTATTTTCTGGGTTTATTCTACAATTTCTTCTGAATCTTACAAAACTGTACACTGTAAATGAGGGCTTGCTGCCCTAGTGGAGAAGGGGCAGGAGGTCATCCAGACAGCATGGTGAGGTGCAGGGATGAAATGCCACCAACTAGACCTCACAAGCCCCATTTTGTGCTTAAATTACTTTTCTCTATATCAAAATATCATCATTGCCAACTCTTTCTGCTGCTCCACAGCCTCTTGGAAAAGCCACAGTCCCAGCCAACATGGTGTTCCACAAGCAGTGTTAGAGGTAAGTCCCTGATGGACAAGCAAACATGAGAAAAGGGATGCAAGGAAAGCTCTGAAGGAACAGTACGGTATCTAACCATTCATAGTTGAATCCTCTAGGCTTGAAATTCAGAACTCATGACACCAGCGCCTGCCACTGCCCTGCTCCTCCTCCCAGCAGCACGACCACACTTGCACAGCACAGAAGTCATTGAAAATTTCTACCATTTGTCTCTTAGATTGCTGCTAGTTCTCAATCAAAGCAAATTTTATTCTTTAAGAAGTGCTCCTGATAGCATAAAATCACATGTAGCTTAACCTTTAAAGTAACTTTGATCTGAAGCCACTCCAAACCTAAGATCTGGAAACCACATACTTTAAATGCTACTCAGGGGTCTAAACAGCCAGTGTAAGGAAAAAAGTGAAACGTATTTTTGCTGCCTCTGCATACAATGAAGAAAGATGCCTATTTTCTGCACTAGTGAGATATTTTTAAATGGATTTCTAGTCTGTTGTGAAGTCTCACCTGCACACAAAGACAGTAGAGAGGCACGTTCTTTTCTTTGTCTTAGTGGAGCTTGCCCTTCCTTGTGATGACTGATGACCCAAACTGTGGTCCCTGGATGCTTATGGTTAACAATCCAATTCTTCAACAAGTTTATACCACAGCACAAAAACCCATCTGATGCAGAATCCAGCTGAAGAAATGTTGTGCCTTTTGGGCCTTTGAAGTGTGAAGTATTACAGCATCCAGGTAACTTTAACGGATAAATGACACCAATGAAAACAAAAGCAACTTCGCCTACAGGATAGAGAGGTTGTGACTGACTGGTCTTTGTCAGCGATGAGATTCTATGCTAAGAATGGAAATAAAAGGCATGCAATTAAATTTAAGCAGAAAAACCCCTAAGATCAGCTGCAGAACAGGTATCTCCAATTCCCTCATATCTAGAGAAATTAAATCCCTGCTTAGATTCCTCTTTCCACTTCCCAAAGCCTATAAAGATAGCCCTGGATAAACTTCCCAGGGGTGACAATCTGGAATTTCTCATGAGAACAGCATGATAAAGCTGTTAATGATAAATTTATGCAGGGCTGTAGGAAATCAATATATAATGGCAGTTTCATGGGCAACATTGCATATTACACAGTAGCAAGAGCCTGAATAGCACCTTATCCCCACCACTGAGCACATCCCGAGGTCGAAGGTAGGTGTTGCTTTTCTTTGTACTTGGCAGGAATAGCCTGCGTGAGGCAGGGAGCAGGGAGCCAGCCCGGGCGAGGAGGTCCCGGAGCCACAACTGGGAGCTTTCTCCATCATCTAGCCCAGGAGAGCCTGACAGCTCTAGCACGTCAGTCCCACACAACTCTGAAGAAATTTGTGCGCTCACCGGGAATTTTCTTCCTTACATTTTCTCCACCACTACTGTAGGAACACGGAGGAGAGTACTTGGCAAGTTTGGCTGTGTCATTTTTCAGTGGCTTTGGTGTCACTGGAACTGACAAGCCCCTCATCCTGCTTGACAGGAACAGCCACGAGGACTTCTTGAAGTGAGTCTGCAATACAGGCCAGGCAAAGCTCCTCATTTTCCTTTTCACACCAGTAATAGCTCTGAACGCGCTACAACTGCATGTCTGCCCTGTGCAAAGTTTTTGCTTAAACACTCCTGCAACGACGATTTGACTCATCTCTGCAAAATGAGGTTTTAAACACATTCATAAGAAAACCTATCACAAAAATTATATAAATGAGTTTTCTTAATGCTTGACAATGTTTTTAACCACATCAGTGTAAAATCTTTATCTTGTCTAGCAAGGTTAAGTCCAACTCAGACACTCAAGACTGCACAAATGACTGCTGCCAGTCAAGAGGCCAAAGCATCAAATCTCTGCAAGTGCAGGCACAATCGCTCGTAATCATCTAATAACTTCAAGGCAAACAATAAAATTGTTTCACTTCCCCACAGCCTTTACTCAAGCATCTCCCTGAAACTTCGCTGGAATCTGGACTACTGTCACTATTTCATTTTCAAAGAATCTTCCTTTCACCTCCATCGCCAACAGATTTCCTGCTCCCCTCAATGCCCTTTTTTGTTGTGTTTTGTTTGTTTGTTTGTTTAAAAACCCCAAACAACAATATACTAAAAAACTGCCAGGTCAGAGAGCCCTCTCACCTTGTACTACTTATTCTGTAAATATGTACACAAGAAATTGAAAATATACTGTGCAGTGAGGGTAGCACATTACATACATACTATAGGGAAAATCCATGAATAGAAAACTTACTCTGAAGAGAAGCAAGTGAAAAGAATCTCAAAAGCAGATCAAGTCCGGCTCAACCAAGAAATACAACAATTTTAACTTTAGCAGAGATATGGAGTGGCCATAAATACTTATTAATGAGGGTTTTAATGGGATCTGTGGTCCTAACTCTTTCAAACTGTTAAAAAAAATACATCTCTGAACGTCAATTGTGCCAAAATCTTTAAGAATTTTACATTTGCTCTGCTTATACAAAGCCCAGACATTCCTACAACCATCCATTCCCTTTGCTCATAAATATTTATCTAGTTGGAGCCAAGTGCATAAATGAACCTTCCGTCCCGCTTATGGCTGTTCTCCCTTTAATCCTTAATCCCTTTGCTCTATCTTTCTTGTCTCTAACCTGCAGAGGCCTCTGACTGTTTGCATTTAATTCTTCTTACACATGCCCTGGAGCATAAATGGCTTGTCAGGTTAAAGATAAAGCAAACACGTACTGCCACCACTAGAGTAACCAGCCTTTTTGATAGCAGAGCACCTGCAGCCAAGGCAGGCCAGGTAATGGAAGACCGAATGAATAAGTGATTCAGCTGAGATCTCCCCGCTCCGCAAATACACAGACTTTTCTAGGACAAACCTCTTGCCTGCTACTCAGGCTCACGAATTCTGAAGGTGGTCTCCTTCCTCTTTTTAATCAAACACAGCAACTCCAGGGATAGCACAGCCAGAGATGAGCCAGAGAGATTATCTCTAAATTGCATTGTGAACAACAGTGCAAGCAGAGCAGGGAAGGGAAGGGAAAGGTATAGTATCTATGCCAAAGAGGTCAGCAATGAGAGCCTTGAAGCCATCGAGAAATGAGAACGACCTGGACAGTGTTTTATCACTACAGGCAGAAAGGTCAAGTCAGGGGAAGCACTTGGAAGAAAGAAACATTAGTATTTAGACTTGGAGAGGGTCCGCGGAACAAAAAGACAAGGGTTTGTCAGAGTCAAGAGCTTTGGTTCCTTAACAAGTCCTTTCCATTTTCCTTCGGAGCCGTGTTTCCAACCACAAAGCCTTCTACTTTTTGGAGCTACACTTGAAATTAGTCCTCAATTTTAGACAAAAAGCACCAATGAAATCCCAACACGGTTATCTTCCGTGAGTAACAAACACCTCTCATTACTGCCGAGGACTTCAGGACTATCCACCTTCACTCCCTGAAAAGCCTTCCCTTCACTTTAAGCAATGCACTAGCTGTGAAGTCTGCCAGCTAGAGCTGCTGCTGCCCCTGGAAATCTGACAGACCACTGCCCAAGGCAACTCCGTGGGATGATGCTGCCAAAAAAAAAGTTGCCAAGGCCCTGCCCACACTCATTCCTGGGACTAGGAGAGCATGGATTTTTTTAATGGGTGTTTTCTTTCTGTTGTTCTTTCCAATCAACTTATTACTGTTCCTTCAGAACAGAAAAATTTAAGGTTTTGGAAAACGAATCTAAGCATGCAACTGCATCATCTGGCAGATTAGGCATTTAACTGCAAGGATAACATCACATAAATCACCGCATGAGCCTGCTGAAGCACAATGTTTCCACCCTGCTTCTATCCTGAAATGTCAGATTGCTGAAAAATGTATCAGGTTTTGACATAATTTGGAAAATATTCATCCTTATTTCTTTCAAAAATCCTCCCTTAAATCAACCTCCCCACCTCAGCCACAGAGAACACCAACAAAAACAATGAAAAAGAGAAGGAAAAGTGGTGATCAAAACAGAATTAAGTGAAACCCCTTAAACTGCAAGAGTCAGCCCGAGAGCTCTCAAGCAGAGATCTGGAGTAAGCGCACACTGTTGATTCTTTGATACAATTAACATTGTTTGTCTTAACATCAGTGAAAACAGGCTTTTGCCTGCTAGCAAAATTTTTGGCTATGCACACTACTGTTTACTTGAAGGAAAGGCTAAAGAGCCAACTGAAGCTTTTTTCTGTTGTGAAAATTTCAAATGCTGTGGAAGTGCATCAGTTTATGAGCAAACCTTGCTAATCGACACATACCAAGCATATCCCTTAAAAAAAAAAAATAAACAGAACCCCAGAAAACCAAACCTGATATAATTGTTTTCTTACAACATTTCCCAAATACTTTCAACAAAGCACACAACTGTCGTTCAACATATACTTACTGAAGTCTTTTTAAAGCATTATGAAAACGTATCGATGTACCTACATCCACTATTGTATATTTACATGGCTTCTTGGAAACCTTAGCCCTGCATAAATAAATACTCAAAAAATGCCCGATTTTGGCACAAATACTTCCTGCTATTTCAGCTGCTACAGGCAGACGAAGCTGTGATCCCTCGCTAGCAGGTAGCGGGGAGGAACAGCGAGGTGATGCCCAGAACAGGTAAGGCGAAGGCTCCAGGGAACTCAGCAGTCTGGCAGATACCTGCTGGAGCAGGAGGGGGTATGTTCTTCTGACTGCTGGAACAAATCCACTAAAAACTGCTAGAGGTGACCCAAATATCTCTCTGTACTCCCCAAACTTAGGAGAAGACCTAGATTTAAAACTGCTAAGTTTTAACTAACTCTTCCTTGGGTTTTTTTTTTTTTTTTTTTTCATTTGATAGCTGCTTCCTATTTAAAGGTGCAGATTCAGGACTAGAGAAATGAGGGTGAGTAAAGTCACTGCGAGCTTAGTCACTGGATCAAGCCCTGCCTCAAATCCGAGACCAACGGGCAGCGTGAGAACCCCAGCAGCACCGACTGCAAGTTGCAGCAACTGTTTAACAGGGAGAAGCAGCAGGTTTTATTTACAGAGGCAGGACCTGCATAGAGAGAGATTCTAAGAGTTGATAATTTGGAAAAGAAAAGTACACAGAAAAGTTTACTGGGACTTTGGAATTGGCCTTTTTTCTTTAATACAATATTTGAAGCTACCCATAACAAATATTTAAAAAAAAAAAAGGGAGTGCCACCCAAACCTTATAAAAACCCTTGATTCACACAACTAAGCAGCTGCTAAATCCTCTAGTATTTCCTAACCGGGTAAATGCAAAGCGTTAACTACTCTGTCCCTCACCTCAGCTAGCTGATCTGGGAGTTGGGCAAGTTCAAGCCTCCTCTCACATAGCCAGGGACAAAGTCTGGTGTGTGGGTTTTTTGTTTGGTTTCTTTTTTTGCATTATTTTTTCAGATAAAGGTACTTTTTAAAAACACATTGCCAATATCCCCACTGAGCATCCTCTCACTGACACTTCATTCCAGGCTGAAGCAACCTGAACGCAGCACAGTTACAAATGCACAGGAAAAAGCATCTACTGCTTTAACTACTCTCCCCGATTGGTTATTAAAACTTCCAAAAGCTGAGAACACAGAGGTCCCAGGACACTGCCTGCCCACTGGTGCAGCCAGTCTTCATGTGTTTAGACACTCTGCTTTCCACTTCGTGCCTCCACCAGCTGCTTTCATTTAGATGCAGGTCACATTCACACAGAGCAGAAAGCATTGCAAACCCGTACAAATCGCTAACATGGGAATTCAGGTCCTTGAAACTCATGCACTGCAGCCAATGGCCAGTCTATCATTCCTCCAATAAATCTTTAAATAATAATAATAATACTGCTATTAATAAACAAAGTGCCTTTCTTTTTCAGTACAGGTTCCTGATGCCTAAGATAAAATTAAAAAATCTATAGCAAAGTTATTTTTTTTTTAACAGATTGAAAATCTATTAAGCGGCCATAAAATACAAAAGTTCAGTGGTCTGAGGAGTCATGAATTTCTTGTCACACTTCATACATGCTTGCAACTTTTCAGAAGTGGGGGAAAGAAATTTGGGGAAGAGCATCAGTTAAAACTGGTTTCCAATGGCAGATCAGAGAGGACACAGGCAGCAGCAGAGAAACATATGTTTGAACCCCAGCCAAAAATCTGGCTTCCTTAAGTGTAGGATGACAAGCCTCTTGTAGTGGTAATAGCAGGCTGAAAAGTGGGGGTGGAAAATTCCCCCTGCTCATGCAGAAGGCAAATTCTGTAACATCTACCTAACAGTATTTAAGTCAGAACAGCTGGGGTTTGGAGAAAGCCACCAAAATGACCCATTAAAGACAGCCAAAAGCTTGACACTTTATGCACTGTCTCTTCACTCACCACTGCTTTGGGTGATATTTGGTAAAACAGCAAATAACACATCGGTGTCAAAAACCCTAGAGCACTTTGCAGGACGTACACCCATGCGTTACACGGTTGAGCGCTGATAAATGTCTATGCCTTTGTTATCTTACATTAACTTTTCCATGGAATTGGGCATATGAAAATTGATGGTGATCAAAAGTTAATTACAGTGTTTCTGTCAAAAATCAAAAAAGCAAAACGTGACTTTCAGTTTGGGTGTTCCTTTCACTAAACTACTCAGCTATTTCCAGCAAGTGAGACTCCAAAGGAATAGCATTTGCTCTTAGCAGGATGATGGTCTGTTCTGTTCTATCCATGGTTCAGAGCGGACTAATAGTACCAGCCTAGAGCTGAAAAACACTGCTCTGATAGCCGTTCTGCTGCTGCCAACAACAGAAATTCCGGGTGCACCCGAGTACTAGAAAAGTGCATAGTCACAAAGATAATAAAAAATTATCCCAGGCAAAAAACAACCCCCCACAAGAGAGACACAGATGCAAGTTCCAGTGTTTCAGATGGCAGCAACTACAATTCCCCATCTACAGGGAGCCAACACAAACTTTTGGCTGAGGCCATGTCCCAGGTCCATAGACTTCGTAAAAGTGACTGCTTTGCTTTTTTCACTGCTGCATGTCCTCCTCCTTGAAACAGATTATGCTGATTAACAGTTTTGTGTCATTTGATGAAAAGATACCCTAGGAACTGGCTTGCATAGCTGTTTATACAGCAGCAAATACCATATTTGCGGAGTACAAGTGAGCAGAAAGACATCTGCTTGCTTGACTTCAGTAGGTACAAGTGGCTCATTCTTCAGGCCATGCTTGAGCGTTCATTGCCTGAACTGCCTTGTCTCGGATGGTTGAATCCAATCCGCTCCCTTTTTGCATATCAAAGAACTGATTTTAGGAGGATTGCAGGCAATGCTCAGAGGCTGCTGCCCAAGGTTTCTAAGATGCTCCTTTGCACCTGCACAAAGCTTATCAACTTCACTTCTGCTACAACTGAACAGGAATAGATTCCATACTCCAGAGGTTTTTAGCTGCTCACCAGCTTTGGTACCACTCCCCCATTCACCCAATATTTGAAGGGACTTCAGAGCAAAAATAGCCACAGTTCTTTTATGAAAAATTAGTGGATTACAGCCACCACTCCAGCCCTGAGATCGCAGCTGTCATGGATTAGCACCCTTAAAAAAACCTCACTGAAAGCCTAGAACAAGCAGCTACTCAGGTAGCATCCCAAGGAGAGCGCGCCGCTGCTCTGTGCGATGGATGACTGAGCAAGGGACAGAGCTGTCTCACAAGCTGCCGGGAGCCTGCTTCCCTGCCTGTGCCTTTCTGTTTCATAAGCCTGACCCACCTTGAACAGGAAAATATGCCTTGTTAAATACCAACAAGATATCAGCCCACTATTACCTGGAAGCTGCTGCTTTGTGCTCCTTGAAGAACAAGCAGCATCGATCGTTATCTACATTTCAAGATTGCCCCAGAAGCAGACAAATTCTCCAGAGAGAAAGACTTTGTTTTCATGTTAGCACTTGTGGATGTAAACAAGCAAAAGGAGAGAAATGCAGAATTTGTATTATTTCTAGACAGCAAAGCTTTCCAAAGTGTCAGCAGTTCTGGTTTTGTACATTGTTTTAAAGAAAAAATAAAAAAAGCAAGCAAGCCGTAACATGTTGTTTCTTGGTCTCAGTGAAAACACTCATGCAAAACGAGACCAGAACTAAGCTTGTCAGTGGTGTTCCTCCACCCAAAAGGTGACCAAATTGAAGCCTGAAACTTAGGTTTTCATAAAGTAGCGTTCTCCAGAACTGCCAATTCCCACTACTTCAAATGAGAGCAGCTTTGACAAAGAAAATGCTATTCTGCTTTCCTAGTTAGTCAGAGCTACTATTCTATTAAGAGAAACTGTTTTTCTTAAATTAAGACTGTTTAGGTTCCTTGATGTTTGTCTGTAACCGAAGGGAATGCAAAGAGCACATGGGCGAGGGGTAAGAGCGCGACTATTTACCAGGAGGGTTTTTTCTTTAATTTTTTTTCCCCTGACACCAAGGAAGTAGCTCTAGGTGCAAAAACCGTACATGAACTGATTGTTAGAGGGTCCACCTGCTCAAGACCAGTGCAAGGCAAGGTAACTTACTCCTCATTTTTTGGGTGCGTTTTTCTTTTTAAACACTGCGACATTTCATGTGAATTTCAGCTCGCGAAGCTAGTGTGCATGCTCAACTGCTGAATAATCCATGGATTTAAATGTCCCTAAATACACAGTAAAAAGATGGATTACCCATTAGGATAAAATAATATACACAAGCCCCTAAATACATATGTACACTGTAATACACATTTTAAATAGTCGCTGTGTGTGAATTTAAATGATAATATGCATGCTAAAAAGTTTCAAAAGACATCTTTACAAAGCAGCCATTACCACTGTGTAAATAATACATCATTTAAAATAAATTCCCTGAACTCCCATGAAAGGTTCTTTTTTGGTCAACATAAAAAGAGTAAGAGAAATGAACAAATATCTAAAATACAAATGGTATTATGGGTTCAGTTTAAATCCATAACAGAGTGCACCTGTGAGGAGAGGGGATTATTTAGTTCCTAACACAGTCTATTTCGTATTCCTTTACTTTTGCCCAGAAACTTGCAAAAAATAGAGGGCCCAATGGATTAATAAAATAATGATTTACAGTTTTGCAAACTGTGACTTCTTGCCGATTTTCCAGTGGACACCTTAAGAATGCTCATATACATCCACTGCTCTACAGCACACACAAACTTGCTTTTCTTATTCAACTTTCATGGACCCTTAATAATTATGCACAGACTCTAGACCAAAAAGGCTAAAACCTTCCTTCCAGATACAGAGACAGCACTGCATGGAAGAAACAGAATCCGCACCGCTGCCTGGCAAAAACAGAAACCAGTGCTTTGGAGGATGTGAGCTTTGATCAAGAAGGCTTCGGAGGGTGTGATAGTTGAGAGACCAGTTTTAGGAGAGCGAAACAGCTATGCAGAACAGGAAAGTCTTAAACGTGATTGACTATGTTTTACAACTTTTTAAACTCCAGTTTTCAATACAGTTTGTTTGGCATACACAGTTTTGGCAAGACTAAATTTGGTATAATACACTAGAGTTTGCTAGTAAAACTTATGTTACTGAGCACTGAGTAACAAGGTACTTTATAGTGATACTGCAACATACAACCAAATTCACACATGGATTGCACAGAGTTTGCACTACTAAATTCACCAATATACTTAAAGCCATATAACTAACCCACAGCAAACGTGCAAAGGAGTCAAGGACCTATCTTCCTCCTAAGGAATACTCACATGCCTCATCTGTAGGTACTGTTCTGAAAACCCCAGATCAAATTATTTCTTATGACATACCATCACTGAAAAGCACACATACTGTTAACTGATCCTAGCACACTTGTATTTGAAGCCATACCTTTATATGCTAATTCCCACATACATATCGAGCACAATGATATGCCATCAAGTACACCAAAATGACAAAATCATAGCCCTGCACCAAATACATGCAGGAAAGGGAAAATCCACTTTCATTCACTCTGCAGCAAGAAATGATCTCGATCACAAGGGGTGACAGACACAGGAGCAGTTACAGATAAGCAGCTCTGCTGCCACTGAAAGGGGGTCCCTTTGGTTGTTTTGTACCATGACATGTACTAAGCCTTTCTCTCCTGACTTGGCCACCTCCCACACGGCCCAGTCCTTTCCCTCTTCTTCCAAATAGGCAAGAAAAAAAAAACCAAAACAAAACCACCAGGTTTCTCTCTTCCAGGGACAAGAAAACAGTGCCTTAGGGGACAGAAATAGATGGAGCTGTTCGAACAGGATCCTGGATCCCGCGCAGCTCAGCTCTTGCTTCAGAGGAGCTTCCGCAGGGTTCAAAACTTCAGGACTGGCCCCAGGATCCTGACAAAACCCCAGCCACAAGTGGCATGTGCTTTTCCAAGTCAAGATGTCACTTGCCTGGACACGTGCCTGTGCCAGCTGTTCCTGCTGAAAGCTTAAGCCTGCAACTGTTTTGCTTCATTTTCCTGGCTGCTCTCAAGTTAGTTTTTGATTCTGCCTTTCCAAAAGTGGTTTAAAGGAGAACAAAACCAATAAAAGCACACAAGAGCTGATACACCTTCCTCCCTGTGAAGCTAAAGAGTGAAGGCACACCTTTATTCTAAGCAATCCCTATCACAGTCTGCACACTAAAATTTTTAAGCTACATGCCAAGTCTTGCTCCTGCAGTGGAACTCCAGCCTTCGCCCTGCACCCTATGCTTGCTGTCAACACCTGCATGTCCCACTCCCTCTTTTGCTCTCCCAGGAGTCACTCCCATTTCCCATGGGTTTACGGCGGGAGCAGGGGAGCTGCACTCGCCCCAGGATCAGCGTTAATTGCCAAGTGCTCCCCAACAGGCTCCAGCACCCAAGAGCTGGGTGGGGAGAGAGCAGAACCCAGCCCACTAATAAAGGCCCTATTGCCATGGCTAACCAAGGATGCACTGCCGGCTGCACAGGCAAGACAGATTCGTCTAAACCACGTATTAATATAATTCGGCCTAATATTTCGCAATTGATTTTTTTTTTTGAAGTTGAGCTAGCTTCATTCCTCAGCCAGAGAAAGCCTTGTGTTCTCAAAAGGCAATGTTGAAAAGAAAAAACAACAAAAAACACACCCAAAGACCCAGTGAATTTGGAGCGTGGCAATAGGAAAAACTGATGCATACCGTCTGCTCAGCAAATTATTTTCCACATGACATTTCCCCCCGCCCTTCCCTGAAGATTCCCATTCAGCCTGCTGCTATTCGGATTACCGGAGAAGCCAGGAGCCCTGTTCGAGGACGCGGTCCCTGCCGTGCTCTCAGCCACACGGCCAGGATGACGCAGCCGTCTGGGCTTCTGCAGCCAGCCCTCCGACACGGGGGACAGAGCCACCCACTGCTTTGTTCATAAAAAGCACATATTTACATCCCTAAGCAAACTCTTTAGAACATATTCGCCCACACAGCGCTGCTGAGAGGCACGCAAGAAAGCGATTTTAAGAGCTCTTTAAACTGGAATGTAGACATATCAAAGGTGAGCTCCGGTTTTAGATTCAATAAGCTCCACTCTTTGCTCTTGACAGTTTGGCCTGAAACAATCCCACGCAATTCCTCTAAGCCAAGCCCCCTTACTTTATGACATCTTGCTTCAAACTGATAAAGGTTGTGGAAACTCAGAGCTTCACTCAGGGCTCATTCCAGGGGGAACAATCAGCTTTTGAAGACAGTATTTTTCTGGGCTTTGGTTTAAAATCGTTTGCCAAGTTTTTCATTAGCATGTGCTTGGGGCGGGAGGCCGGGGATAGAGCATCTTTGGTGTTTCTGCTGGTGTCTTGGGAACAAGCTGCTCGCCCAGCTTGAGCGGAAAGGCTAAGCTGCTGGATGAAGACAGCAAAAGGCCTCTGCAACACGGAAGACAAATTCTGCACCTTCTGTCAGTACTAGCATGGAAAAAGTGAAACCTTTCTTAGGAGTGTAAGGATAAATGCAGAACAAACAGTTACAAATGAGATTAAAAAGAGTAAAAGGAAAAACAGTTGCCTTAAACCTTCACCTATAGTAGATCATGAGCTTCAGCAATATTTTTCCATCTCAAGCTACCCTAACTTTATTTATAAACAAAATTATAATATTCATCACTCATACCCTAAATATTAATGCATATGCATCTAATACTGTGACACCACAATACACAGAAGTTGATTCTTTTGGTAAAGTGACATTCCCCAGGAAATTCACATTGTGATCAGTTTCTGTTTTCTTTGTTTTCTTACTCAAGTTTAATAACAACCTTGTGTAATTTAACCTAAAAAAAAAAAGGCAACAAAAATTTGGTAAATGAACTGAAAAAAATCATTAAGGGGATTTCTAAATCCCTGTTTAATGAAGCATAATAGATTGGGTTGTTTCTGGTTCGGTTTTTTTTTGTAAGGTAACAGTGAGTTTTGGTGTTTACAGTTTTTCTATTGTTTCTGTAATTTTTAATACAACAAGGGTTTGCACAGAAAATTCAGACTCCTACAGCATTCAAATTACTACTCAACCTTATTAAAAGCTGAAGTGCAGGTGCCTCACTTCCTCTCACCGTGTGCCCCGTCCAGGTCTGCCTGGCTCAGGAGGTGGGTGAGGACAGCAGGAGGCTGAGCCCTCTCTCAGAGAGCGGCTGCTGCTGCTTCTGCTTAACAAGAAACCCTGAAAAACACTTTATTCCCTCCCTCTACCTTAGTGTAGTCCTTCAATTAATGTCTTTGCAGGCAGGTCAGAAGAAGAGAGTTATCTGAAGACATCAAGCATATCAGAGCAATTCTGGAAGAGGAAAGAAGAGTCTCACAGCTAAAAGACCTTAAGAGACCTGAAATTGGTTTGGGTCACCAGTTTTCATTAAGAGGTGATGGGACAGGGATGTTGCCCACTGTCACACATCTTTCTATGCGTATTATTGAAAAAAATTTAAAAAGCATACTTTAAATATTATATACTTCTGTAATGCAAAACTCAAGACAGTTTCCGGAGCCAGAACTAGTAAGTTGATAAAACTAATAAATCATAAATAGGCTGAATTTCCAGCCTGTAGGAGAACAATTATGATATTCACATTTTCCATGAAGACAGGAATTTGCCATCTTTCCTTTCCAACAATTTTAACTTTTATTCGCTGTTGGAAAAAGTTGCACTCCTACTGTCAGTCTTGGGCATCAAAAATTAACTTGCTGGTTTTGCTTTTTACAGCAAGCGTTTCAATGAATGCTTCCCTCTTTGGAGATGGAGAGCGCATAAGAAACTCGCTTGATTCAAAGCTTTTCTTGTGCTGCTTTTCTTTATCCCTAGAGTAACGTATTGGTTTTTTAAGCAAAGCAAACAGTGAGGATTTAGTAGAATAGAATTTCTTTTGTTTTATTGCTCCATTAATTTTATTTATGTTCAAATATGTTGCTTTTATCAATTTGGTATGAGGGAGAGATGCATCAGGAGGAAGAAACATGACTGCACTTCAAAATGAGGTATTGGGCCGAACAGGAGCAGGAGATGCCTGAACCACCTTAGACAATCAGTCATATTAATACAATGCAGTTTTGATAGGTAGCAATTACAGGGTAATAGATAGTCCAAGCATTATTCAGAAGTCTACTGTAACTATACATTCAGAACTCTGCCTTTACATTCCTTCCTCCAGATATACATGCAAGATGCCATTATTTAAAATGAGAGGGGAAAAAAAAATCCTTTCTTAGCAGTACATTTTGAATTTTCTAGTCTGTCTCTCTTAAAAGTCTGCTGCTGCAGAAAAAACCACCGGTTTCCCCAGATTTCTCTCTCTGTAGTGTTATTTTTGATTACTCAACTGTGCCTTGGTCAGCAAAGCAATAAATACTCATAAGGAATTGTAACTATTAACACCTCACCAAAACCTAATTAAACACTAACTAAAAAAATGTCCAGAATGAAACAGACGCTCTTGCTAACTGAACCCACTACACAGTACACTTCTGGGTGAACGTGCTGCCATCAAGTTTTCTCACATGATACAAAGGACAAGGTTTTTTTTTTAAGGCAGCATTCTTGACAGCATGAATCGGATAGAAAAGAAGAAAAAGCAGAGCACCTAGCTACAAGAAATGAATGATGACGGAGACCCTGAAAAAGGCCTTTCCTAATGACAAGATATTACTGCACAGGTTAATGAAAACCAAATACCAATTTAACATGCTAACCTTTGAGCAAATTGAGTTCAACTAATCAAGAGCCCTCCAAAAGGGTATTTTGAACTAAGAGAAAAGACTGAAAAAATCATTTACATAAGATAGCTGGTAATGGTGCATTTAATGGCATTGGTGATAGAGAATTATACTAAGGAAATGAACACATCATGTATGACCTACTCCCTAAAGCATTTAATAGGACGTCTCTGAAGAGCGAAATTCTACCCATTGGCAGTGAAGCACAATTCCCATTAACAACCAAGGCAATAACAGACTCTTCCCCAGGACACCCCTCCCACAGAATTTTAAACAGAAATTATATCTACCATCCAAGCTTAGACTGGACAACTTCACTGCATACAGGGCTCTCTACATCAATTTTGATAGCCAAAGGACAGTCCACCTCTGCTTCAGATCGTGCATTCCCCCCTCCTCCGGCAGAGAAGAATATTTGTTACCCATGATCTGCTACTTCTTTATGGACTTGGTAGGAGGATGTGACACCAATCTCAGAGCACCTCTGCCAGTAGACTACTGGATAAGTAAATCCTCATATGTTTCTTTTTAAAAGATTACCCTGGCAAACATACTTAGAAAAAATCCTGGGTTTGTGCAGGTATACATGCAAGGCGGTGTACACACCTGCCCTCACCTTGTCCCAAGCACTGACAGAAACTGTATTTTTGGTGGCTGTTTAGCATGGCTCAAGTACAAGAACACAAATCTCCTTCATCCCACTCTAAAACTGAAGGCAGTACAATTCTTAGAAATTTATCCATACAGCTAAATGAAAAGTGGTATTATCCTACGTAACAAAAGTCTAACTCCCATAAAGGTGAATAGATGCAACTGGCTTTCCAGCCCCGATGCGCACCCAGAGATATGGCACTAAGGTTCTCCCTCTGCTGTTTTCCTCACTCCCCCACCAAATCACGCAGCCCCCCCAAAACAGATGTGAAAGTCTGCTTCCCACCACCACCTCCGCAGTCCCCAGCTAAGCACCACACCTGTGATTTATCACTTACCCCTCGCACCGTGGCAACTGCGACCTACATACCCTTGTTCGTCAAACAAAACAGCATCAAATTACATAGTTGGGAATGCATCCAGCAGCTCATAACAAGTCCAGGTCTTAATAGATGCAAGATGTTAACATTACAATAAAATCATGGCACATCATTAGGAAATACATTTTAGAAGAATATTAAGCTCTATGATATATTATCTTTGATAACATTAGGTAACGCAGCCTTTACCCCAGCCTTTTTGAGGAGGACAGAGGATCAGGCATTTCTCCCCTGAAGATTTCTAACATAGCAGGGAATAGCTGGCAACCTACTAATGCTTGCTTTGGCAAAGCATCTAATGCTGCTGGTTTGTGCATTTGCTAATATTTTCAAACTCCTTAAAAATGACCTAACGCACCAGGCACCTTTGCCTTCACTCGCACATCAGTGTTTTCTTCAAGCACTCTTCAAACAGTCTTGCCAGATAACTAACTGCCCAGTGGAAAGACAAGACTGTCATCTAAACGAACATTCAAACATGATTACTGGAAATAATCTGTACAAATATAAGGGAGGCAACTGCAACTAAGCACACTTAGTAAGACAACATGAGGCCTTTGGGTAAAAGAATGCATCAATGAACAGGCCCCCTAAACCTGCAACAACAGCACTTCAGATACTCCTCCCAGGAGGCATGGTCACCGTGCTTCCAGTGACACTCCTGACTAGGGTTGTGCTTACTACATTTTAAGCCTTTAATAAATTGGATTATATTTTTTTTTTAAAATGTCATCTGCTGACTGCCACTTTGGAGAAGTACTGAACTATTATAACAGCCACCTAATGGACGCACTTTAGCGCTTTCTTGAATTAAAGACAGATATTCAGAAAAGCCATCAAAAAAAGATGCTAGTCACAGGTACATTAAACTACTTAAATCTCCTTCTTACATTTCAATGTATCACACTAATTTTATGAGTCAGATATCCTCCTCTCTTTTAGTTCAGCTAAAGTTTAAGTAGTGTGATCCGTGCTGGCTGCACTGAAAGCACTAACCTAAGATTTTTGGCTAACAGCTGCCCTTCAATCCTTTCATTCTTCTCTTCATTACTCATTCCTGTTTCACTGTCTGAACAATAAGAAACACATTATGAATCTAAGGTTTTCCGGTACTGGGAACTCTTAAATTCTTTTGAAAAAAGATCCCATGGAAATTTGCCTGCATCTAATAAGAGATCTAAACCTTTTGTGAAACTGTACCTTGCAGTTAAGGGATTCCATAATTAAAATATAATTACTCAGCCATATAATGTGCCAAATTACGGAGAATGATTATTTGTTAAACTACAGATAAAGAGAAGGATGAATAAATCTGGAGCCACAGATAAAACCAATTAAACGAAAGTCCTTCCTTCCCCTCAGCATTCTTCTAAGACTTGGGAGACCATCTCTGTATCCAGTACTAGTTTACATGCACAACTGCTGTGATAAAACTCTTACACTATATACATAGCATAAATCCCAGTAGTAAATAATTCAGTACAAGAAACGGCTGCAAAGAGGGACAGCTGGTGCTGACAACACTATCAGCGTCTTTGCTACTACATGACATACAGTCAGTTATGAGTGGGGTAAGATTATGGAGAAGACAACACAAATTCCAGGTTAAGCCTGGAGCTGTTAAGGGATTTCACTTATTACTTGAATAAGAGCCAGCATCCTTTAAAGCAGCATTCAAAATGAAACTACCTGTCTTGAAAATACAGTGAGAAGGTCTCTGCATACAAATTCAAAGCACACTAACAGAACACCTAAAACATGCAGAGAAAGATGACATTCCTCTTTGTTTGGTGTAAATCCTAAAACTTGGTTATTGCAAAGAATATAATTTGACTAACAAATTCAGTCAAACCTACCTTATAATACATGGAAGGATACACCAGAGGGTAGGAACCCACCTGGGCAACCTTGGTGCCCTGCCAAGCAGGCAGCCCTGCTGGAGTCAGTACCACAGGCACCTCCTGGCCCAGCACATCAGCAGCTTCTCCTAAAAGCAGCTGCCTGCCCTCAAAGTTACACCAGGCCTCAGCAGAGTGATGACATACAGGAAAGCTCAGCAGAAACAATAAGGAATGATAAGAACAAAAGCTTTAAAAACAGTCCCAGAGGAAGCACTTACTTCAAATTAAAAGCCACGCACAGTCTCTCTGCCACATGGATTAAATCATCACCCATAAGTTGTTCTGCTTTTCCAATTCATGGATTTCAACCCATAAAAGAGCCTTCCCACATGTCCATCTAGAATTAGAGTTTTTATTGGACTACCTTGTAAGCGCACCTTGATTTTTTTCCCTACTCCCCAGAGCTCAGGAAGTCACAAAGAGAAACCGTCAGTGTTGGTACTTGCTCATGCAACACGCAAAGCTTTTCCTCACCCCTGAGAACGCCGACTCACCAGTTCTTGCAACTGCAAACAAAACCAGAGCTGAGGTCACCTGCTTTTCTCTGCCCCTTCAATACACAACAGCACGATTCCTGCCTCCATACATCTCCAGCAGTGCACAACCCAACCATAAATTGAAGAGTGATCTGTAAGAATAGCATTATTATTCTGTAAGGCATAGATAAAAATCAAGAAAGAAATGAGGTAAACTGCGCAGAGAACACAGCTAGTGACAGATTAGGGATCCACCACCTTAATTAGTACCAATAATTACATTCTCTTTCAAATAAACTGAAGTGTAAGAGATACTAATGTCATCTTTTCCTGCACAATAATATAATATTGACTTTTTAAACAAAAGAAAGTACACTGTCTGACCAAGTCAGAAGATGAATTATAGCCATTGTAGAGGCCCTGACTGTAACATCGCGCCACGCTGCTCTCATTATGGCAAATTTAAATAAAGATAAATCCAGTCAATGTAATCTTTCAACTGAGATATGAGATTGGTAATCAATGGAAAAGGTTCCTGGTCTCAGCACCTGACCCAGATGCCTAATGGCAATATTTATCTAGTTTACAGAAGTGCTAAACAAAACAAAAACATTATGTAAAATATTATGTCTGTAAACTACAAAGCTCTACTAATATCACTGCTTTTAAAGACATTGACTCGTCAATATTTACTTTTTAGATATTACACTGACATTTTAATTTGACAAAACCTACAGCAGACTCCCCCCAAATCCAAATTTGTGTTATCAAAACATTGATCTAACAGTGATACAAAGTTTCACAGACACTTTCAAAGTGGATAAAGAAGTAACTTTGACAATAAATGTTCAAACTATCCAGATGAAAACAATATCAAAAACCCCACTGAAAGCAAAGAACCCCACCCTTAAATTACTATCACAGGAATGAAAATCTGCTGGTGCCGTACCCATTAGCCACTGGGCTTCCACAGTACCCGTGTGGGCTGACTCACAGCCACCTCCCTGACATCCACAGCTGCAGGACAATCCCCTGGGGCTGGGGGGCAGGAGTGGTTTTGCCCTTCCTTACAGACCCCCCCCACTGCTGGAGTCACACAGCCAGAGCCCGACAGCCCTATAAAAACGTGTGTTAAACCTCCATTGCTATGGAAAATTAAAAGCAATTTATAAAACCATATTTAAAAGTGGTGACCATTGCCAATTTCCCACAGTTGAGACCAGCAGCAGACCCAGAACCACTAAAGATTTGCTTCAAAAGCACAGATTCTTGTTTTCAGAAAATAATCACATCTTCAATACTTACAAACAGCATGGGACACATTGTAAAATGCTGAATAGCTTTCCAGTTACTTCTAAAGGACCTTAGAAAAATTCATGTATCCAGGGCCATAAAAACACACTTCTCATCGTTCTGGTTAGAACATCATCAAAATACCATTTGCCTTTTTATAAGGCCAATTAGCCCTCAGATTCCTCTAACGACTCTCGCTTTTTCTGGTTGGTATCAGAAATCATTAGATTTAGACTTGATGCATTTCAGAAGGAAACCAGAATGGCTGAATTTCTGTATTTATTAATACTGAATAAAGACACTGGCACCTCAGAAGCACAGAGCTATGCAAGATTATCTGTTATCCTTATGCAGAAAGCATGTCGCCACTAAACGAGAATTGTATATATGATCAACTAAATTGCTGCTGAAACTCACATGACATTTAGATATTTTACTTAATGTGAGAAAAGCAGCACTACAAGCCAAAACAGTTAAATGTCTATTACACAACTTGTGCCATAATATAGTATCAAATTCAACAGCACTGAGGCACACCATCCAAGCTTGATTTATTGCAGCTAATTGCTAATTAGGGTTATTTTTGAAGCACTGCTGTTTGCATTGCACCAGATTTGCACTTGGGGAGAAAACAGGATTTACAAGGTCAGGATGAAGTTTAAACATTTGTACGCAGACTGCTTTGCTCCCCTCAGTATTGCTAAAAGGTCTTCGCAATCTGAAGACAACAGTATTTACACATGTGATGTTATTAAAACCGGGCACTCCCAACTTTGTATAAAGCAGTTATTAACATGCAAAAAATTCAAAGTAGGATTGCAACGGTTACCCAGACAACTTTCTAATTAAATAATGGCAGTAATATCACTACGCTTCCATGTACTACATTAAAAATTGAACAGTGCCTCGCTAATAATGCATTGTTTATTTGCATAATCTAAAGATCCTGGCTGCCAGTATCAGCTATGGACCATCACATCGTTAACCACCAACACGTAAACTCCGCATCCCCCCCGGCATGGCCACCAATTACGAAGATGAACACATCAGTAATTCACGGGGGCTCCTGTTTCAGGCTCCTGCCTATTATTAAGACTCATTTAAGCATTGTTAGTACTAGGATGATCCCGAAGATCAAAACTTGGCTCTTTCTTCCAGAAACCAAACCCCCACTCTAGACTACATTATCCCCAATTTTCTCATCAATCTTCTCATTCTCTAGGCGGATTTCTGTCTGGTGTTTTAGGCACCATGTCTGCAACCAACATACCATCATACTAACGAGAGCCCAAGCGACCAGTGCTGGATTCCCTGGTGGCTCTGCGATGTCTCTGCCAATACCCGACGCAGCTATATTCATCTGTACCGCAGGTGAGCTATGCTGACGCAAGGTATAAGGAAGGGAAGAGGACTAATCCACCTTCTAAAATTCAACTACAGCTGTCAGTAACTATAAAAGTAGACTGTCAGAGTGCTGCAAAACATAATCCCTTCAAAAATGAAGCCTCAGTATGGTTAGACAGATACAGGACACTAACACGCAGGCTGTACAGAATTAACTGACTATAGCAAGAAAGTATGAAGGCTGAGCGACCTCTAATCAAGAAAACATGATGTGCCTAGACTTAGCAAAGGTTCCTCTTGAATTATTACCTCAGTTCAGATTTATTTTTATGATTTCCTATAACTCTTCCCAAATCTTCTCTAATCATTAGCTGTATCAGCAGTTTGAGAGCCATATGAAAGATAGCACACTGTTATTTTTAATTTCAAGAGACCAATTGCATTTCCAAATATACTGCTAGCATAATCCAGTCAGGCTGTAGTTTCATAAATCCAGAGAGTTTTCCTGGCATGTTATCCCGGAGATGACGACAGCTAGTACAAAACCTCAGGGGAGGGGGGATACACAGCTTTGACTTCATGAACTGTAGCAAAGGGTCATGCTTAAACATTAAAAGAAGAAAGAAAAATGCGGTTCTTCCTATGCCTGCCCAAGGAGACAGTTCAGAAAACTTGCTTTTGGTAGGAATGAAGAACTTGAGTCATTCCCTTCTCCCTAGAAATATATTTGTAATTTGGAAGCATGCAGGAGACTGAGGGAGGTCCCAAAGCAGAGTGCTATGGAAACAGGACAAAGACACTTTTCCAGCCACAAAGCATGTACAGTACAGCATCGGCTCTTCCCTTACTGAAGGTACCTCGCTCCCAATTGTGTCTTAATGGGAAATGTATTTGCTTAAGTAGAAGGCTGCTGACCGGCCAGCAGTTCCTTCCTGTCCTCCGCTTTATTTTTAAAGGAAAGCCGCTCTTCTTCCTATCCTCCCCTGCCAGGCTTGTACAAGTACAAAAGGACCGCAGCACACGCCAAGGGTCAGACCTCTCCAGCACCAGTTGACAGGAAGGGGCTGGATACCACAAGCGTTGGTGTTTTCCTCCGTATCACACCACATACAATACAGTTACATTGCTATGTTGAATAGTCCCTCCCTAGTCAATACATGCTCTCAGAAAAAGTCTGGAATATAGCAAATTTGGCCTTCACAATATTAATGAGATGTTCTGCATCAGTCGCTTCAGCTATTTCAAATATTGATCAGGAGCTCAAGGCAGAGATCCACAAGCAGCTCCTCAACGGGCCATGCCTCACGCCAAGTCTCCACCACAACCACGCTGCCCGGCAATGGCTTTGGACACGCAGCCGCCGGCGGGAGCTGCAGTTCAGTGCTCCC
Organism: Rhinoptilus africanus; assembly: GCA_013400135.1. Classification (NCBI taxonomy): domain Eukaryota; kingdom Metazoa; phylum Chordata; class Aves; order Charadriiformes; family Glareolidae; genus Rhinoptilus; species Rhinoptilus africanus. Next base: position 871,240 of record VXBO01005579.1, read on the forward strand.
CCTGAAACGCACAGGATACGGGTTCAGCCCGCTCACTACACGGAGGAGACAGACTTAGTGATTATGTCTGACCTCAGGATCTCTCCAGAAAAAGAGTCTTTGAGGGAGTATTGGGAGATGGGATGGGTAGAGAAATACGTTGTAGGAAATAGTTAACTCTCTTGACTCAAGGTAAAAATCCAGCTCTGTTTGGAAGTTTTGAGTAGGCTCTTCCACTCACTCACTTTTGCTTATTCCACCCTGTTATCATGCACTGTTTTACCATTGCAGATACGGTCCTTGACACAGGCAGCACATGTTCATACAGCATCCAGCAGCATGGACCTTTTTTAAAATCTTGTGGGCATTGCCACAACTTAAGTGTTCAGACTCAGAGCAATTACTTCTAACTGCACTAATGAGACGAGCATGCTGTTTCTGTACTAAATGTATGCGTTATACACACATTTCATTTAACAACTATCTTGGCTGTGATGTAAATCCATCCCTACTTAATTTATGTTTGCACACATTTGGACTGAAAATTAAAATTAATAGAAAGCTAAAATAAATAAAAGAGCTCCCGCTGCTCTGTGTGAACGTTCAAGAAAGCCAAGAGCAGAAACACTTCATTCCCCCACAACCCAAGCACAGAGTTTGCCGATTCCCCATTACTAAACAGCCCTGTCAGACACCACGGATTGACTTGGTGGAGGGGGGCGACGTGAGGGGCGAGCAGAATAGAGGAATTTTCTCCATTCATCGGGCAGCCTTCCCCTATCCGTACAGAGTGGGGACTAATACACGTAAATCCCTGGTTCATCAAGAAGTGAATAGACCTTTTGTTGCAGTCTATTACAGTTATAAAGATTCTGGCCACGCTTCCCTTACCACCACCATCCCCTCCACCAAAATGAAAGGTAGAGCTTAAAAACATAGAAACAGATCAGGATTCAAAACACGCCGTAACAGCCCGGCTGCACCAAGAAGAAGAAGAAAAAAAAAACCTGCTGGCCCCCTTTTCAGGGCCTTACGACACCACTTTTGAGAAGTTTTGCTCAGGCAGCTGACATCCAGTTTTCGTCTTCTACTGCAGATGTGCGGCTTTCCTGCACAATAGGCGCCTGCAGCCCTGGCTCTCTTCCAGGTCCCACTGTGTGACAGTAACAAAAGGCGAAGCTGGAAGCCCTCAGCTACAGCACAGCTCTAAATGATTTAGTGACCACGGCGTCCAGACCTTGGCAGCAGCTGCTGCTTTAAAGGGACATTACCCAACGAGTCAGTAAACCACGGAGGCAGGCGGTTTTTCACACTAGATTTGAAAAGTTCTGTTCAAAACTTTTGAAAGGGTCCTGCCACGTTTCTTTAAAAACCCACGTCAGAGAGCAGGGAGATGGGAGAGAACAGAACAGGCAGGGATTGTCATTGGAAGTTGTTAGTGCAATACCACAAAGCCTAAAGGAGCATACGTTATAGACCATCCACATAGGGATCCCAAGGCACTCTGCAAACATCAGTGATGGAACCTTCCACCTCCATGGCCATGCGTTATTTTCACTGTTAGAAGAATAAAGCCCTGAGATTAAACTAGTGACCAGGACAACTTAAACCCAGGATGCTATGTGGACATCTTTTCTCCTAAGCACATGAAGAAAATTACCTCTTCACACATTAACATTGCACCACGTTATGAATTTCCATTTTCTTTGGTGCACCACGGAATACTGCTACAATGCTACAAACAGGCTTTGGCAGAGAATTTTACACTGATGCTATCTCTAGCTTGTGAAGGGGAGATGTTTATGAGCACCAGCATGCTCAGCATTGGACATAAATGCATACCATACCTTAATACATACTGCTCTTGGAGAAGTATGCTGTCAGTCCCCTGCCAAACTCCACAGTAGTTTTTCAGCACATATTCCAGAAAGTTATGGGCTAGAAGAGCTAGATGGGTTTTTTCTTTTTTACACAGTATAAGATCCAAACAAATACACAAATCCCTTCAAACCCCGTGAGATATTTTACTTCCTCTCCAAGCTGCAGAATAGCTGTGCTTTGCTACAAAAGCTCTCACATGCACCAGAGGATTAATAAACCAAGCTAGTGCAATCTTCTGAAAAAACCCAGTGAAAATGAGGAGTACCTTTGCTCAGCATTCAAGCCCTTTTGGCCCACCATTTCTTTTCTACCTTCCGAGAGCATACAGCATTGAGGCCCTGACACAAAATGGTTCCTTCTTTAGTTCAGCGAACAACATGTGCTGCCACCTTCTTTCTCTGAAGCCTCCTGCAGCCACCCTGGGTACAGTCCCACTACGTCCATGAGCTGCAATGGCAGCTCCAAACCTCCATCAGTGGGGCTCAAACAGAGGTGAGCACAGCTTCCACCCAGAGCTCAGCTCCCCTGCTTCAAACTGCCACCTCTGTACCCTCAGTACTGCCTCCGGGAACCCTGAAGGCAAGTGGAGGGCAAGTGATGGACCAAACAAATCACCAAGTGTCCAGTTGCAAAGAGAAATCAGTACCCAGCTGCGCTAAGTCACCAATTACTTAGTGCAAGAAATAAACAAGTCAATTCAAGTAAATTTAAAAAAAAAAAAAAAGATTTACATGAACAGTAACTACTGGGCAGCAAATACTCAAAATAATTTCTGTCAACAGAGCACTAATTAAGACGGATAAACACTTGTTTCGTTAATCTTCCTCCTCCTCCTCCCTCCAGAGTAATTTAGTTGCCCACAGGGAAAAAAACATACAAGAGGCAGCTGATAAGAGACATACCAAAAAGGTGCACGTATTTCTATATGCCACAAGCAGGTAACACAGCACTGCTAGAGCTCTGTTGGAAGGGTGAAAAGTACAATTTGATACTCTGCGGAGTCTGAAAGTCATTTTAAAAGAACATTTTAAAGCCATCCTTCACCACCTGCAGTCAAGTGGTCATTATAAAAAAAAAAGCACTATAATCAAAGCGCCCACTAACTGCTGAGAAACACGATTAATCCACTAAGCAGCACTACGCTCCATCCATTCCCTCTGCAGCCATCCCCAAGCAAGTGAAACAAAGCCAGGCTCACTGGGTTGGATTTTCAGCTCCTGGGTGAGAGGTGGTGGTGAGAGGGAGAAAGGAATGCAAAGACACTACTGTGTTAACCCATGAACAACAGCACGTTTAACCGGGACGCAGGACGGCTCCTGCGGTTACCACCTTTGGCCAGCTGCCTCCTGTGACACCAATGGACAAACGGGGCTCAGGTTTGAGCTCTGGCAGTTGTCACTCCACTGTATTAAAGTGGTGTATCTTTCAACTATTATAATATGCAGGGAAGGGAGATGAGCAAGAGCTATTCCATGTTCTCTTGAACCTTTCTTGCTCAGAACAGTGAGGAGGGAGGGAGAAAATGCCTTTGCAAAACATATGGTTTGAGCAAGTAGGGGCAATAAGTGCTTTGCTCTACCAGCATGCTGCTACACACACAAAGACATCAGTGAGAGGCGGGCCGCACAGTAGCAAATCTGGTACCAGGAAATGCTGTGTAATGTCAAACACACAGAACAAAAGAATGATTTCCTACTCCTCCAATGACATATGTCATATCTAGCCTTACATTGCCCTCTAAAACACAACAGCTGCCTAATCAATCCAAACAACACAGACTTGGTAAGATTGGAGATTTTTTTTCCACCTCACTGAAACAAAGCTCAGGTAAATGGGAACAGCGAGCCCAGGTTTCTGTAGCACCATGGTGGAAATCAGAAATCAATGCATCTTCCAGCCTCCGGCTTGCCAGAAGCATCAGGAATTTAAACAACTAAGAGCTGGAATGGGGAAAGGGGGAGGGAAAGGAGAGGGATTCACAGCATTTGTTAGGCTGTAATTTGTCTTTTAGCAGCCGTGCATGTGGTGCTGACTGACCATGTTAAAAGGGTGCTCCACTAAACTGGAGAAGCACGGACCTTTAGGAACGGGGCAAGAAATCAAAAGCAAGGTAAAAATAAACAACCAAGAGGAGAAACAGCAGTTCTTCCTTGCTAAAGGAAATAATTTTTTGGTTGCACAGGCACCCATGACTTCAGGTGACGAGTCCAGGTGAAGATCCGGACTGATGCCCTTCAGTGGCAGTGCTTTCGACAGTGCTAACAGCCAAAGTTGCTCCCCGCCACACACAGACCAGATCTCCCAGTTGTTCAAATGAGCTGGGGCTGTGCCAGGGAACCTTGCGGACCGTTTGGGTCAGTGATGCTGCCTGCCTGCTGCCACCACCACTGCCGTGGAAGAGATGAGCCATCGCTGGGATTCCTGCACACCACAGGGCAAGAGACAGGTTTATTGACGATAATTTCACAGCATTCTCTCCCTCCATTTCCTGGTTGTTTTCCAGGTCCATTTTGTTATGCTGTAAAAGCACTACGTGCCTGTGATCATGGTGACAAGACATACCATGATGATAGTGCAGCTCTGCAAAAACAAGCAGGCAGGTCTGCTTTGTTCTCCGCAGTCAGTTCCAGAGTCCAAGCTACCAAGAGACAAAACAGGGTTTTCCAGGGACAGAGGCCTGGGTGCCAGGTATCCCATGTATTGCCACTGACTCGTGACACAGTAGGAGACACGTCACTATCTGCTTTGCACATTTACCCTTGCTTTGTAAACACAAAATGAGTCCTGAGACCCTTCGTGTTTACATGGAGAAAGATAGCTTATTTCAAAAGACTTTGAGCTCTTTCAGTCGAAGGACCATGCCTGTTCCCTGTCTACAAAATTACCAGTCTCAGATTTCCAGCATTTTCTAGGATCTCAGATCAAGTGCAACAACTTAAACCCAACCCGAAACACATGCAGAGACTCTCAACTTGCCACCCACTCCCAGAGTTGAAAGGATTGAGGACTCCAAAAGGTTGAACTGTAACAAGCAAATGTATTTTTAACAAATTCTGTTTCTATAAATATTACAAAGCTTTCTGCTCTTTGGAGGCTGCTCTGCTCCCAGTGCTGCTGACATTACGGTGACATTTAGGAGGCCTTCACATTGCCTTCCTGCCTTTCGTATGCTAGTTTTGTTCAAGGGATCAGAGAGACACATGAAGACACAAGGGCTGCTTATTCAAACTCTGCTCACTCGCTGACCTGCTGCTCACGCGGGAGTCGGGAGCACAAAGGGGCTCTCCATGTCAAGTGTGCTGGCTGCCGCTGTCTCCACCACTCTGGAATGCATATAAATGCAAAGGACACTAACCCCGAGGTGCCACCAGCACAGCATAGGGGTGAAGGGATGGGGGACTGATTTCTGAAGCTGCACAAGGGCTTCAGGTAGTCCCAGCTGGCACTGTGCCTTCCACGCAGCATAAAGGCTCTTCTTCATTTACCAATTCCCACATTTGCTCTCTGTTCTTCTCTTTTTCCAAAGCTATTTTCCCCCGCATCCTCTGCCCTCCTCCTCCGTTTTTTCACCTCCTTGCACTCCCTCCAGCAACTGCTGCCAGCAGGGCTGTGAGGCCGCCGTGCATCATGAATGGCACCCAAGTGGCACGGGCCCCCGGTGCTGACATCGCCTCCCCTCCCACCCTCAGCCTCCACACAGCTGGGCTCCAGATCCCGCACCTAGAACACCGAGCATCCAATTCATTCACTACTGCCTCTGCAGCTCTTCTGTTAATGAAAAACAGGGCGGTTATACAGCAAGGGACAACATATATTAGGAAAAAATAAAAAGGAAGCGTCTTCCCAAATCAGACTGACACCAACACTTGGGTTAGGATCCTTTAGATTATCTGTTCTCCTGCATTTCACAAACACCCCAGCCCAGATAAGCACCCTGTCCACAGGGTAGGAAATGACTGCTATATGCCTAAACAGGTGCTAAGTGACCGGCTACAGGGATCCTATCTGTATATCAGCATGTTTTTTAAAAAATGCTGCAGCTATCAAAAATACAGCTAAAAAAAAAAAGAACAACAGAAACTTTGTTAGTTATCTCCAGGATTCAGCTGTTCAGTCTCATTCAGGGTAAGCTGCCACTGGAATATCCAGTAACATTTTCAATTAAATTTAAGACTACATGTTCTCAACATCACAAAAATCTAGTATCACGTACATGCTGTCCTGTTACCTTCTGGTTATTTTGAACTGAAATTACACTGATGCTTAATGTGCAGAATCCTTGTTCTCATTTAAGCAGGTGCCTAATTTTGGGGATGGAGAAAGCTCCGAACTAACACAACAGGTCCAGGACTCACTGTTCCGTATGTTCTTTGGACTGTGTTTTATTTTGCATGGTATCTAATGTTTTTCTTAACAGGAAACATCCACAGACTTTTTTTCTGATTACAGGATATGAAAGCCTTGACAATGGTGGTGGATACAGCTCCAGCAAAATTCTCCCATTACAGACAAAGGAAAAATAACACATCTCACTTCGGTTTGCACCAGCAAAAATGGTTTGAAGATTTGTTTGAACGTTTAACAAGGTGTTTCTGGCCTCCTCTGACATTTAACATAGGTATTGTCATGCTAAAAGGATTGAGATCCCTAAGAACTGCATACTTGAATGGGATCATTCCATAAAAATTTCATTCTACCCTAGAAAATTGGCCATTGCTTTTTGTAATTCAATGAAAATGCAGAGCACAACAACTGTAGTTATTTAACCTTTCATCAAAAAACTGTGAATATCTGATAATAATAAGTATAATCTATAAAGGCTTCAAGTCAACACTTTTTATAAGCAGATTTGTACGGTAATAAATTTTCCATGACTTAACGATCAGCTTTGCGTATGAAAGCCAATGTTGTAATTCCCAATTGATTGTAGATGTTAATCTTGCAAGACTCTTGTTCTTACGCTGTGATTTATTAGCTGAATTAATGACAGATTGCACTGTTTAAAACAAGCTGCTGTTTTACACAATAACCCAGGAAGCTCTGTCCAACTGAGTCACTGCAAGGATGGGAGGAGGGGAGCGTGCAAGGTGAAACTGCTCACCATACCTGAGCTAATTTGTCTTATTGCCTTTGAAATGCAGCACTAATTGTTTAACAATTAACCCTATGACTGAACACCAGGAGAGCTGAATGGCAGCAGCTATTCAGGCTCTCTACAGACTTTGGGATTCACATCCAGTCTCTGCAATTCATTTACATTGAGACATTCTGCTTTCTCATGGAAAACAACAGAAGATTCCCCCAACCCCCCACCATACACACTCCCTTGGGTTTGAAGACTTTGGAAAAGAAAAATCCCATGTGTTTTCTGTATATATGTATGTGACTAGAAAAGAAAACTGCAGAATAAGGACAGATCTGATTCCTCAGGCCTTATCTCGTTGCTACCACAAAGCAAGTGCCATTATGTGTACTAAAAGTTATAACCTTCTCTCCGGATTATTCATTCTCTACCTCTTCAGCAACACTGCTGGTGCAGGAGAGAACGTGCCACAAACATGCTCTAACAATGCAGTCAAATAGAGGGCCAACATTGTAATGGGAACAATGACAGTTCCTCAGTTAGTCTTAGTCTGCAGGTTTTATGAATTGTGATGCTGTAATAAACTCAGACCTTTTCCTGTCAACTCTGCCATCGAGACACAATACAGGAGCTGAGAGCAGGAGCTGTGAAATTGGAGTTGGAGGGGAGGGGGGGGGAATACGAATGCCAAATCACAGGGCAAGTACCCAGAGCGATTTAATTCTGATGCAGAAGCCCCATGTTCTGCAGTAAATGGCTCCCCTCCTCATTTGCTTTTTTAAAAGGCTGCCTCTGAAGGGATCCCTCTGTTTCACAGTGAGTTTGAACTTGCTTCTGTGCTTCCCAAGCGCTTCAGTGACTGGAGGCACCTCCTGTGCCGCAGAGCACCGAGTGTTGCCAATTCCCATGGAGCCGTGGCTTGCAGCTCCAGTGCCTCACTCCCTCTTCTCTGCTACTCCCTGCCTAGCGAGAGCAGCAGCATATGCTGCTCTGCGGTACGGCTTCAGAGGTGAGCCTAGGTTTAAAAATAAGTAAAACCAAATAAAGGAAGCAAAAGGATGGAGCCTTGCATGGCCGCTTCTGAACAGGTGTAATTCGCAGAGAGTCACCTCGCAAGAGTCACACCAAATCCCTGGGACCACTGCTGTGATCGGTTATTAAAAACTGGCCCCAGCCATCTGCTGGTGGTCAAGCTCCATGATGTGGCAATCAATTACAGCTGTTATCTTGTCCTAGCTTTGACAGATGTTCCTCTCTTTCATTGTACAGTAATTACTAGTTAGCTGCCAGCAGGCTTCACACTTTAATTGTGGCGCTAATTTGAGACAAAGAGAGGAAAAAATAGGGAGAGACAGACAGGGAAAGGCAAAAGCTAAGACAGCTGTGGTAATTGGAGCATCCATGCATTAAACATTTCTTTACAAACAATAGGTGAAGGCAACCAGTTACCCCAATAGGACTTTAAAAAGCGGCAGTTGAGCACCATCCAACCACACCATAGCCTGCAGTCCTCCTTCCTTTCAGGAGGGAAAAAGGGACACTTTTCTCTTTCCTTGCCAAACAGGCTATGCTAAAAATACCTGCCAGCCTTCTGGCAACGCATGGCTTCATACTGCCAGGAAGCGTGGTGCCAACTACTCCACAGTGGTGAAAATTGGATGGATAAAGACACAGGGTGGGGTTTTGATTTGGGGCTTTGGTTTTTTTTAAACCTTCAGAGAACAAGCAACCTACTTACATTATAACACAGATGAACTACTGCTGCAAAACACAAGCAAATGCACTCCATCACCTTGCTAGAGAGCGGGAATCACATAGCACCTGCTCTGCAATCTGGTGTTCACAGAGAGCCTTTGGTGATGGGCAGGAGAGAGCAAGTGCCCAAGTTGATGAGCACAGGAGCCAGCAAGGTAGGAAACCTGGCAACTCCTTTCTTACTTAACGCAGGGCTCTAAAGACTCTTCAATAAGGGCACCTGGACAAGGTTTATCCTTTTCTTCTTGGCTGGCTTAGGTGTAGCATTTCAGTGTAATTTCCAGAGCCGCATCTTGTCTTAGTTTCTGTTCGCTACCTAATGATGCGTACCCCTATACTCCAATAAAAAGACTGCACGATGACCATAACAACATGCAAAGATGCACAGTAAAATCCTCATCAGCTGCTTTTTAATGACACTCAATAGTTTAAGATGTGCTTATCTCATCTGTGTTGACTGCAATGGAATTTTTTTTGGGGGGGGAGGGGGGGGGTTAATAGTCAAAAGACTGTCTTTAAGCAGGTTTCAGAACCAAATATCAAACTTTCACTGGAAGTCTGAACAATAAGCAGAAAAACATTCAATTGTTAAGAGCAATTCTGCAGAAAGCTACAGACATCCTCCTACCGGATGTCCAAAGCTGCATTAACTATTTTCTTTACGATTTAATTCACAATGGACATATTTCTGCTGGTGAATATTTATTGAGCCTCTCAGTAGCACTTAGGCTGCGGTTTGGTGATGTGATGTGTTTGGCAGGAACAGTGGCTTACAGAGTTCCTGCCACAGTCTCTCCCTTTCCTCTACTGCCCACCCCATGCCCGGCCTCATGCCACTGCACGCTCCCTGCTGCAAGTTGTGGCAGCACAACTATTTCAACATCCATTCAGATCAGGAAATGAAGAATGGCAGAAGGCATTAACACCCTCATTTCAATTAAAAGAATAAAATAATCAGGCAGGGAGGAGACTATCTTGTGCTGGCACAACTGACACTGAGGTTTCGCAAAACAGCTCACTGCCACCCAAGGATCAACCAATTGCCTGAACTGGTGAAGGGGAGGGTAACCAGACAGCTTCCACCCGTGTGGAAGAGCTCAGCCACCTCAGAGACCTTACGCTGGTACAGCACATCATGTGTGTGGGCACGAGAGACAAAACCGCTCATACCGGTATTACCGAGAACTGCTCACCGAGACATGCCCCGGGTTTAATTGGACACAGTCAACTGCAGGCAAATGGACTGGAGCTCAGATTTCTGGTGTGCTCAAATCCACTGATGTTTTCTGTCCAAAAACTTGTTTGTTTTTATGTGTTCTCGGATTTTACATTTTAATGCCACTTACTGACCTTTTCATTACTTTATTTTTCTGTCATGATCTCAGGCAGCGTTTGTTGATTTCATATTTTATTATTACTTTGTTGTTGGGAGAACTTCTGAAACCAAATTGTTGGGAAAATGTATGAGGTTTTGGTGGTTGCTGAACACAACCAGCCAGCTCCGCTGATAATGGCAGTGTAAGTTAACTGTCTAGGATCACCACACAGCAGCTGTCAAGGGGAAAGGGGGGAAGGGAGAAAGCTATACATTTTTAACATGTTTCTAGCATTGCAACTAGCAGAAGTAGTGGTTTTACAGAAGCAGAACTACGTGGTTCACTGACCAATGATTTGAAATGGCTTCTCCGCAGGAACTGCCATTTATCTGGATTAACACTTTTTGAAAAGGGACTTTGTGACAGTGCTGTAAACATCTGCCAGACAGTAAGATATTATGCAGGTGGACAAAAGCAGGTTGACCAAAATGCACTACCTGACAAAGTAAAGTCAATGAATTTGTAAATAATATCACAAGAAGCATAACTGTATCTAGAATAATCTTCATGTTCATAGTCTGTTTACCAGCTGATGTTACCACTTAACTTCTACGTGTCCTACATGCAAGCTGCTCCCTTTTGGTTCAATGCACTATTCCTCCTCTTCTGAGACACACTTGAGAGAACTTACAAAACATGATCCCTTATCATCTGAAATTCTGTATTTACATCCCCCAAAGATGATTATCCCCTTTAAATGTCTGAGTAACCTGAGACATCAAATGACCATGATCCCCCTATGATTTCTTCTGGAAATATTTCCTACGATGATGTGCTAAGCCAAGCAGCAAGCCATGATCCCACAAAGTCCCACCACTACCACTCTTCTCAAGGACACCACACCAGTACAACAAGCCATACAAGTTAAGCTGCACTGCCTTCCCCCATGCATCCCCACCAAAAAAGAGCCACATATCCCCTAGGGAGTGGATCCCTGGAGTCAGAGGGTGCTGACCTCTGATCCCTGCCTCCACCAGAGAGGACTTTTTAAATGCAAGGCAATCTCTCAACTGTCATCAATGCTAAACAGGCAATTACTATGCTGATTGATTGATTACATTTCCCTGTCTGAATGGTATTAGGAAAGAGGCAAATCACTCCAAAACCAAGAAAAATCACAGCTTAATTTCAGGTGAAAGTGCAGAGAACAGTTTTTGACAGTATGAATAACAAGCAGGTGGACCAGAGTCCAACCGAGGCCCTGAGCAAACAGCTCTGAAAGCAGAACAATCCACAGCCCTCCAGACCAGGAAAAGGCTGGGCAGGGGTTTGCAAAACCACCCATGACCAAGTAAGGCCATGACCTTTTCTGTGAAATTAACCGGAGGGAAAAGAGACAAGAAAAACATCTCCAGAGACTGACGATCCCCAAAGTGCCACAGAAGCGCGTTCAGCCCCCATACATGCTGTGGAAGCGGCACCACCGTGACAGAAACAACACACCCTCCATCTCCTGTTGCATTTCTTTTCCCTCTTTGATTTTTTCCCCTTTGTACCAGCTGACTCGAGTGTCCTTATTGTGCTTTTTTGGTTCTCATCAATAAGCCCTCAGCTCCCCGGGTCTGCAGCTGACAGCTCGCAGGGGGCTGCGGCGGGTAGGACAGAGATGGTTTGAACCCCGCTCCCTTCGCGGAGCAGCACGGCCTCTAAACCCGCACAGGACCCTACCAGCTCTGGGACAGACTGCCCCTCGGAGACCCTGCCCTGGCCACCGAGCTGCCTGGCTCTGTGTCTCCCACAGCATTTGCCTTTTGGGCTGGCTCAAGGGCTTCACCTCCCGCTCCCGCCTCCGCCTGCCCGTTTCCATGTTCACCCACCACCGTTTATGGCCTTCATTCCCCAGCACTGCTCCCTCTTCTCCCCTCCCACAGGCACGTCCACGCTCCAAGTTTCATCCTCAAACACAACCCTGACAAGTTATTCCTCACGAACTTTGTATTTCGCCCCAGCCGCCACTGCACCTCACCTCTCACTGCCCTTCTCCCCACAGCACTTCCAGGACAAGGTGGCCCAGAGACACGGGCCGGCGGCAGGACCCTGGCCGGCGCCACCAGGGATGGGGACCTGCGAGCTGTCCCCTGAGGGACACCCCACAGGGAGGGATGAAGACGGCGCTGCAGAGCCACAGGCCCCGTCGGGGGGAGGTTTCCTCGGCCGAGGGGCTGCAGACCCAGCTCCTCTCTGGTACAGGACGCCCAGCAGGCCCTGCCGGGCCAGGAGGGCTCCGCCTGGGCCTTTCCGACCCGGATAACCATGGCCACGCTAACTGGGGACCAGCACGGCCCTCCCCTCACCCCCAGACACAAACACTGCAAACACACACACAGTGAGCCGCTCCTCGGGGCCCTTCTACTAACCCTTTCCTTGTTTGAACAAAGGGCTAAAGGGGACAGGGTACCCCCTCCTGCCTTCCCTTCCCCAGCGCCAGCGCCTCCATCCCCAGCACGAGAGCCCGTGACACCCCGTGCCGGCTTTTGAACCGTATCCCACAGCAAGAACAAGCCTTCAGTTCTCATTAAGGGCTCCCTCACTCACAGCAGGGAAGTCTATTACAGCTGCTCCGCCACAGGGCATTGCCATTTCCACTCACCCCGGCATCGCTCGGCCCCAGCCCGGCCAGCGCCCGCAACGCCCAGGACAGTAATTAAAGCCAAAGCTCCATAAGGAGCGTTTTTGGGGGGAGGGAAGGGAGGGGCGGATGAAGCCCAGCTGCCCAAACTTTTAATTCCTTCTCACAGGATCAGGGCTGAAATGTTTGAAATTATTTCTTAACAAAAACAGAAGGGGCTGCTGAAAAGAATAACATTATGACAACTGCTGGGAAAGTCACCAGTGGGTGAGCACCAGTCGCCGCGCCAATCCCCATCCCTGCCCCACTGCTTACAGGAAGGAAGGGATTTTTATATCCTGAGCTGCAGTCTGTGCTTTTTATTTACTTTCCCCTCTCTCCCAAAGCCACCCTGGCTCACGCTCACTGCTCTCCTGTTTCCAGCCTTCAGGATGCCTTTTACAAGTTGGAAAGGAGACAAATTCGGCAGACGCTGCCTTTCAGTGGTGATGGTCCAGTGGCCATAGGAGACAGGCACGGAGAGGCTGACCTGCACCCCTCGCCTTGCATGGCCTCTGGCAGCAAACTAGACAGATGCTCTTTTTAATTCCCTTTAAAGTACTGCTACATGAATGGGATGTTCGGTTGGATCAGACAAACTTTGCGACACGAAGAAATCCTTCCTGCCAGAAACACGTTATCAAGCACAAAATGTTTTTTCAGAAATCTTCACCCTATTTTCAAGCCAAAGGCTTTGCTGCTGTTACATTTTAGGACAGACTTGCTTACTGTAAAGCACACTCCTAAACAAAGTTTCCCCACAGAAGAGAAAAAACAGCCTGTGCAGTCATTACAAGAAATTAAATAGAGTTTCAGATGAAATTAAGTTTAATTATGTATACTTAATGACAGGTATGCGCTTTTAAAACAACAGATGTTGCACAGATGTGGTTCAAGGTAAAGACGACAACAAAAGCTCTCCCAGCGCTTCAGTAAACGTTCCTACAGAGCACCTCTGCACCGCCTCTGTCTAACCAGCTGTCAGACTTCGGTTCTTCCCTAGGTTTAGCAAACCTCCCTTGCCCACTACATACACACCATCTTATTTTTGTTTGTTTTTTCAGGGGTGGGAGGTGTTTGGTTTGGGGTTTTTTTAAACATAGAGGCAGCACTGAAAGATTTCCAAAAAAGATTTTCCTGGTCGTTCCCAATGCTGCTGCTGCCTCTGAGGCTATTGCACAAGCTTCTCCTGCCTCATCACCACCTAGCTTGCGCGCAGAAAGCGGAACATGTCGGAAATCTCTCTCCTGCCTTGCATTTCCCCTTGGTCAAATATTTTTCAGGAAGTAGTTGATCTGGCCTGCAGGATATGAAAACCAAGGTCAACCACATCACTAAATGGCTGGTAAGAAGAGAGAAGAATAGTATGTCTGAAGGGGGGCCAAGAGAATTAATTTGAAGGGGAAGTTATTTAGGATGAAACTTTGAAAAATGGGGAAAAACAGCACTATTATGTATCACAAGACCATTGTCAGAATCAAAGATACTGTGGCACTAAGATACACACTAACAAGGGACATACACATTCCTAATAAACACATTTACATACTGTTGCATGTGGTAATTGCTTTTATTCTACAGTCACTGGCTACATTTCCAGATCCTTTGATTTCTGTCCAACACAAATGCCTAGCTTGCCCTTGCTCATGAATTTTGGAAGCCAGTATGAAAATATTCCAATATGCAGAAAAGGAGCCTGTACAAATGTGCCAGCAAATTGTAGCTCTGTGTGATCTTATGCATTATGAACATAATGCTTGCTTTTTTTTTCATGCACAGGAGCACAAGGTCACTTCATGACTCACAGGAGATGAAAGAATAAAGAGGAGAAAACACTGGGGGAAAAGTGCCTTAGAAGTTGTGGAGAGAAATGTTCTGACATTTTAACTTGCGTTTGGCAAGATCAAGTTTGATCACAGTGTATAGAAGCTTTGAGCAGTGCACTGGGAAAAACCAGAGCCAACTGCTAGCAGGTGAAGAGGAGCAAAAGAAGAGCATATCAGGACTGTAAATCTCCTCACTGTATCACAATTCTTCTCTGCCTGACTCGATAAATTAACTAAGAGACCCACCCGCTAATCAGGCAGTGGCTCCAGACTACATGCGCCATCCTCACTCCATGTTACTCAGACACGCTCCAGAAGAGGATGCTGGAAGGTGTGTGGGAAGGAGTTCCATTTCTGCTCAGTCTCCCACCCCAAACAGAACAAGTCTCTCGCCAGACCCTGGCTGAAATTTGGCACCTTTGCCTCCTTGCATGCAGTACAGATGGCAGGATAGACGCGCCTGCTGGTGCTGGAAAGCTGTGCCAGTTCTCAGGAGGTGGTGGGGAGGGAAGGCATTAGCAGAGAGGGGTCACCAAGATGAGTGCTCCCTTCCTTGATCTCAGCTGCTTTTACAGAGACGGCTGGGAAGATTTCGAAGGAGGGGTTTCTCACTACTGAATGCCACCATCCAAGTATTGAAAGGATCTCCCTCTTCCCTGCAAATTGTGTGTCCTGCTTGATGATTTTTCTTCTTCTCTCTGAACAGCTGCTTATCTACCACTAGCTTCCCTGTCCATTTCTGTTGATTTAATTAATGCTCCTCCCAAAATTCTCCAAGGAAACTAACGGCTTTGTTGGTCACTGAAAGGTGCCAAGTAATTTGCATGACCGTTTCCAGTTAAGATTCCTTAGAATATTGATGTCAGCTAGCCCTGTTTTACAGCAAATTAGTTAAGCACATGAAAATGTTCAGGTACTAGGATGTATAGTCTTAAAGTGCAATCAGAAAGAGACGATACCCTTCCTCCTCTTTTCCTCCAGTACCACCTGTACTGCATTCACTGCAGTCTCACAACACGGTTCTGTCCCAGCAGAACCCAAGTAAGGCTGCAGTATAAATAAACAGAAGAGCTCCACGGACATTTTTTTCCCTTTGTTTAGCCTCTGTAATATCTGCCAGAGCCAAATGGAAAGACCAGGCTTTGGTTTCAACTGAGATATTAAAAGTCCTCCAGAGGCTGAAAATTATGCAAGGGAAAATTGGATTTTAAGGCACAATAAACATGTCTTCATGAGATACTAAAAACCTTTTCAAAATAAAAATAAATGTTCGTGTAAACCAAACACCAGACATCACATATCTCATCAGCTGTAGGCCTGCATGCCCCGGAGAAAAAAAACATATGCAATACTATAGAGTACGAGACTGGGTTTTCAGGCAAGGCAGTTGCTATTTGCGCCTCCATTCCCCAGCCCTTCGGGAAATGAAAATTATTCCTTCTCTCTCTCTCCCCACTCCCATGCCCAAACAACTATTTCCTAGTTCCCATTCTCTCCCCCTATCTGTAAAATGAGGAAAGCGAAACCAAATCCTTAAAAAGCTTCAATACCCAGAGACAGAACACACAGTGTAAGACTTGGGTATTATCATAAAAAGTCATCTTGCTTAGGGGCTCGCGGATTTTTTGGTGGATACGCTCACATATCAAATGCAGTCTTGAGAGCGCCTTACACCGCACACATGCTGTGAATCTGTAAACTTTTTAGTGGACATTTGCACATAAAAAAAGCATGTTTTAAGAATCCTTGAACATCAAAGCACACCAGAACAGCTTTAGATAAAAGGAAAGATAACACGGTGTAGAGATCCCTAGAGTCCACCCAGTAGTTTTCATGACATTTTAGTAGCATCTTTATTCCTTTCTATCTCAAAAATCCCAAAGGTCAATTTATTTAAATTGGTCAAAGATCAGCTGGAAAGTGAAAAAGACTAGAAATAAACAGGGATTGACACACAGTGCACCTGAAAGATGCTTTTCAGAGAAAATACAGTTTCCTGTATTTGGCAAGCACACCATACACTTGGGGCACACTAAGTACTATTTCAGGTAATTACTTAGGTTTGTAGAAGTCAGCTCNCCTCAAACCAGGACATCAGCTCAGATGCATCAGTTGACCAAGTACTGCAAATGAACCTTGCTTATTCTGTGGCAGTGTACAAAAATTGCTCACGTGAAGCAGCACTCCCACCTTGTAGGGGAACCAGAATGTCCTCCTGATATGCACAGAATGGTATCCAAAACATCCAATGCCATCATTCAGCAGAAGTAACTTCCGGCAAAATAAGTCTTATCAACTACAGAAGTTACACATATGTGCAGAATCTGACTACAGTCTTGCAACTGTATAGTTATATGCAAAGACGACATTTCATTCCTTTCTGCAGTATTTTATATTTGCTTAAAAGTAATCACAATTCTCTGCAGTTTAATCAAAAAAGAAAAGTATAAGAAAGACACACCAAAAGTTGTTGCCAAAGTTTAAAGTATGCCCATAAGCTACACATCTGCTTTTGTCATCTCTTGTGAATGAATAATCCTGAAATACAGGCTTGCATGAACTTGGATAACCTTTCTTGAGATACCAGTCTTCCAGACTGGTGGGGGGACAGGGCTGGTGGGACAGAGCTAGAAGCGTGGGGCAGTGGTTTGGTCGAGGGGCAGCGGTGGCGTGTCAGCCCCAGGCTGAAGTATGACATGCCATTTCTAACAACACCAGGCAAAGCAAAACCTCTTGCTGAATAGCGTTTGCAAGAACAGAGCTTTCTCCCTTGCAAAGACAGCACACCCAAATCAAATCATTTAGTCTTCGCTTTTCCAGATACTCAAATTGCCATCAAAAAATGGACCTGGACCATCGTCAAGAGTTATGTACAACCCCACACTGAAATTCAAGATTTTATGGACAGTTACAAACAATCAGCCAGACAACATTACTTTGCATTAATCAAGCCACTGTTGACACTTGACAGCAGTGAACACATGATTTGTCTAATTTGTTTTCATAGAGAATACTGTCAATTTACCAAAATTATTTTATTAAGCTCTTTAGAAAATTCTGAATTTCCTTACAAACCCAGACCTTCTGGTTCCTTAACAATTAACTTTCCTGCATTGTAAACAGAATTGTTACCTTAATCCAGTAAATATAGAGATAGACTAATCATGATTTGAAACAAATTTGGCCAAAATACAAAAGAAAGCATCAAGAAAGTTCATATATGCAAACTGAAAACCAGAAACTGAATGGACCCATCAGCTGAGGACACAGAGTTTAAGAAAGCTACTTTAACACCAGATGGCTGTTTTCACCAGTTTTAAAACTTAGCTTTGTCCCTTTTAAAAATTAGGGAGCCAACTTTCTGAAAATTCCAGCATCCTAAAAGGCATCATAATTTGATCACCTAGAAAAAAGTACCTGTGTTTATAAATCACCTGTCACGGTCACAGGTCACTCCACAGTACTGGTTTAGAAGGCAGATGCCTGACGATCTAGAGAAGACCTGTTCAAAAGGGGCTGGGGAAAGCCCGAGAAACAGCAGCGTGAAGCTACTTGTGCTGTCTATAGGCTTTCCAGGCTCAAGGTAGAGGCAGCAAGAGAGACCTCTGTGCAGTTTGCAGAACGTAATCCACTCTGTCTCATCAGCCACCCCCTGGCTGTCAGCCACCTTGCATTTTGCTTTTTTATTGCAGTAAGTAATACTTAATTTTTACCAGATGTTCATCATTGATATCCCCAGAGGCTGCTTCAAGCGCATTCACTTCCCCCTTAGCCTTTTCAAACTGGTAAAGTCTACCAGCAACCCTCCGATTCCTCCCAGCCTTTTCACAGATCCAAAGATGGGATGGATGAAAAGATGGCAGAAGACAGCCTGTCCCTTCCCGAGGTATGAAAGCCATGGCATTGCAGCAGTCATCTAAGTTTCTACAGCACGGATTTCCAGTTTGTAGTGGTTTGAGTACTTCTAGAAGAGTCTGCAAAGGGTAACTAGGAACAACACCAGCCGATCACTCGGTGAGGTGCAATTCTCTCCACTGGGAGTAACACCTCAGTGATTTCTTTATACTATCTTTTTTTTTAAGGGAACTCAAGAAGAAAAAAAAGTTGAAAGCCACTATTCTAACATAAAAGAAGTTTCAGGGGGGCAGCTATGCAGTCCCATGGGAGAGACTCCAAAACACAAGCTCTACGAACCCTTTTCCTCTTTTTTGTTTTAAAGGTAAAGCGAGTGAGCGCACAGTGTTTCTCTTGAAGTAGGACCAGTTGGCTCACACTCTCCAAACATAAAATTACTGCGCTTTCTTGGGAAATCTATGCAAGTTGTACTATTGCTTCAAATGCTAACAAGATGGCTGGGGTACTGCTCGCCAAGCGTGTGGGTCACGCGGCGCTTTTATTTGCTAATGAACATTGAGGGTGGGTTGGCCCTGTGATAAAAACCCGAGAAACATCTTAACTTGGCTCAGGGCACGCTCTCAGATAAATGCTGGGAATATGTATTGGAAATATGTATTTTAAAAGCCTGCCTGGAATAAAGCGCTCTCATACCAGCAGTTCAGGCAGTTTTTCCCCCTGCTTACTGCCCCTTTGAAGCTGGGGTACAGTTTCTATTTGCGAGCTCATTTAAGAGCTTACCTGCCTGGCATACACACAGACTGGAACCTTTGCAGCCCTCGGGAGGCAGGGGGTGCACCAAAACCCCCAGGCTTTCTCCCAGGCAGGCATCAGGTATTGCCACAGCAGCTAAATGGCTCTGGATAAGTTTGAAACTTCCACCTTGCGGCCCGGGCCGGGCACACAGCAATTCCACCCCATCATCCCGGCGGTGCTGCTGAACTCACACTTTCACCCTCCAGCTCCCCTTCACCATACCCTCCCCTCTTTTCTTTTTTTTTTTAAACTATAAAAGTTTGTTTAAATGAAGAGGCACTCTTGGCCTCAGAGATATTTTATCTTTTTTTCCCATTCCCTTCCCTTGCCCTTTTCCCAGCAGAGATCACCCTCACGTTCCACACGGAGGAACATCCCTTTGCCCTGCTCACCCCTCCCCACCAGGGCTTCAGATCAGGAGTCTCACGGTGCCCCTTGCACTGCAGCTGAGACTGAAGAAAGGAGGATCAAAGCAGCTGTGAATAAATAACACTAGTAATAATGGTTGTGTTATGGAAATTAATTACTAATACATTTTATTTCTAAACCACCACGACAGTCTAGACCACCCTGCAAAAGATGAGGTACATCTGTTAGACGCTCTCTTCCCTTAAGAGGAGTTTGTGGATTTGAGTGGTTTGAACAGTGTCAGCAGTCAGAAAATACTCCATTCAGATAAATTCAACACGGTAACAGCCCCGCAGCCAGTGACCAATTCAGCAGGTAGCATGACGCAGAGTCCAGTAAACCAAAGAGCTTCCTGCAAAGCATGGGGGTTTTAAGCACTGTCTGACCCAAAATTACGCAGGAAGTCTCTAACAACAAAAATTTAGGCTGGAGATTTAAAGTTAGCCTAAATTTTGCTCAACTGTCATACACAAATACAGGATTTTGCTGTTATATTTTCAAGAGGTACTTTTAAGCATTAATGTTTCGGAGCTTTAAAATACCCCTGTAAGTAGAATGGGCATAAAGGGGACAAGAGGCAGGGAAGTACCGCTAAGACAAGACTGATAATTTTAAGACCTCACTGCTCCTCCGACAAGGTGTTAAACAAGTCTCAGCACCATCCGTACTCACCATCCACCGTACCCTGCCCCGGCTGTGCCTCGCCGTACCGACCACCACACCGACACAGTACTGACCGCCGCACCGACCAGCTTTGTGGCACAACAGCCAAACCCAGCACATCGAGTGCACATTCAGCAGGTAACACAGCCCGTGTTCACGCCGGAAAGCAAATGGATTCCAACCCGACCAGGCGGCTTTCTGCTGTGTCACTGGGCTCAGGCCATGCCCAGCGCTGGCACCACCAACCCCAGGCGGGATCTGTGTGCCAGAGGTTCAGCTTCCACTGCTAACTTTCAACACTTCTGGCTCTCTCATGAATACTCACCGTGTGTGTGCAATTACAGACCATGGAAAAGTGCTGGTTTGCATTTTTCTCTTCAGTGCCAGAACCTGCCTACTCCATTAGGTATTCCAGAACAAGGACTTAATGGCCCTGGGTTCTGCGCCAGCAAGATCTCTTGAGGAAGGAAGGCAGCGACTCCATTCTTTCCTTTAGAGCTGGTGCAGATCTGGGCTTCCGACTCCCACAGACACTCCCAAGAGGCAAAAAACCCCAAACAAAAGCAAGAAACCCACATGGATTTGATGGGAAGACTACACTTCAGAAGACAACTCGCTGATCCTGCGAGTCTTTCACCAGTGCATTCCCCAAAAAGATTTTTTCCTGCCTGGTCTTTTTTTTGTTGTTCGAAAGAAGGCCCTAGGAATATGCAAATGTGTAAGTTGTTGGGTAAAGCAGTGAAGTTAGTCATCACCTTACACTTAATTTTACAGGAAAGCAAACTGACATTTAAAAATAAAGTCTATGCAGGCAGAAGAAATTAGATAGAAAATATTTTAAACACTGTTTAGACTAAACATTAATGCAAATGTTTTTCAACACAATTTTAAACACACCTCTACTATTATAGAAAAGCAATTAAGTTGTATCTTCCTTCTCTACAAT
The DNA here is from genome assembly GCA_013400135.1 of Rhinoptilus africanus. Lineage (NCBI taxonomy): Eukaryota > Metazoa > Chordata > Aves > Charadriiformes > Glareolidae > Rhinoptilus > Rhinoptilus africanus. The sequence continues at coordinate 892,415 of VXBO01005579.1, forward strand.
ACAAAGTTAAAGACTGCTAAATTGATTTTCCTGAATTTTTTTGATCCATGACTCGTCAGTCTAGTCAATTATCAATGGGGATGCTGAAAACGCTTCCCATGTCTGTACGACGAGAAGCCTTTTCTCAAGTACCGGAGCTGGAAAGGAAGCCCCAAACAGCTCCGGTCTACCGAGCTCCGGGCTGTAACTTCGTTGGGACTCAGACATTCTTGACAGGTGGAGGCTCATTGTAAGGCTTGATGCAGCCACGTGGTTCCACCTACTTGAACAGAAAGGCGGGATTTTAGAATAACGTAGTAAATAGGTGCAGTCTCCAGCGGACAAGCTCTAAAACCACTTCAAATGTTTGAGCTTAAGTGCCCTCATAATTAGGGTCCGAGATGGTTTAGAATGTCCATGTCTGAAAAGAAGGACTTCTGCGTGTTCCCAAACTAGCTGTGTTCGGGCAACTCAGGCAACTGGAATGCCAAAAAAAGACGGATTTATCCCTAAACAACTATTAGCTTCTAAGTAAGGAAAACAAGGTGGTGGTTCCCTTGGGGGAACCAAGATTAAATTTTAGTAATTTAGTACAACAGTTTATTCCAGTATCATCATTTTTTGTCTCTTTTTGAGCTTCAAGTTTTCACAAGGAAAAAAAAAAAAAACCTAAGTGGAGAATAACAGTGGAAACAGTTATATATCTTGTTTAGCAAGTCTTTAGACTTTTTTTTTTAAATTTTGAATTCTGTCCACTGGAAGTCTTACCTGAACTCAGGAGGCTCATTGCTAAGAGACAGAAAGTCCTGTGCTCTGTATGAGTATTACTCTCCTGTCAATGGATGTTTGAAAATGATGTTACCTGGACTATACTTTATTATCGGTGAATATTAAAGATAATGAAGATGAAATCTGCCCATTCAGTGCACACACACTTATGACTGTGCAAAAATAATTCACTCTCCTTTGAGAGCACCCCCCATGGCCTATGCTTATGGCCAGTTCGGTGGCTGCTTTTAATCATCTTTACCTTTCTAACTGGCCCTCACACTAACTCAAAGCATACTATCTTTTCTGCTTCCTTTTTCAAGGGCAGCAAGAGGGATCAAGAAGAAAATAGCTAAATTATGAAACAGATGCTTTAACGTTTGTGATCTTTAATGTTTCCCGAGTTTTCACTACCATGTAATTTTAAGGGCTAATTATGAAATTACTGTCTACATTCAAAAGAATTTTCCTCCAAACCAACATGCAAGTTCCTTACCAACATCCAAGTCACCCACTGAGACGTTTTAGTAGGGGGAACAGTCCCACATTGAGTGGGCTTATTGGCTAACCCTTCCCCCCAAATTATCTGACTCGGGCTCAAAAGTAAGAGCTTTTTGGTAATTTTCAATCACTAACACTGAAACAAAACAGCTGCCAGTCTGTGTTAGTATTACAGTAAGCTTTATAACCCTAAACACAACATTGCAATAATGTGGTAGATGCTATTGGCTTGTCTTCCTGATGTTCGCATTTGAAGAAACCAAACTAAATAAAAACCCTCTTTCTTTAAATTGAAGTTGACAGCCTAAGTTTCCGGACTGGTCTGATCTTGCACTTTGTGGAGACAGAGTTTGTTGGTTCACGCCAAAGGGAACAGGGGTCTGGCTCGCAGTCGGAAGGAGCACGCGGGGAAACAAATTAAGTTCTACTTTCAAGAAAGGTGGGATTTAGAGAAGCTGGGAGGGGGTGTGAAGGGGACAAAAAAACCTGGCCTGCAACTTCACTTTGGGCAAAAAGACAGTTCATTTGACCCATGTGCTCTCTTTCTCTGCTCTCGAATTCTTCGCTGCCTGCCCTTCAGTTGTGAGTTATAAAGGCTTTACACAGACAGTTCTCAGTCTTCAGCTGCAGATGAACAGTAAGAAATGAGCAAAATCAAACTGTTATGATGAGGGACTTATTTAACACGTTTCTAACCAGCACAGTCAGCTTTTGGAACCACTTTGCAAACGGCAATTTTAGTTTTCAGCTATAAGATTTCTCACTGAAAATATCGTAACACTTCTGTTTTGACCAATACAGCTACCAAGTCGACCAGTTATTTGCCCTTAGGATCTTCATAATTCTAGCAGCTGAACCCCAGAAGCAATTAATGCAAGTATAGTCCAGAAATAATCATTTAAAAGGGCACAAACAAGGATACTGTAGGGGCGCATTAACAGCCTGCTGCTTGCATTCAACTCCTTGACTATTGTGTTCCCTTGCTGCCAGTACACGCTTGCCAATTCCAGTAACCACATTTTATAAACCAATTGTTATTAATAGGAATCATAAGCTGCATGCACACACATACAGGACTCCACAGCTTCCACACACAGACAAGAAAGTGCAGTTTCTCTTCAGAAGCTATATAAAGCTCATAAAAAACTTGAACTGTTTGCAAGGAATGAGCAGGAAAGCACAGAGAGCACTGTGCTCAGCTCCAGCTCCCTGGAGTGAAGTCCCACGGACTTCACCAGCAGCTTCACTGACCATCTATGACACTGATCATCTTGGTTAGGAACAGAGTTGGATGCTACCAAGATAAATATAACAAAGCAAACCATTCTGAATGTTCCTGTAAGTAAAATGGAGTTTGGGATTGTCACATGCACACCTATAGCACAGAGCTCTGCAGAAATAAAGACTCCTTGGTCATCTTCACTACTACAATTTTGGGGGGGATTTGTGGATGCTCTGTAATTGCATTCCATCAGACCTGCATACAGTTGCTGCCACACTCACCAGCTAATTGTGTCAATGGAGATAAAGCTCACTTCCAGCCCTGGAGAGCTCTCAAATACACACTGATAGAAGGGAGGCGAGGGGAGGAAAGCTTTGAAAGCTCAAAGAGTAACTGAATTTATAAAAAGCACTCTTTCCAGTCTCAGGATGTATGGCAACCCACAAAAACATGTTTAAAGATTCAGTCAAACACACTGAGAGGGGAGCAGAACTCACCCAGGTAAGGTAATGTGTCATAAAATGAATAATGGTACCACTAAGACTCAATTGACAGCAAGACGACGACAAGCAAAATATATTGCTTCATTTCATTTTTCCCTCATGCTCCCTCAATAAATCTGAGGCAGGGAAAGCAAGCTTTGAAAGCACAGAATGGTAACAGAGAACAGTGAAAAAAACCAGCAAAATTTGAACCAGAATCAGAGGAAAACACACAACAGAGCGATAGACGTAAATTTTACTTTTATCTCTGCAAAACTGTGGTTGTCTTCAGAACAATGCCGTGCACACTTCTGCTTTCCCAGGGAAAATACCACAAGTGTATCTATGCTTACGTTGCTGCAAATGTCCTCCCCAAATCCGGGGTGACGGATCTCCGCAGGGAAGGTGGACAGCCTCCCCTGCCTCTCTGCACACAGCCAGTGACCACACGTGCTTTCCGAGTTCGTGCCCTAACTTCCCCCACCTTGATTTACTCACACACCCGTGCCTCAAGTTTCTTCTTCCCTTACCCCCAAAACCAGGATTTTTTCCAATTATTAGGCAGCTTTTGCTCCATTGGAAACCCAAATTATTTACCTTTAAGATACATGACAGAGCAGTCCCCCTTTCCCACGCCATCCCAGGGTCGAGGCTGTCCAAGACAGGCATCTACATGCTGCTCTTTCCATTGTAATTCTTTCCATTACAACTTTAAGGAACAGAGAGCAGAGTTGGGAAGACAATCACCTGTGGTTAGTCACATAACAGTATCGAACTTCTTTGCCACTCCTGTTACTTTAAAATACCAAAAAAAGCTGCTCTTGCACATTCTGCCATGTAGAATAGGGAGGAAAAAAATGCACTGAGCTTTTCAATGGAAATTGTTTCAGTGGATTTGGCAAGCGATGTTTTTGAAAGGGTCACAAAACAAAGCTAATCCATTGATTTCAACTTCAGCCTAAACGTTTCTGTAATAAACAAACAGTGGTTGAAATTCACCATCAATTCAAAAGTTAAGAAGTTCAGGCTGAAGAACATACTCTGTCATTTACTTCCAGCCCAACCAAAAGGATGTACAACCCCGACCGCTTTGGCAAGAAGCAGTAAAAACACCAATTATGTTTTCTAGGAATAGTTAACTGGAAAGGTTTGCCTTTCTCTGTTTTCTCTCCATCACTAGCAGCGGGGGGGGGGAAATCCAACCTTTTACCTACTCATCAATTTAATAAAATGTCAAAAACACCCAGGATCACTTGAGCATGTGGATTTGACTCCATTATTATACCATATAATTTCAACAGCCTGTGGTTTTATTGTCCACAAGAAGCAGTAAGTTACTGAAGTGAAAACAACAGCGGTATTGCATTTGTGGCACAGCCCCACAACACACTCACAACCTTAAAGCTGAAACTTGTTTGTATTTTCTCATGTGCAAAAGTCATCAAGGTTTCCTGGAACAAACAACATTTTTTTTTCTTTAAAAGAAAAAATAAACTGAATAGCTGACAATACAACTTTATTGTCTATTTTAAATAAAAATGAGAAGTCATCATGTGCATTACAGGAATTGCTTTACGTAAAATGACTCAGCTCTGTCCCGTCAGAGGCCAGCCAACGCTGATACTGCTGCATCACAACCAGATTTCATTCCTTGCCTTCCTCGTACCTCGTATCTCTAATATTTATGGGCAGTCTGGTAATGAAGATTAGGCTATGACTTATCAGGCTGCAATAAGGCATGTTAACATGGAATTATGGCCTTTTAGCATAACCAGTAATGATGGGTAATGTTATTTACCTGAAGAAAGAAACATCGCTGTCACAGCTGCAGCTCGTTCTAGTGCGTATAATTTAGTTCAATCATTTATAAATGCCTGCCTTGCTTATGCTTTCCATTCTAATTTCCTTGTACTCCTTTAGTACTCCTTGTACTAAATCTCACCATATTTAGAAAGACAGTTTGGATGTCCTACATAATAACCAATGAAGGTAACCAAAAGGAAAGCCTGACACGCACCATTATTTTGCCAAAGTGAGATCCATCGGCTGGGCACGTCAACCGAAGCCTAATCCTGCAAACACCGACACACACCCACCCGGGCACAGCCGGTCCTGCCGACTGCCAGCCGTGACTCACACCCCTTGTCAGTGTTTGCAGAGCAGATGGAGACCTAACACACATAAATAGAGGTCTGAGGTCACACTTCAGGTCCCCGAGATTTTTTTTTCATCTCTTCCTGTGCAGCAGAACTACTGTATTTAAAGCTGCATGGTATCCTGCATAAAGAGCACACACAACCACGCTCACCATTTGAGACAAATTCTGTCTTTTCTTCTATCCCTAAGCTAAACTCCAGACCCCACGTTTCATCTGTCATAAAAACAGCTAAGCACCATAAGCAGAAGTCATTCCCAAGCAGATGGAAGAGAGCTAAGTCAGCCTCCCAGCAGCACACGCACCGGATCGCTGCTAGGATTCTTTTCCCAGCCCTCTTCCACTCCTTTCCACTGGGCCTGATTTGCAAAACAAGAAAATCATGGCAAATCACAACAAAACAATTATGCTTCCAGTATGGATCATGATTTCCCTACTGTGTTTTTTTTTTCCCCTCTCAAGCAACACCAGTGATTTTGAAAATCCCACTTATTATTTTAAGTAGCAAGCATTCAGGGGCTGCCCCACAGCACTGCCATAAGCGAGACGCGTATGTCAGGTAATCAGGACGCAACAAATTTGTAATTGTCTGCTGAGAGTAATGTAGCAATTCTGTAAATAGTCACAAAGATTTTACTATATTTTACTTAACTGGAGCAGCCTTCAAGATTTTAGGCTATCAAGCTATTATTATGTGCATTGAGACAGCTGACGAGGTCCAGAAGGAGAATTCACAGGAAGAACAGGTGGACAAAAAGGAGTTCTTATATTAAAAAAGCATCGTGACAATGAGTAAAAGGCGATAAAAATTCTGAACAATGGCCATTAGATATTTCTTTAAAGTCTGTAAGCTCTCTGACCAATTTTGCTAGTGACTAACAAAAGAAGCCCTTCAAAAGCCTGTTCACTCACAAGCCCACTCATCTATTCTCTATATGCTTGATGTGATCTTGGAACGTACGTAGACACTTGAGATTATTTTCATCTGCCAATATAGTTACGACTTTGCTAATATGTCTTCCTCATCCAGGATATTTTTAAGCAATCTGAAGACTAATGAAACACATGGAAGAAAAATGTTACTGGGCAGAATACGTGAGGCACGAAAAAAAAGAAGACAGACAGCTGAACAATTAATTTTCAATTACAATTAAGTGAGAACATTTTCTGAGAACATTTACTCAGAAAAGACATCCCTGGGACTTTGTAGTCACTTTTTCTGACATGAGCAAGATCATTCAAACTTGGCAGGTTCACGCAAACAGAAAATATCTAGCCAATTTTACAGACTTAGCAAGTTAATCTTGCACATAAAATATGAAAACGCAAAGAAAACTTAATTCTTAAAACTGAATTAATTCCAGTCCTTAAACACAGACTGGATTTAAGTGTCTGAGCTGCTCATTGAACAGGCCTGTTCTGCTACAGCATAATTATCATCATATACCCTCATCTCACGGGATTGCCCTGAAATCTTCCCAAAGTGGTTAGTAAAACTCTGTCTGCACTAAATTATTTTCAAACTGGTGCTACTCTTCTAAAAATACAGAGTGAATAACTTATCTGTTTGGAGAAGGGGGAAGTTTGATGGGTCTATGCAACAGTTTCCCGTTTCACTTCGATTCAGTTAACACATGGAGAAAAGAAAAGGGGAATTCATAAGCCAACTAATTTTAAGGAAAACAAAATCTGGATTATATCCATGAGATATTTAAAAGACAATACTGGACTTCAAACTCAGAATTGCAACATTCAAAACAAAGCGGGCTAGAACAGGCTAGAAAAAGAAAAGCTATGGGCCATTAAGTCGCAGCAGCAAAGGAAAAAATGTGTTTCAGAGACCTTTTTAATTACTTTACAAGTATTAATCCTTATTAAGTATTAATTAGTGAGGGCTTTTTTTTCCTGAGGTGCAACACAGTGTATAAAATACTGTCCAACAAGGCTGCTCCTTTGGGGGAAAGAAAAAAAAAAGTGTTGCATGCATGTGGTTTCTTGGCTTTTTCAATGTTATCCAAGCCTTTTACCGTGTTTCAATCCCAAGCTATGGTGAAAGTGTAGCTGTTGTAACAAGAGGAAATGAAAACATAAGTGTCTCTGATTAGAAGCTTATGCAGAAGAATTAAGCATTACAGAAAGGTAATGTATTAGCCGAAAATAAATTCTTCATGAACAAGAGAGCTGCTAAGTTGGGATGAGTGGGTAACTACCTCTCAGCCTTCCCTCTTCCCTTCTGCTGACCCAGTAAGGGCTTCAACCACCACAAGATTTAATCAAACGTCCTTATAATGAGACCAGGAGGAAAGGGACAGCGGGACAGGCACGACCAAGCAATACTGCAGTCAGGCTTTACAAGACTGTGCATACAAAAGGACAAGCTCTCTTTAAGGACATGCCAACCGAAATCTTAATTATACAAACTGGAGGGTAAAGACACCCCTGAAAGAGAAGAGGAAATATATAAAGCTGAAGGAGCATTAAGGTATTTTTTATTATTGTTATTGGAAGAGATTTTCGGCGACTGAGGGATTAATTCATCTGCTTTATGCAGTCAATTTATTCATATACACACCATGTTTGTTCATTATAGCACTCTTTTCAAACCATGCACATACACACAAAGTTCATCCGAAGCCTGAAACAACCCACCTCTGAGCAGATGCAAGTCTTGTAAAAGATTAATAGGCACAACAAGCAATCTCGGCTGCAGGGGGAAAAATATCCTAGTTAAATATTTCAGTGCTTTCATCAAACATCTGTCCTCTACACTGTGCTTGACAGAATGGCAAGGTAGCTTCTCACAAAGATTAACAGACATCTGCTCGACTAAAATCACCGTGTTCGGTGGAGTGCCAGCTAAACACCGAGCACAGCATCTTGGAGTAACTCAGCATCCCGTTGTGAGCCTGTGAAGATGTTCCAGTATTAGCTACCTTCAAAATGCATCCCTCAGAAGATAACAGCATGGAGGGGGGTTTATGCTAATACAGAATCAGCTGGCGCAATAAAACTACCCTAGAGTGTCTTCCTAAGGGTGGGAGGCAAAGGGAGGCATACATCCAGAGCTGCATACGAGATGGCTCACTTCTTGTTTTTAAAGCCATTTGTAAAGGCAGCAGCAAAGTGCAAGAAGCAGTAAGTTTAAGCATCAGGTGAATAAGGTTGCTCGGTAAATAGCAATGGGTTGGTTTTGCTACCCCCTCTCCCAACCCTTCAATACAGAAAGAAGAGGCAAGCTTTGAGACACTGTACGCATTGCCACCATGATTCATTCTCCCTCCCTCCTGGGAGGAGACTCACCCCTGCCATGCCCACCGGCCTTTCACACAGCAGTGCTCTCCAACCTCTCGCCCCCGTGGCCCCGGCAGGGGACAGGACTAACCCCACACTGTACCTGCAAATACCGACCAGCTCCTCACGCGGGGGCCCACGGCAAAGCCAACCCCGCCGCACATAGCGGGGAGCTGGAAGGCAGCCAGGTGTCTCTGGGACATGGCCCCAGGTAGCTCCAATCACTACACAACCCTGAACAAACTGAGAGTAAAATAAATAAAAGCCTAGAAAACCCTCTAATCTCTCCCACTTGAAAAACAACTAACATTGCACTGTGGATGTCAAATAGCCCTGGGATCTGAGAGGCTGCCAGGGCCTCCTTGAAGAAACCACTAGACTTCGGGTTTCTAAATGTAAAGGTTAACCAGCCCTCGCTTCCACTCCCCAACCCAGACAGAGGTCACGAATCATTGAAACATTTTGGCTGGAAAAGATCTTTAAGATCATTGAGCCCAACCATTAACATAGGACTGACAAGTTCCCACTAACCCATGTCCCTCAGCATCACAAACACACATATTTTAAACACCTCCAGGGATGGTGACTCCACCACTTCCCTGGGCAGCCTGTTCCAATGCTTGACAACCCTTTGAAGAAATTGTTCCTAATATCCAATCTAAACCTCCCCTGGCGCATCTTGAGGCCATTTCCTCTTGTCCTATCGCTTGTTACTTGGGAGAAGAGACGGACCCCCACCTCGCTGCCCCCTCCTTTCAGGGAGCTGCAGAGAGCAAGGTCTCCCCCTCAGCCCCCTCTTATCCAGAGGCTGAACACCCCCAGCTCCCCCAGCCGCCCCCCGGGCAGCGCATCGCCAGCCCAAGGGCTGCCAGCCACACCATCCTCCCCTCCCGCAGGAGGGCATCGCCGCCCTGCACGCAAACCTCTTCAGCTGCTGCCACAACCCCACGCAGAACCAGGTCTTCAGAACTACTGCATTTTCCATTTTTTTTTAATCTTTACTTTTAACACGCATCACAAGCTCTATTTAGAGGCCAGGTTCTGCTTGGGGAGAGCAAGGAAGTAAAAGGAGAGAGAAGAGATGCGAGCACTGGAGAGCTTTTAGGAATGCTGAGAGGGATCATTTCAAAGCAGCCTCTGCCACCCAAGAACTGGGCCTACCAGCCAGAGAAATAAAAGGCTGTTAAAACTTGGCAGGGCCACTTTTCCCTGCGCCAGTGTCAAATGACTTCTTGTGGCAACACATGATGCTTCCAGCATCCGTCACTCAAACGTGTCTTTGTGGTACAGCTTTGCTTTTTGGAGAAATGTTTGAGGCCAAGGATTATCAACGCACATCTTCATCACCTGGTGCCTCTTACCAAGTACCAGCTGAAGGGATTTCCCTGAAGCTGTGAGCAGCACAGTACAATTATCCTAATAGCAACTCTCCTCCCAGAAGAGCGTACCCATTTTCCAACAGGCACTAAAAATAAAAATAATTTTAAATGAGGAACCCAATGAACAAGCTGGCTTTTTTCTTAAATGAGAGCAATAAAGTACTTAAAGTATGTAGTATTTAATAATATTTAAAATATAGAGGCAATAGCCAGGCTTTAACGGCTCAGAGCTGCCGTTAAAATTAATAGGGCTACCTACTAATTACCTCCGAGGATCAGACCACTGGGCTCCTTGAGAATTTGCACTCCTCCAGTTTAAAAACACTGGCTCACTCTCTGTTCAGTCTTCCTCACCTTATTTTAAATAGGAATGCAACATAATGGTCTTTTTTTGCCTCCTTTCTCTTTATTTTTAAAGCAGCTATATATTTCAGATTGCCATCCACAAGAGAAAGAAACCAACAGACAGGACCACAAGGGCTGGGGACACCAGCTGGGCAAACAGCCGCTCAGTGGGTCAGCAGCAACCACCCGCGTGCCCACGTCTCCTTCCGAGACCAACATAAAGTCCCCTCTAAGTCCCAACATCGCAGGCTCACAACGACTCTTCTTGCTGAACCCATCAAGCATTTCTGCTCAAATAACAAGAATAATGCCTTTTCTACAATTTCATAGGCTTAGTGAGCTCTTCCCCTGTTGGGAGCTCACTAGAATAGTGAGCTCCTTCCTTCATCTTCCTGCCACCAGTTGCCTCCCGAGCCGCAGGAGGGGGCTGCCGGGGCAGCTCCCGGTCCCGTCCGCTCCCCGTAACCCCCGACTGCTCGTGCTTCGCTGCAGAGACCCAGCCCAGCCTGCTCTCGGGGCTCCTCTGAAGATGCCGTTCAACGGACCATTTGAGGACAGACAGCTTGGGAATTTCTGCTCCTGCCTCAAACTGTTTAACACTGAATTACAGCAAACAAGAGGCAATGCAAGACCTGCATCCGTGGCACAGAATCAGCATTTTGCTCAGCCGTGCTCACTCTTCCCCAGTCATTTGCCTTGGGAGCTGCACTAATACCCAGGAAAACACAGATTAGTTGTGACTCGCTGCAGCAAGTCGTATTTTCTTCTGGTTTGGGGGATTTTTTAGGGGTGTTCTCCCCTCTCTTTTTCTTTGAAAGAATCAATATGCAATTCTGCCAAAGGATATGAAGCAAACAAGACTTGAGTCCCTGCCTTCTCCTCCATGCCCCCGAAACCTCTCTGCTGTGCATCACTCCCTCAGGCATCCCAATGTGCCTGTGCCAGCCGAAGGTCTGCCCTGCCAGCGCGCCTGGGATGGAGCGGGCAGCACTCAGAAACCCGACCTCTCCCATACCAAACAGCTCCCATCAGTGATATTAAAACAAGATGCCAGAGGGACTATATTGTGGTGTGTAATAAAAGCAGTTATCCATGCTATTCACATGTAGTTGACCTGGTTAACCAAGGCATGTATTATTTAAGTGCTGCTGCTTCTTTCCCCTACGTCCCTCACTTTTCCGATTCCTTCACAAAGCTGCCCAAGATTTATTAGGGAAAAGCAGATCCAGCAAACAGAGGGAGGAGACTTCCCCCATCGTATGGGAAAGGGGGAGCTACATCCTGGAAACTAAACCTGTATGAATATTCAAACACTGCTCTGCTTCCATCCCTCGGCAGGAAGCATGCTGATGCTCGAGAGTCCACTTCATTAACTCGGCATCAAACCCAGAGCATTTCCCCAGCCGATACTCGGCGATGTCTGATAACTGCAGGTCTAATCAGCAAGAGCACACCCATAATGGCGAAAAGGTGTAGTACATTTGTATAAAACAACTTAAAAAAAAAATAAATCAAAGAACATCCTTCCACAGACTTGACACACCTCGCTGCCAGCTTCAGAGCAAGACTAAAGGGGGAATCCTCCAGCAAGAAGGTTTCTGGTGCTCAGCCCCTCGTACTTCAGCAAATTCATGATTCCCAGCTAATGCATCTCACATGCAACAAGCACCTCGGTGCCAGATCTCTGCACCACAAAGGTGAGGACAGGTAGGTACCTGGAAACTTCCAAAAAAGGTTACATGCTTCACTCAGAGCGATTTCACTGAAAATTTCATTATATCTTTACCTAGTTAAGATCTGGCACTTCATCTCCATAGAAGCCATATGTCAAAATACCCCGTTGAAAGTTCCCACGGAAACAGTACGCAGAATGGGTTGCTTTCACATCCCATTGACTCTCCTCCTGCTCAGGAGAGGGATACCATGTTTTCCATAACTTGCTCAGTTTCGTGTCTGCAGTCAGACAGCACCACTACCACTGTTACTGCCAAGGAAACCATGATATTATTATTCTCCTGAGACTTAATCCACAACCCACCGAAGACAATGGAAAGCCTCCCCTTTGCCTCTACAGGCTTCACATCAGCTCGCTTAGCGGTGCTGCTGGTTAAGTGCACGTTTACGACATGAAAACCGTCACTAAGGCCGGTCAGGAGAGGGACACCCCAGCACCCAGCCCCAAGCGCAGCCCCGTGCCAGTTCCCCACGGGTTTCTGTTGGGCACGAAGACCACGAGAGCCCTCTCTTTGCAGCGCTAATACTCGAACATTTACAGCTCAATCACACCAAACCAAAGCCCTCAGTGAACCGCAGTCCTGAGGGTTACCCCAAGGAGCACTTGTCAGGGCTGTCCCCAGCCTGGCCCAGCACTGTGGACCCAGGGAGTGGGGACTCTGTGCCCTCCTGGGGACTGAAAGGCTCAGGAGCACCACGGGCATTTACCAGCATCACTGGAATCCTTTAATACAGCCCTTGTGGAGATTCACAGGAGAACAAAAATAAAACCTTCCAAGTTTTGCCACTGCTGCTTGCTTTTGTCCTGCTAAGAGGCCACATCAGCATGCTTTAAGGGAGAAGGGAATATGCACATTTCCACCCCGAACCCTTTTCTGGCCATGCCACTCTCTCCAGGGGCACTTTTGTTCCACCCACCATCTTAAAAGCAGAGAAACACAAGCTTTCTCTTTTCAAACACAAATGCCAGATGTCCCTATATCCAAAATACACTTTCTTTTGAGATTTTCCGATTACGTAAAAAGGAGCAAGGAAATATTTGAAAGGTAGCAAATTCAAGACTGATAAAGGAAAAACAGTCACCCAACGCCAAGCAAAGCCCATGAGACTTTATTCAGTGCCTACAAAGCTTAGTAAAATTCTTTAAAAGACAGAGTATTTATATCAACAAGAGCATCCAGATGTATAGCGGCAGGAGGAAAAGAAGAGGGGAACCGTATGCAGCGAGGCTGGGAAGGGACATAAATCTGCCTGCTTCAAGAGCAATTTAAGCTCTGAACTGTTATATAAATATAACAGTTGGAAACTTTCTGTGTCAACACAGTCACTCCCTTCCCTCCGTTGGTTTTATTTCTCCTTCGAACGCCAGCCAGCAGAGCCATCCCTCCTCCCCGAGCCCCCAGCGCCGGAGTCACGGCCCCGAGCCCCAGCGTTGGCCTGGGCCAGCCCAGGCTCGGACCTGCAGCAGAATCTCAAGCTGTGCCTCCCACCAGCCAAGCAGAAGGGAGAGGGCAATTTTAGCACCGCTTTTGACAAGCTGTGATTAACCCTCAGGCACACCACAGCCAAGCACCCGTAACTCTGTGTTCAATCCAGAGAAGAGAAGGAGTGATGCCATTTGAGAAAAACATAACCACGCAAAACACAGTGAACTTCTTGAAATTAGCACCATTCGGAGTGAGGTGACATCAGTGTCCCCCTCCGGCGGGGAGGCGGCAGGGCTCTCGCTGCAGGGTAAACACCAGGAAAACATTCCTGCTGCCCAGAGGATCTGATACTCCACTCATCAGTCCCAGGGCCAGCACTTCCACATTGCATCATCACCATCTATTTACTCAAGTCACAGCTGAGAACTAGCAGGGGAAAGCCCTGCCAAGGCATCCCAACCTGGAAACTAGGACACAAGTGACTTAGAGACATGAAGTTTTATAACAGCAGGAGCTTTCCAGTATTAAAATAATAATAATAAAAAAAAAAGAGGTGTCCTTCTGCAACTCTGGCTGTCTGAGCGACAGTCACCATCTCCACACGCGCACAGGAGCACGCTGTACAGGGCTGTGTACCCGCGGATGCATCCTTCCAGAAAATTCAGTAACGCTACAATGAAAGGATCATTTTCAAAGCTTCAAATCCAGGTGCTTAGAGCTAATTAACTCCATTATTAGACTTCAAAGGGAAAAAATATATTAAAAAAAATCAAAATGAAAATCATTTTCTTTCCACAGCTATGAAGTGCTACAAAATCCATTTTATCTTTACATATCCCATATCCTCTTTACAATGCTTTTGAATGCTGTGCATGAAATCCTATTAATTTATAGGTATTATTAAAGGCATCTGAATTTAATATTCAAATGGCCAAGTCTTTTTTGTTCTTTTTATATCTTAGCAGAAAGCAGAAGTCCCTCATTATCTGTGCCTAGTGCAGAAACACAGCTAAGCAAGGCCAGCACCTGCAGTAATATTAAAACATCAGGGACAATATCCCTCAAAGCCAAAAAACATGCATCAGGTCTTCCTTATCCTCCTCTGTTCTTCAGTCGTGCAGCTGATGACATTCCCTCCTAGGGAAGCCAAACCACTTCCCAAAAACCTCCCCCGACCTCCCTAACCCAAGAGGTCTGGATTTCCACGGCACACTGTGGCTCAGCTGCTCCGTACCACCAGTCAGCCCTTCCTCCTTCCCAGAAAAAGCTGGATTTCCCTTTCTCAGCTGAGCACCATGGCTGAATTCCCTCTGACCCATGGATCCTAAATTCCTATATTCTCGCATGACTGCATAATCATTGAGAGAAGATGGGATGGTACAGGGAATCCATAAATCATTTGGTTTTCCCTGAAAATTGAAAAACCACTGCAGGCAAACTTTCCACTGATGTTTTGGTTGCCTCACTAAAAGCAACAGTGTGTTTTGTTCAGACAGTTGTCTGGCATGATTCATTGTGAGGCCATTAAAAGAACTATACTCTTACATTTTAACATTATTTGCACTACAACACATAACCAACCGCCCTTCACCTTACTGCTTTCTCAATAACAGGAAAAAAAAAAAAAGATTATGCACAAGAGGAAAACCATATATATTGTCCCGTCCATGAATCAGTCTGGCAGGATGGAATTCTCACAGGGTGGGGAAGGGGGGAAATTCAGCTCTTGGCAAATGTTCAGCAGCCAATATTCCTTAAAAACATATAGATTTGATTAAAAACATTTGCTTTCTGTCCAAATCTGGTAGGAGAAAATGAATGGTGCTCTTTGTTAACCATCAATCTTCCCCACTTGTCCATGTGCCAGATGGCACCGTGCTTCCTGAGAGGAAGAACAATAAGCAAAGAGTCACTTGTGCAGTAAGTTTGCTTATAATCATTTCATCTCAAACAAATGAAAGAAGAATAAGGACGGAAAGAGGGAAAGAAGAATATTAACTGAGTGTTCATTCATTTCTAAAAAAAAAAAAAAACCAGAAAAAACCACCCTGCTCTTGACAATGCTAGTTGGTTGTAGTCATTTCTGAAATATCTCTGCCCCCCAAATGGATTTTGTATTTTTAAGAGAGTTTCAAATCGAGTGTGATCAACTTATTCTTAAATAGCAAAATGGAAATATTTATAACCTGCCGGAGAATTCTGAATCGTATGGCACTGGTGTCTGCTCCTCTCCCAGCACCCAGAGCTCCCAGGGACAGCGGGACGGGGGGCAAGAAGCACCTGCCAGCCCCAAGATGCCCAGACTTCCCTCAACCCAAAATCCAATTTCAGGTTTAGTTTGTTGAGACAACTTGTGAAAACAAACAAACATCTTTTACTTTTAAAGGGAAAACTTACTGTGTAAATCACCGAGACGCACAGGAGGAACCCTACGGTGCCATTTTCACAGTGGCACTTCAGAATATAGCTGCGCTTTAAGATTTGATACCACTTAACAGCATCTGTTGGTATTGTGCCAATAGCATATGCTGGAGCAGATATGGATTCGAACGCCAGCAACAATACATACTTTAAACCTAGCTAAAGAACAACAGAGCAAGGGGAACAGCAAGACTTCTTGAGTGAGCCTGGATGAACTCCCATAGCCAAACTCACGTACCAAATTAGCTGCAGGTCCATGATTAATGGTGAGTCAGTGCCATGGACCGGCTACATCAGATCAGAGGCCCAGGAGCATGGAGGCTGGGGAAGCCAGGCTGATGTGCTCAAGTAGGGGCAGGATGAAAGCCAGGAGAAGAACGAGAAGTTTCCTGGCTCTTGCACCCTGTGGGAAGCACAACTGGCTGCTGGTTTATAAACCAAGAGACTGCTCCCCTTCCTGAGGGACCTGCTGCAAAATACCAGGAAGGGCATGGAAAGGTGATGGGCACACTGACCTGGGGTTGAGGAACGGTCCAAGGCTCCATCAGCTAGTTCTCTTAAAATAAATGTGCCAAGAAGCATTTTGGTTTTGCTCTTTATTCTTGTCGACAACGCAACAGGTATTGCAAAGACGACACGTGCTCCGTTCTAGCCTGAGCCAGGGGCCTGATGGGTTTGGAAAGCGTTGGACACACAGTCTTTCTCTTTCCAAGGACCTCATTCACAGACATCCACACATTACAGGAAAAAATAAACTCAAAAACCAGAAAAAAACACCCTTGAAAATTTTGGCCCTGTCAGTAATGGCAGATGAAATAATCCCAGGGGAAACATTATTGCCTCGGCTCTAACGGATCGGATTTAGACGGCCGGGATTCATTCTGTTGGCTCTGCTGTTGACCTGCTGCTTGAGCCTATTCATCTCCCCTCTGTACTTCTGTTTGCTCATCTGCAAAATGAGCAAGATACTAATCTCCCGTTCAAAGCATTTTAAAACTGTGGCTGGAATAGCTAAGAGCTGCTGGTGTGAAGAATCACATCGCTTGCAACCTTTTTTCCAGCTGTTAAGTAGTTAATTGCTCAATCTGAAGTGATCAGATGGTTTCCTTCTCTAACCAGTCCTTCCTATCAAATTGAGATCTTGAAGTATGGCTAAAAACATCTTGCGGAATTAATGGTCTAATTTCTCTACCAAATGTATTCATTCCCCATCTGAGAGTTTGGGGATGTACAAAGCCAGGCAGGAAAGGAGCTCTAGAAAAAAGTAAGTAGCAGAAATAACACCCCTGCCCCAGCACCCCCCAAAAAATCCTCAAACAAACCAACCCACAGTAACCAACTCACCTAAACTCCAAAACGTCAAGAAAAATTATATCTGCCTAATATATTGAAGAAAAAAGCACTAGCCCCGTGGTTACCGTATTATCCAGCACCAAACAGTTTCACGCTTTTAACCTACTTCACAGGGGAAAAAAAAAGTCACAGCGAGTCTCAGCAATATCTTAAGTGGAACAAAGCGAAAACCAGCCCAAGTTACAATATGGGGAGCTGTTTGCATTCAAAGTAACTTAATCTCCTAATACGTCTGTGTACTTTAAATGCCCAGGAGGAAGGAGCTTTGAGGCATTATCTGCTGGAGGCAGAGGACCCAGGGTCAGCAATGCTGGCTGGCGCTGCTCGCCTCGCTGCTGCAGCGCCGGGGATGGCAAGGGTGGAGAAAGAGGAAACTGATACAACAGTTTGTGCCATCTTAATATAAATAAATAAAATTAATTGCTCTGGTTGGTACATGCCCCCATTTTAGGGCTGAAAACTTTGACACAGCTCTGAGGCCAGTCGGCACAAGGTAGTGTGTAGATGCAATCAGCAAAAACCTACGTATAAACAGGCAGCACCCCTGGATCGAAACAGCTTTTAAATGAAAAAGGTAGGACAGATGCAAGCAGCAGAGAAAATGTTTCTTCTGTTGAAAACTTTGGGAAGGGAGGCATGGGGAGATTAAGATAACCTGTGAAACATCAGAGCTGAGAACTGAAAGCTGGGGAGGGACTTTTTACAAGGGCATGTAGTGACAGGACGAGGGCTGGTGGCTTCAAATTGGGAGAGGGGAGATTTAGATTAGATATTAGGAAGGAATTCTTGGCTGTGAGGGGGGTGAGCCCCTGGCCCAGGCTGCCCAGAGAAGCTGTGGCTGCCCCATCCCTGGAGGGGGTTCAAGGCCAGGCTGGACGGGGCTTGGAGCAGCCTGGGCTGGTGGGAGGTGTCCCTGCCCAGGGCAGGGGGGGGCATTGGGTGATCTTCATGGGCCCCTCTAACCCGAACCATTCCATGATTCAAGTCCCAATCTTACACACATAACCAACCTCTCTCTAGTTTACCCAGCCTGAAACCAAGCCCTGCCTAACAGAGGTGGCGAGAGATACTCAGTTTCCCAAGATATCATCCCGTTTTCTATCCTCACACCAACAAAGCAGCAGCATCTTAGGCTTTTATATTAGCTGCAAGCATTCCCATGAAGGAGAAACTTTCTTGCTTTTTTAAGCTAATTTCATTTTAATGAGCTCAGTTCCCATTTCAGTTTCTCTGCAAGACACAAAGCTATCACAAGAGGCCTGGTAAATTAGGCACCTTTAAGGATAAGGTGAACTTCAGACTTTCAAAAAAAAAAAATCTTAAACCAAGACGAAGCGTTTTGCAGGGTAGAAACACTGAAGACATTCAGTGTTACGGTGGGACTCCCTCCCTCCCCTCGGAGAGGGAAAAGGGAAGTATCAAAGAGTGACAAACAGAGAAGAAAGGCAGGATGCCTATCAGGTTGTCAATCTGCCAATAAATCCCAGAGCTCCGCTAATGCCTTCAGCTCCCGACACTCTCACACTGTTTAAAGACACCGTGATGTGCGCTCTGAAGAATTCAAGGAGGTGGAAGCAAAGCCCAAGGCCTTTATGCTTAACAGTTGAGGAAGAAAAGGGAAGAGGAGAAAACCCTCAGCTACAAGGATTTAATAGACTTCAGCGGTGAAGTGCACCTGCAGTCTCTCCCATTTATCACCGTGCCTCTATAATCTATAGATCTGCACTTTATGCTGATACCCAGCCTGACGTGAGAGTATCTGTGCATGGCAAAGGCTGAAGGAGAGTCAGAGAAGAACACCTGCTTGCCCAATATTCACCAGCCTGGGAAAAAAAGCCACCATTGCATCACAAATTACAAATTCAGGGTTTTTTTTCCCCCCCCCAGTAGAATAAAATGCATCACACTCACAAAACACTGAGCTCTCTGGAGTGGAACACGGCTTCATCTAGATTACAGATCTTGAAATGGGCTTCAAAAGCTCATCAGAGCAGATTTACACCAAACCCAGCATGGTAGCATTCCTGCTGTTCATCTTTACCCCACAACTTCCTCAAAGTGCCAAGTGAGGTCAAGACCCTGCCTTTTTTTAATTTTTTCCCCACAAGTGTTTTTTCTACTTCTTCCTAAGACTTAGTAGCCCACGCCATGGCAAGCCAGGCACCTGGCTCTGCAGTGGTGGATTAATAATCACAAAAACATAATTGTAAGACTGCCTGAACAAATTGTGGTTCTCTAGCAGCATTGAGACTGATTCCAAAAAGCATCCTTTATATCAAAAGCAAATTACATTATCTTTTCCCAACACCTGCCAGGCCCATATGGATTCACTTCGGTAGAAAACAGAGATGGACACAGGCCATGAAGTGTCAAAGTGCATCCCAAAACTGCAGCCTCTTGCATTTTCCATTTTAAGCACCCGAAATGTTTGATTCAGTCTTTCCCAGCGTATATTATGTAAAGTACATAGTTTATTTCTTCTTTTTATTTTTTTAAAGAAACTTAAGAAATCTGTCTGGATTTTTTTATATATATTTTATTTTTTAAAGCTGGTGATTAACAGCCACCATGTACAACTCAGGCTGTTTAAAAAGCTCTGGTTTCTGCTTTACAGCTCTTCAGCAGCATTTCCCGCAGCCCTTATCCACACCTGCATTTGAGGGGCCCGTTACTGGTGGAGCCCCTGCAGCCAGCGCTGCTGTAACCTTCCCCCAGCACCGCCTGAGTTCTCCCACGGAAAGTCTCCAGAGGAAGAGAAGCCAGGCAGCCATCAAACATCATTACGGCCAGACCCTTTGATATTTGCATGCTGTATCAAAGCCAAAGAACAATTCATTTAAAACATATTCACCACAGGCTGTTTTAAATTCAATTTTAAATTTATAAAACCATGATAAGAAATTGGAATTTCCATTTTATGAGGTTTTTTTTTAAAAATCATGTAAGTTGGGGAGGGGAAGGGAGAAGAAATTTCTCAGTTTTAATAAGGATACAATTTTAACTGTCAGAAATGCATTGCATTTCTCTGATGAGTCTCAGAGCAACCCTTAACCAGCCTGCCCTTCCCGACATTGATGGATTGCATAATTCCAGGAAGTAAAATATAATTATGGAGACAGATGAACAGACACCCAAGAAGCAGAATAAAAAGATACTGTATAGCCACAAAAAGCAAATTTCATATACAACATTATTAAAACTAAGAAAATGTTATCTGCATAAAGACTTTTGCCTATTTAAACTTATGAGGAACAGGTGGAATTTTGTTCTGTGTACGGTCTACCCAGAATTTATTGTACAGTCATTTTACAGCAGTATTTTAAGACACCTGTATCATTGTGTAGGCACACCGTATGAACTTCAAAAATATAATACATAATAAAGCCATCAGAATTTATCTTTTCCCCACTACTAGCCAACATCGTAACATCTTCTCTGTTACCTCTTTGAAAAGGTGATTGGGCTCCAACACCGAGTTCCTGCTCTCCCCAGCGGAGGGTGGATGGAGGTGGGACAGGACCTCTGGGGACCATCCAGCCCCAGCCCCACTGGAAGCAGGGTCAGCCAGGAGGGGCTGCTCAGGACCACATCCAGGTGGGCCAACACCATGGGTCAATCAAGCTAACACTCGACTGCATCTCCCAATTAGTCAAATAATGCTCGAGAATCTGACGATAATTAAGATTTGATTTTTAAGACCAAATGGCATTTTGAAATCTTTTTATTTCTAGAGCTAATGCATGAAAAGACGCCACTTTCTCTCTGTCCCTCCTTCATTCACACATTGTAGTTCTTTCTATCCATTTTCCACAAATGATATCAACAATTCATCAACGAAAACCCCTGAAACTCCCCACACACACACCTTTTTTCACCTAAAAAAATCATGGTCTTAGCCCTTTCCGGATCAAAGCTCCCACCACAAAGCCTCACATTGTGCCCCAAAACTCTCCCAGACAAAGCAGGGGAAGCAAGTCCCCCAGCTGGGGGCTGCCCAATTCGGCCAGGTTATGTCTCTTAAAAGCAGGAAATCCCAGGGGAGTACATCCCGGCCACAGACACTTCCCAGAGGTAATTCCTGAACTAATTTCAAAGTGATGGCACACATTCCTTGGCAAGGCAGAGCACAAATGCTCCTCGCATGCATGAACTGCTGGGAGCCACCGCAGAGCCTGGTACTGCTCTCGATGACCAATTACATCTGCAAACCTTTAATCCAGACTGTAAGCACTTTAAGACAGAGACAGTATTTGTTGCTCTTTTCTGTTCCCTAATACAATATGACTAAGCCTTGTTCAACATTAAGGGTGCTTCCAACACGAATAATCTCCTTCTCAAAACACAGCTGATTTTTGCCCTAGCATCGGAGTTGTTCACTGTAAGTAAAAAAAAATATTACATTTTTTAACTAAAGCACTGTCTAAAAAGCTGGACTACAAAGGGCATTTTTCTGTCTGTATTTTTGAAATAATTTAATAACTAAACTAAAGGATGGAAGACCACTGAAGAAAAAAAAGAAGCTTTAAACAAAAACACACAAGCAGTAAACCAAGCAACACAGACATATATCTTACATATCCAGCCTTGCCTTTCAGATCACTTCAGAAAAACGTTTTCCAGACAGATGGTGTTTTCCCTGTCTTGACTCCAGTTCAAATCTCCTTTTTGGAGAGACCAAGTTTTCCGCTGAACTGCACATTATACACCAACAAAGAATAAATAGGCTAAATATAGCTTACAGCCAAATCGCTGCAGTCTTGCAGTGCAGCACACTCCGGAGTCCTTTAAGGACAGGCAGCATGCTGGCAATGCAGCCTCCCCAGCTTTACATTCTCCGATCCATAAATCCTTACCTCCTCAGCGCCATTCCCTCCTGAGCTCGCTTGAAGCACGCTGCTTCTCAAACCGCAGAAGTAACGGGATACAGAGCCCTCCCTCTGTAAACTGCCGATTCCTTCATTATGTTCTCCTGGTCAGTAATGACCAAAATTCATTATCCCACCCCTGCTTTTCGATAAACCATACAGGGGGGCTAGCAGGGCTCCGCACCGCTGGGGGATGGCCATCGCTCCTTTGAGCAGAGAGCCCACTGACGGAGTGGAGACTTACAGGTGGGGAAGGCAGCTACTTATCTGCTCACCTTTCAAACCACCTGAGACGTCACAGCTGAGGCTACTACCATCAGACACCAACGATCAGCACCTGGGGCTAAAAAGCCAAAGGAAAACAGCCCCAAAAAACCACTACATAGACTCAGAAGCACGGCTTAGGGAAACGCTGAGCTTCCACGCGCTTTTTGCAATGCTCCCCAAGAGGTGTGCGCTTCTTTTCTCCTCCCTTAGGAAGTACTGGTGAACTTGTGGTTTTCCATCCTGAGATGCCTCTTCCATTTGGGGCAGCTCGTCCATAGCACAGGAGAGTTACACCTCCCACCAGCACAGCTCTTCTGCTCCACAGACAGCGCGTGGCGACAGTCAGAGATCTGTCCCCCTTGGCAGGACCCGGGGCTCGCTGCGGGAACTCGGATTTGGGCTCCACCAGCCCAAGAGAACATCGTCATGGAGAACATCAGAGCACTCAGCTGTAACAGGCTCTCCTGACACCAAAACCCCCTTTTGCAGGGAAGCAATTTGGGCCGGTGAAAGGCCTACCAACTTTTTTCAGGAAATCTCTTAAATAAAATTTTAAAAACCCCATCAACGACCTTCGAATCTACAGAGGGCTTTTCACTGTTGTTCATTGGGGTTTTTTTTCATTACGCAGTCTGTTACCTGACCCACCGAGAGCCATCTGGCCCCAGGTGAGCCACTGCCTGTCTACACACTTATTGAGGAGAATTTTTTTCAGCAGACGAGCTCCCTGTTGCAGTGGCAACACGGGAAATGCTTATTGTTTTACATGTTTACAAACAGCCCCTTCAGATCTCCCTTCCCTCTCTGTCCCCCGAGGTAATATGCATTGCAATAAATTCATAATTCGCATTACAATGATTTAAACAGCTTTGGAGTGGCATGTTTTAGTGCCTTGATTCAATTGTCTGCCTCGCAAACTGACAGCCCGCTCGCTGCAACTCCCCGGCACTGGGAAGCTGCTCCCTCACACGAACAGGGATAAATATGCGGGAAGAGTCACACTTTTCTAGAAAGGGAATTAGTAACAACGTCACTTAAGCTCTTCACCAAGGAGATGGGATAAATACCGCTGTCTCACCCGCAGCACATTCTTAGACTGCAAACCTGTATGTCTGGGGTTGCTTTTGTACGATGCCACCAAGGAGCAGCTTTTCATTATATGGATAATAAATTCCTACCACCTGGGCAATAAAAAAATAAACTGCTAGGCTTATTAGCAGCACACTCCTTCAGTCGGTGCAGCATCTCGCAGGATGTAGGTGACGGAAGGCGGCTGGGCCACCGCAGGGCAGAGGGGGACGAAGCCACGTGTGCCGGGGCAGCGGCACAGGAGCCCGTAGCTCTGCTTAAGCATCTCAAGCGATGGAAATCCACTGACAACATTCCTGCCATTGTCACAACACAAGGAAATTGTCCTACAACAACGTAACAGCAAAAGTCAGTTTCGAAATACTCTATCAGCTGCCTTAGAAGGTAAGGAGCTGCGCGTAAATACATAACAGATCTCGGGTAACTGCTTAGTGTTTTCACCTTCTACTGACCCCACACCACTCTCATGAGTATGCACAAGCCGTCAGTCACTACCTGCTTTCCCCACAGATGGAAGAATATGCAGATGCACAACAAAAGCATAAAAATCAATGTCATAGATTGGCTTTGACTTTTTTGAAGCTGCAAAACTTCGTACGCATCCTTTCTATATTCACGTTGCAACTTTTGTACGCCACACTGGAAGTATCAAAGCATCAGCCATTACACTTATGACAGCAAAACCGTTATAAAAGGGTCACACTGTGATTAAAGCTTATTTTGCTACTACAATCTGGATGTCTTTCTTTTGTTTTTAATTAGGTGCATTCTAGTTAAGATAAAAATACATTACTTTTTTTTTTCTCCTTTCTTTTCCTATTATTAAAGCACTAAAGAGAGAAGATGCTGTTAAGCACAGTTGTTAATACATCTGGTCCACATTTCTACTCCTACTTCAAGAAACAGAATCAGTCACGATGATAACAGACACTCGGGGTTAGAAGAGCTTTTTTTTTTCCCTTAGGAGTAAATAAATGCAGATTATTAGACGAACTAATCAAACTGCATCTTCATAAGCACAGAGGCACAGGAGGGACTGACCCGCAGAAGGTGGAGATGCGCTGAAGCAGAGGCAAAACTTTCCTATAGTAGCAGGAAGGCTTTATCAACAGTGGCCACCCTCAGCCCCCAGAAATGCTTTAATAATAAGAAATAATTTCTGGCACACCCTAATGAAAAGGCCTGATGCACCTTAAAGGAAACCTCTCAGGGAAAGGCAGGAGACAGCACGAGAAGGCACCTGATGGCAATAAACATTTCATTGAATTTTAAACAGCTGCGAGAGCCCCCCCATCTTATCACCTCGCTCACTCCTGGGCCAAGACTCAGCCGCGCTTGGCAGCAGGTCCAGCTCCACCTCCCCAGCTCTATCAGCCGCTTCTCGCTGCCATTGCTCCTATCACCTTGCCTCTGCCCGACTTTTCCCTTCAGATTAAGACATCCGATTTCCAGCCAAAAGTTAACTTTGGAAATTCCAGACTGTTCTTCAGGCTCATCTCTGTCTCCAGCAAATCCCCTCCGCACTCTGGAATTACCATGCTCGGTTGTCCTACTGCCTCCACCCTGCCCTGACCTGCACACACTTCAGGGGGCCTAGTCTTACTTACACCCCCCCCTTTTTTTTTCTTTTTTTTTTGTTTTGACACATACAACACAGACGATGAGCAGTGTTCCAGCTGAGATCTCCCAGCCACAGTGGAGAGCCCTCCTGGCTCTATTTGCAGCCTTTCCCATACCCACACCATCCCAGACGACCATCCATCCCTGATCAATTACCACAATCATCTTTTTCTGTCTCATCACATATCATAATTCCTTAGCTTGTTTTTTTTTTCTGTCTCCAATCACGGTATTTGGTGCTATTAAGTTTTACCCTTTTTCTCTTATATTTCTGGTCTACTCCAGACCACACAGTAATTTTAAACAGCAATAGCAACAAAATTACTTATTGTACTCCAATCAGCCAAGTACACAAAGATAAAACTAATCATTTAATAAGTCATCCCAGGGATTTTTCTCATCCGTAGCAAAGGGCAGCAAGGCATCAGATCGCAAGTTAATCAGACATCTTCATCTCTGCTCTTCCTCTTTCAACCATGGAAGTGATGTTTTCCACGGTCTCACTAAAGTTACTGAATACACTTATTCTAGACCCAGCTGTCTTCAGAATAATTTCATTTACAGAATTCCTTTTGTCACCATTATAACCCGGTCGAGCCTCAGAACCAGCAGGGACGCCCTGGCCCGGGAAGCAATGCACAGGCTGGTCCAGCGCCCAGCCCCTCCTCGCCCCCGTCCTCAGCATCTTCTCAAGCACTGCAGACACCTTAGACTTCCTGCAGCAAGTGCATACAGAAACATGTATTTATGATCTCAGATCACAGGTCTCAAATTAAGTCTGGTGAACAGCCCAAAAAAAAGGCTTTAGAGCAGGGACAAACTTTTCATCCTTATATGTCTGAGTAAATGGAGAAGCTTAGACAGGGTAGACACTGTATTATAGCCCAATCCTGCTCCAAACGTCACTGCCAAGCCATATTAGCGCAGATCTGTCTCATAACTCACTCAGGATGCACTCTTCAAAAATTCAAACCTCAGAACATATGTACCCATTGAGATAGGGCATAAAATAATAAAAAAAAATCACTAGAAAAGTCAACAACAGTTTATAAAGAAGGATTATGGATGCAAAGAGATTTTCATCTGATATATAACCAAATCCCAGTGATCTGGATTAAAGCAGGAAAGCCTACTTCAGACACCCAGAAAGTCGGGAATAAAAAACCCCAAACAATTAAAAATTCTACAGAGGCATAATTTAGCCCATAGTGCAAAACTTTTTATTTCATTATTCCAGAATGGAATTCAGTGGGCACAATACCTCCAGCAGTTTAAAAAGAGGTGTTTGGAAATACCACGAAACGAGAATCGGTTTATCTAAAGAAAATTAAGAAGATTATATGAGGTTGGGGAAAAGGAGAGGCCACGGAGTCCTTTCTCCTTCTGCCTCCTGGCATCTTTCATTCCTAGAAAAACAAGCCACAGCAGTGTAGAGGGTAGGGAAGAAATAGCCCTCAATCATTCAGGCTGGAGCCAAGAACTTTGGTTTTCTTGAAAGCTGGGTTTTTAACCAATTTCTCCACAAATAATCCCGTTTCGGTCACAGGCATGGCGTCAGCTCAGGGGAAGGGGAGCCAGGCTCCGCATCCCTTTGGGGGCAGCAGCACCCAGCCCCAGCAGAGCTTCGCCACGGAGATGAGATGGCACTTGCCACCATCAGCCCCTGCAGCAAAGGGATGCTTTAATTAATGCAGTGTCAGGCAACGGAGGAAAAACATATTTAGACCCAGATCAGCATATGCTTCACTTAACAATAATCGTCGTGCTCACAAAGAGTTTGACAGCTAAAGTACAGACTGATCTGGGTCTAAACAAGTTTCTTTCTGTAACGCTTCTCATGGCATCAGCAAAAGGTACGAATTAAGAAAAATACTGTTTTCAGCTGACTTTTGTGGGTTTTAAAAATAATTTTGTTCCTACATCCTATGGAGTAGAGCTCTCCTATCCAACTCACATGGTGGAGACCAAGACAAAATCCACTTTTACAAACTGTATACTCACTGTGGCAACTGGGGGTTTTTTGTTTCCTAAACAGAATAAACCGAGTTCTGTCTGCATTTTAATGAAGAAAAGACCGCAGAGCTGTTATCCAAGGATGTTAATGGAGACTTTTTCAAAGACACAAGGTCCTTCAGCCTCCGTCACCCTCTCCAGCGCCTGAAGAGGGGATGAGCTGAAGCAAACCTGAGCTCCGAATGCTCCCCCCTGTTTGACCTAGTACTTAGTTACCAACCAATTCACAAGCACGCAGCCAAGTTACAGAAAGGAAATAACTTTAAATTCATCTTGGCCAAATACTGAATTAGAGAAAAGTTATTTGATAATGGCAGCAACCAGCGCAGTGCTTGACCACTGACAGTAAAAGGGAGCTACGTAAGCATCTCAAACAGGGTAATTCCCAATTCTTTGCAAAGGAGGGGAAAAAGAAAAAAAAAAGAATCAATCACAAGCTGTCATGATATCCCATTGTTCGGCACTGTTAGCATTAGAAAACAGTCACTAGGGATTAAGCCAGCAGAGTATGTGTGGTAGTTACTGACTGCTAAGCAAATGCAGGCTGCCTGGTAACACATGGTGCAAGGCTGTGATTAATCATTAGGATGGGACAGAAGGCGTACTACTGCGAGATAACGGCAGGAACCGAACTGTGCCCTGCCTCTAATGACAAGTTGCTTACCCTAACATGCTCCGCATTTGTGTAACTAAGAAAGCATCCTCGACTTCTCAATCCTTCTGACCGACAGCCGAAGTTAGAAGGACGCAGCCAGGGTACCAGTGGGCAGGTGACACACTCAGGTGCCCACACTAAAAGCATCTTTGGTGGGAGCTTGTGTAAAGTGTTTCTGCAGAAAACCACTTAAACCCATCGTTTCTTACACCCAAATCACAGCCCTAGAGGAGCTCCTCTAGATTTACAGCAACAGTATTTTTCTAGATAAACCACTACCAGTGGTAGTCTGTGGTGAAAAGAAAACTGGTATTTTTATGTGTGTTTTATATATCTAAAAAAAAAAATAATCAAGAAGGAACCTAAGCTTCAGAGCTTCGAGGAACGCATCAGTGACAGCAAACAAGGGGAGAGCTACGGATATCATCTATCTGGACTTCTGCAAGGCCTTTGACACGGTCCCCCACAACATCCCTCTCTCTAAGGTGGAGAGATACAGATTTGATGGGTGGAGTGTTCGGTGGATAAGGAACTGGCTGGACGGTGGCATCCAGAGGGTGGTGGTCAATGGCTCGATGTCCAGACGGAGAAGGGTGACAAGGGGTGTCCCACAGGAATCTGTACTGGGACCAGTGCTGTTCAACATCTTCATCAATGACATAGACAGTGGGATCAAGTGCACCCTCAGCAAGTTTGCTGACACCACTAAGCTGAGTGGTGCAGTCGACATGCCAGAGGGACAGGATTGTCATCCAGAGGGACCTGGACAAGCTAGAGAGGTGAGCCCGAGCAAAGTTCAACAAGGCCAAGTGCAAGGTGGTTGGGACTTGGATCATGACAACCCTCGTTATCAATACAGGCTGGGGGATGATGTGATAGAGAGCAGCCCTGCGGAAAAGGACTTGGGGGTACTCGTGGATGAAAAGCTGGACATGAGCCAACAATGCGTGTGTGCAGCCCAGAAGGCCAATGGCATCCTGTCCAGCAGATCCCGAGAGGGGATTCTCCCCCTCTACTCTGCTCTCGTGAGACCCCACCTGGAGCACTGTGTCCAGCTCTGGAGCCCTCAGCACAAGAAGGACACGGACCTGTTGGAGCGAGTCCACAGGAGGGCCACGAAGATGATCCAAGGGCTGGAGCACTCTGCTATGAAGACAGGCTGAGAGTTGGGGTTGTTCAGCCTGGAGAAGAGAAGGCTCTGGGGAGACCTTATAGCCCCTTCCAGTCCCTGAAGGGGGCCTGCAGGAGAGATGAGGAGGGGCTGTTTGCAGGGGTATGTAGGGATAGGACGAGGGACAATGGTTTTGAACTAGAGCAGGGCAGGGTTAGATTAGACATTAGGATGAAGTTCTTTCCACCGAGGGTGGTGAGACACTGGCCCAGGTTGCCCAGAGAGGGGGTGGAGGTCCCATCCCTGGAGACATTCAAGGCCAGGCTGGATGAGGCTCTGAGCAACCTGATCTAGTTGAAGATGTCCCTGCTCCCTGCAGGGGGTTGGACTGGGTGGACTTTAAAGGTCCCTTTCAACCCAGCGCATTCTATGATTCTGTGAACATACACCTTCACAAAATACCTTGCAAAACCAAACCAATACCCTTTACTTTCCCTAACACCCATTGTAACTAAATTTTACGTGGCCCCTGAAAACTGTGCAGGAGGGTATGGATCCTGTTTTGACCTAATCCCAGAACCGACTTTTTTTGATTGGGGCTTAAAAAACAGGGAGATAAAAATCCAGGTGGTCTGTACCATCAGCAAGGGAAGAAGAACCCACTGCATCCTTCGTTCTGCCCACCGCACTGGGCCAGTGGTGAAGTCCTACATTGCACTGAATGGTACTTCATGGGAACAATTCTTTATTACGGGTATGGACAATAGCATTGATTGTTACAAGTTTGATTGATTAAACAGACAAATTGGCACAGTTTCTCCTTCCCTGCCTGCCATATGTTTCTTCTTAAACATCTGGTAAAGTCTTTGTATTTCCTTGAGTAACCGAACAGGTGTTGAACCAAATCCTTAATGCTTCAGTTTTCCCATTGGAAGCAGATGGGTGAAGGAGACAGAAGAATATTGCATTTACAACATCTCTCTCTCCTTTCTCCTCCTCTGTGGTGGCCTCACTAATAGCCTGAAGTTAGAAGTAGTAAAGGAGATTTCAGATTAATCATTAAAGTGATCTTTTGATGTGGAGAAGACTATGTTGAGGCAAGGAAGTCAGACCTTACTGCGTTGATGCAATCTTCCTCTCTTCCTTTTCATAAGTGCAAAGGACACTAAGAAAAAAAGAAAGATTTTCACATCAGCCCTTCATATTCCTGTCCTTAAAATGTTTAAAATTAGAGACACCTTCTGAAGGGGGTTATTTGTAGGTTGTGCATGGGCCACGGGGAAATACAAGCCCCTGACTGCCACAGCATACCAGCCCTCGCCTGCAGTCATATGTTGGGCAGAGAGCCAAATATGTAATTCTAGCTGAAAGAGCAGAAACACAGGTGCCTAACATTGAGAGGGCACTCTTTATTTTGAAAAACGCAACACCACTTTAGCTAATTAGGTCTTATCTGTTTAAAGCTACAGGATAGTTTGATAACAATTAGGAAGGACTCCCAACAGGCTGCTGGGATCAAAGGCCCTTTCTGCTACGACGTTTAACAAGGAAATTAACACTTTTGCCAAGTAATTTGCACAAGCTGCCAAAGTTGTTTTAACTTGCTGTAATATTTTTGTTTTAAATATGTACCTGCAGAGATGCTGCTTTAATTCGAGCATTCAATGTGCCAGCTACAGGCTCCCAACCACAACACCAGCTCCCATTTACTGCTGGAGGGGAGCTTCTGCAAATGGTCTAACAGCACAGACGTGCTTGCTTCTATTCACTTAGAAGAAATAAAAAAGAAAAAGAAAAGAGTTTGGGCACAAGAATTCCCTCACCGCTTTTTTCTTCACGGAAACTAAATATTTCCAAAAGACTGCCTGTGGGATCCCAACCCTTAATGTCACAAAAATTAATGAGAGCTATGATGCTGAGATGCCAGGCGTGCTTGGAAAATTCCAACCGGACTCTTCTGATGGGTTTTTAATACAGGAGACTGGGGAGCAATCATGACTCCAGAGAGCTGTAATGATGAATGGCTGGGGGACAGTGAATATAATAAGGGAAAATACAAATTCAGCAGCTGTATTTCATAAAGAAACAATAAAACCATGCATAGCTGTTTTTCTTTTTTAATTCAGTGCAAAGTTTAAAGAGACCTTCTGATACCCAGTAAATTATGCTCACATATCCGCTGCTGATTACTCTTTAATAAAATCAAGCTTCCAGCAGATCAGGGTACTTGTCTTCTGGTTCCCTGAGACCCAGGGCAGGACTAAGCACCAGCACTCACACAGACAGACTCTGGTGTTCCTTTAAGCCCCGTGTTGCACCCTAACGAAGAGTCACCCTGCCATATCCCGAGCCACGTATGTGCCACGGCACTTTGTGCTGCTAACTAAACTGAAGGCTCCATCCTGGAAGGAGAGCCTTTCCCCAGGCTGATGCTGTACGAGATGACTCCATCCAGCATTAGTCAGCTCAGGTTAATGGCCAAAAAGCCACAGTTTATTGGGGGATTTCCTCAGCACAGCTCTTCCCAGCCAGGAGGCTGTGCACCAACTTGAAGCTGAAATTCTGTTTATCTCTTTCAGTAAATCAAGAGAGACAGCAGCACTGTGATTAAAGCCGTGCAGTGCAATTTGGAGGGCTGGGCACAGCCTGGCACAGGCTTACCCCAGTATCCTCTGAGGGCACGGGGAGTGATGGCTTTCACTCACTGGGTGGTGACAGCCAACGTTGAACACGACAGTGGTCTCCAGCCTCCACCATCACCTCACCCACAGCTACAGCATCATCCAGCCTCTGGACGGAGATCGGGCTGCCCAGCCATGGCGAAGATTTCAACTGCCCATTGCTCCTCAATAAACATCGGTCCCGTTTCATTAAAACTTAATATGTAGAAAGCCTCTCCCCAGCCTGCACTCCCCCGGTGACCCAGAGCCCACACTGCAGCATGGACAGCCCTGAGCCACCAGCTGGTGCTTCGAGCTAACAGAGGAGGAGGGCGACTCCTGCAGCACATGGGTTTGCAGAAGGAAGTACCATCTAATAAAAACTGCCTTTAACCCCGGAACCAGTAAACACAGACTCATATAACGGTTTATGTTGGAAGGGACCATAAAGACCATCTAGTTCCA